>JAMZAV010001972.1:0-121205 GCA_024449915.1 Sweltsa coloradensis | reverse complement strand
AATTATTACAAATACAACGTTCAAAAAGCTAAATGTGTGCCTATTTTGCCGAGTACCCCCTAACTCCCCCACCACAACCCCACCTGAAACTTAAGTACTTAGGTTACACTCCACAGTTACAGGGAAATCATTGATAATCATTTTGAAAAGCCTACTTTCACATGTTCCAATATCAATTGTTACTATGGGCTGCAAACAAGAGAAAGCAATGGACAATTTTTATAAATTTGAAAAGGGCAATGGGAAAAAAAAAAGATTAGGTTTCACTATGCGGGGAGGCCAAGTCTTGAAAAAACTCACTGTAAACTTGTTGGTTTGCGGTTAAGTAGTTCTTAAAAAAAAAACATGATTTGGGATTTCGAGTCGTTCAAAATAAAAAAAACCCCCCACTTCCGCTCTAAATAAGAATAAATAACATGGAAATTTTTTCGCAAACCCCATAGAAAGGCAGTAAATTTAAAAATCTAGGAAGCTGCTATACTACTATTTTTAATTGATTTTGAATTTTGATATGTCATGTCGGGCCATAAAATATTTTGGGGGGAAACAAAGTCAAAAACAAATGGAACATCTACCATTTGTAATAAAAACTTGAGTGTGCATCAAAAAAAGATATAAATGATATTCTTTGTTTTAAATATACAAGAAACCCCTTTGTTCATTGAATAGAGTCACCCGTTATTTTTGTATTGGGTCCCAGTAGAGCATGCCCCCCTTTTCATTATTCCGCACCATCTCCATTTAACAATCACTTTTTTAATCCAGCCAAAAAGCGGGTGTTGTCTGTCCTGTAAATCATCATTTCTTTGCCATGTCCAACTCTGCGTTGGGTCGGCTTAAAGACGGGCTTCTCTATCTTTTGCCCCTGCCACCACCCACCTTCCACCATTCTAGACTCCCCCTCGTGTTCTACATTTTTCTAAAACTATTCTGCCATTGCTTTTTGGGGATTGCCCCTTCCCCTCCAAACCCCTTTCTCATAATCTCGCTTTTTTCCACCCTTTTTGACTGTCCAAACCACTTTAATCCTCTCTCTCCAATTTGCTCCATTTAATTCCTCATCCTACTATTCGGAATCTTCATTCCGTATTCGGTCCCACCCTTTTTTCCCTACAACAAATGCTTTCAAAACTTCATATCTACAGCCTGCACGGCTCTCCCACTGTTGTCAAATTCCAATGTCTGCTGCATGTCAGTATTGGAAAAAAAGTAGGTCTGGTAGATGGCCTTGCACCTCTTTGGTACTTTTTGTTCCTAGAGGGCTCGGTAGATTTGGGAAAAACCCCCAAAACTTGCTGCTCCTTCTTCCATCCTGTTGAATCCCTTTCCCTTGCATGCTCTGTGCTCCCCCCCGCCCAGTATTTTAAAAATTCCCATTTGCTTTAAATTTTCCTCCATAAATCCTGACATTCTTCGTTGTATCTCGTGTCCCATTGTTTCACCTTTCCACTTCCAAACACCGACCATATTCTCCTGCAAACCCCACTCCCACATCAACTTGAGATTTCACCCCCCTTCATCCTCCCCCAACCAAAAAATCGTCTCAAAAAACTAGGGGTGCGCGAAAGAAGATTTTTAATTCGAGTCGGTTTGATAATAGTAAAAGTTCCATTTTCGGTTGAAAAGGTTTTAAATCGGTTTTTTTTCCAAAATTTGGAAATTTTTTCACCATTTTAGACTTTCTACTAGGCCCCAAAGGGCATCAAAAAATATTTTTCAGTTTTAAAGCACAATGGAAAAATGTTTTTATGTAGGGGAAATACTGAGGGAGGGCCTTTTATATTTTTTTAATGTCCAAAACAAAATTTTTATTTTAATAAAAAAATAAAAAATAAAAAAAAAAAATTAAATTTTAAAAAAAAAAAAATTATTTTCCTTTGTTTTCTTCTATATTTTTCATGGCATCCCAAAATTCTCTCTCCTCTCTTGGGTATCGTAGGCCTATGCCTTTTTTATCTAGAAAAAAACATACCAGGGGCTTTTCTTGGTCATGCACTTTTCCATTAGCTGTCTGTGTGGAAAAACGGTTCACCGTCGTTTCCTGCCCCAAATCCAGTTGTTCTTCCTTAAATCTCCTTTTATCGATCTCTAAATTTTACTATCTAGGATGTATTTAAAAATAATCAAAAAACCCGGGTTTTTCCCAAAATAAATCAGGGCGGGGGGTGACGTATCACCAATTTCCGGGCTGTGGACTCTCGTGTTTTCTACCGGCTCAAAAACCTCCTCATCTACTTTGATGTCTTTTTATGCAGGCATTTCTACCAGTTCTCTCCCTTTCTTTCTATCCTCCCGAGTCTTTCTTCATTAATTTTTTCCCCTGATTTTCCTCTTTCTTCAAAGTTCCTTTTATTTGGTCCCCACTATCTCTTGGCCGGCCAACTCTTCGCACCCCCCCACAGTCTTCAATTTCCGTCTTGGGATTCTGTCTTGCTTCATTCTTTTTACGTCCTACCACCTGGTCTTTCTTTTTCCCATTTTATTTCGAAACTTTTCCCTCCGTTTTTTCTTATGTTTTTTCTCCGTCCTTGTCTATTTTTTTTAAAGGGTACAGAACTTCTTTAAAAAATTTTATCTCGCGCTTGTAATTGCTGTCTTCCTTTCTCCTATTTCCATGTCCGGTGCATTGATATTATTGGGAGGAAATACATGTATGTATTAAATATTAATATTATTCTTTCATTAATCTTGGCACAGTGGCATGTCAGCTTTATGCCTCTATAGTTGGCACAATTTTGCTTGTCTCCCTTTTTAAATATAGGTACAATGAGACCCTTTTTCCAGTCTAATTGAACTTCCTTGTTTTTCCATACAACAGACAAGACTCTGTACAGCCATTGCATCCCCACAGGCCCTGCAGCTTTGATCATTTCCACGGCCAGCTCATCTACTCCCGCAGCTTTACCATTTTTTCATTTTCTTCATTGCCAGTTCCACTTCTCTCCATGTGATGTTACCATCTTCCTCTTCATCCTCATTTCCAGACTCTTCTCTATGTACTACCTCAGGTGTTCTTATCTGCTGTTGGTTGATATCAGGGTTTAGACGTGTTTCAAAGTACGCCTTCCACATTTTTCTCTCCATTTCATCATCTTGTCACCGTAACTTTACCATTTTCTGTAACCAAGTTGTGGCTATCAACCTTTTCTTTTCTCCTTTTTCTCATTGTGCCATACAACATCTTCTTGTTACCACGCACATCCTCTCTTATTTCTTCTGTCTAGCCAAGAAACTATTTTTGACGTTCTTCTTTGACCACTGCCCGTGCATCTCTTTTACATTTGTTGTACTCGCCCTTAGACTCCTGTGACAACTCTATACCAATTTCTGAATGCATTCTTCTTCTTTGCAACTTAGCTTCTTTGGTCATATTATTCCACCATGGTGTTTCTTTATACCTTCTCTTTCCATTCGTCCTACCTACCATAATCCGCATCGGCGCATACATCTAGGGGTATGCGAGTAGCACATTTTGAATTCGAGTCGAGTATTCCTTTAAATACTAGAGTATCGAGTCGAGTGGAGTATTCATTTCAAAATTTAATTTTTTTATTTAGTCGGTCCACTACGAACACAACGATTTTTCTGTTGTAAACATATAAAAAATACATCATTATGTACTTGTATTAGGCTATTGAGGCCTTTCTGCCCTTTGTGCTGGTCAATTTCAATAAAATTATCATTTATACAGTATGTTATCTATAGTTCCTGGCCCCATAACAATACTGCTGCGATATTTTAATCAACAAAAAAAAAACTCCAAATTCGCACTCGCATTATAATATTCGCGATCAAGACATCTCCAATGCTATTTCAGCACATTTGAATATTCTGCGCCCTTGAATGGAACTAGTTCCAGAAGAGTCGATAAAGAAGTTTCCTATCCTTCTTTATCAACTCTAGTTGTAGCGATGGCCGATGGAGCGCGCCACGCGTCGCTCGGCGAGTTTGATTTTCAAGCCGCGTCATCAAACACTCTGGCGTCAAAGCAAAGATGGAAGATTAAAGGAAGAAACATAAAACATGTCAAACTACGCCAACTACGATTTTAAAATATGTAAAAAGTGCATTAATGGAATGTTCACCGGCATTCTTTCTTCTCGATAGTTGATCTGAAATATTAGTGGTATAGATGCAACAAAACCAATGAAGGATATTTGTTTTCGACGCCGTGTAGGCCTAGGTTAGGCCTAGGCCTAGTCCTATTCCCAGTTCCTGCATCCAAGTCTCCGTTGCTGTTTATCGTAATAATTTTGAAAGCACGCAGTCTCTAAGGCCAAGGCCTACTTTTTGTGCTGTTTATCGTAATAATTTTGAAAGCACGCAGTCTCTAGGGCCAAGGCCTACTTTTTGCCGTCACAGTACACACGTAGTAGGCCTACGTTGTAATAAGCCTAGGCCCAGGTCTCTGTACGTAGGCCTAGCCCTACTGTGATGAGGGTTCTTTACAGTTTTCATAGGATTTCATAATATGTTTAAAACTCGACTCGAAAACTTCGAGCCTAAAACCAAACTCGACTAGTATAAAAACAAACACGAAAAAACTCGACATTTCGAGTACTCGCACACCCCTACTTACATCCGATTCAATATAATAGTGTGCGTTACAAAGTAATTGTTTATTTGAGGGTCTACAGCAGATGACTAATTAATTTGGGTTCAATAAAATTGAGAATAGCCATCTATGGTGGCTCATATGCTGGGGAGAATGTCACATTACTCTAAGGTACCGGAGTTTATGTTTTCCTCCTTCCTCCGCAAGAGTCTTATTCGTCTACTGATCATACAAGGCGACAAAAGAGGCAAAGACCATCTCGCAAACATCAGCTAATAAGTAGGTAAGTATTATACTCTGCAAAACAACAAGAGGCGAGCTACGGCAGTCGTCGTTGGGGACCATCCCCCTCCCCTCGATGACCACCCCGACGACGATACAAACGATGACAAAGACCACAATGTGGAAAAACCCTGGTCTTTCCTTCCCTGCCTGTGGCTGAATCTGTCACCCCATCCCCTAAGAAGTAAGAACTGGCTCACTAGAACCACTCACCATCTTGATTAGTGCATATTCTTACATAGGTACTCGACTTTGATTCAACATCTATATGCAGACTTGAAGTACATTCTTGCACATCATAATTTCATTTTCACGGGTTCTACTCTACTAGTCCGCCATATCTCTCACCTTGCGCGTGGTCTAGCCTTCAACTTTAGTGGTGCTAGCTCAGTTTGCAGTTCCAGAGCAGTTCAGGAACTCCACACATCATTCTAAAGGCCTGGTTTGTGAAATAATATTGTCGCTTGGAAGTCATAAGTACAAAAACAGATTTGACAGGTGGAAAGGGGGGAGGATACTGCAAATACACCCAATTACATAGAACTGTGGAGCGTACTTAACATAAACTAAAATTACAATGCCATGCAATAATTTCCAACTCAATGATATCTAGGTGACTGATAGAAAACAGGTGCAAGGGTTGTTAAAAGAACTCCGACCTGCTTTAGTGAGTTGACTTAATTAAGAATATTCTTGGCAAAAAGAGAAAGGAAGAAGAGCTCGGCTCGGCGCGAGCTCAAAACTGAAGCTCGAAAAAGCTCGAGAAATCGAGTACTCGCACAGCCCTAAATATTAATTAATTTTCTTAAATAAATATTGGGTTCATAATTTTCTTAAATAAAATTTAGTAAAACATGCACTACCATACATTCGTACCGGTACTACATGTATATTTGGTAAACGTGCAAAAATCTGTAAACTTTTAATTTGGTAATTTCACTAATTTGACAGGGCTTCATTCAGTCTGAAAGTGTTTCTTATGTTATGCTTTTATCTATCCCGATCTCCACTTTTCCACGAAATCTTGCAACGTGAGAACATTTCAAACTGTACTGTAAATGTAATAAAATATATCAAAGTACCCTCTCGAAAGCCATTTAAACACGTTCTTGAGAAAGCGTTAAGAAAAATCCCGGCGGTTCCCGTTATCAGCTTCTTTGCGCAGTTGCAAATTTTCTTTAAAATAGGCTCTGCAGGTTGGCAAATGTAGTGTTGATGTGAAATGCTTAAAAGTTACAATATATGAAGATTGAAGACCATGTTAAATTGCAGACAAAAAAATAATTTTTTTTGAATAAAATGGTTTTATAGTAGGTGGGTACTCCGGCAGTTTTACTACACAAACAAAATTTATTGCAGATTTCTGTTTGTTGTATGTCCATTCTATTGTGAATTGTGATTAATTAATCATGAAGCCTAAAAAAATCTTATAGTATTCTAACATTACAATTATGTGCCGGTACATAACGGACTTTAAAATGTTGACATATTTATATAAATTGGATAGGCCTGCAGCACATAAATTATATCATTGAGTATGAAATTATCTTGCCAACTCCATTATCTTCATTTGTGACTCCCTCTAAAGTGAACATTCAGAAGAGAGTGATAATGGACTGAGCAAATCTTAAAACTAAACAAACGTTTTCATGCACGACTCACACACGATGCACAATAGATCTTCATCTGCCTGATGGTCTGCCCTGGCCTGGTTCCTGAAACATGATACATACAGAGTTGTAGGGTTTGACACCTAGATATATGTGTGCCTTTACTAGGCCTAGGCTTAAATTTACAAATACAACTGCCTAGGCGGAGGCCTACTATTTGTGATTACGGTATATTACCAGTTTTCCATATTTCTACCAATGCCATTGACTAAATTGTAAGTTAACTTTTATGTAGGCAAGGCCTAATTTGTAAAAATAGAAAACTGTATCTAGTGTGACGGGGGTGGGGGGGTTGTCTACATAATAGTAAAGAGATCATACGGTTGGAAAAGTCAAAGTGCTAGTACGCCTAGGTTTAGGCCTAAGAAACATCACTGTATAATCTCTCTTCCAATTCAAATTCCAAGGGATCCTACACCCCGATTTAAATTACATAGAAAATTGAATTAACTCATATCCAAATTCAAAAGCTGCAGTAGGTAGGTAGCCTTATAATGAAGACAATGCCTAGTAACAGGCAGTCCAGATGCCAAGATGTTTCTGTTCCAAAATACACCATAGCAGTGAAGTAGGCCTACTCTAGCTTGCTGTTCCAGGCCTAGTGGGAATGTTTTAGGTTATGTTAGTCGCAGTTGGCTCACCATGATCGTAGACAGCAGTGCAAGTCTTGAAAGTGAACGGGATCTTGAGATGCTGGTTCATTTCGCTGGAGTCAAGTTGTGCGATAGAGGACATAGCGCTCGTGTTGTTAAGCCATCCGGTTCAGAAGTGTATTACCTACAAGCAATAACAAGTTAAAAATATTAAGAACAGTCATGATAGCTTGTTCTATAAGCAGCCATCTAGGTCAGACCGCTATTTTAAAACACTCAAACTAAAAAAGTGCTGTAATTACTCGATTGAAAGTTGACCCCCTGATTTAAAGTTCATAGAACGTGTTCACCGCCTAGTGCGCAAAAATAATTCTTCACCACCAGTGACACGTCTTGGTTTCACCCATAAAATACCCAGTTACCTGGTTAAATAGGCCTACTTGTATAACTTCCAGTAGGACTACAGGCAAAATCATTAATGTGTTAAATGGGAAACTTATAGTACTTTTTAATACGTTTCACTCATGCACATGGTAGGCTAGGTAGCCTACTAGACAGTTATAAAAGGAAGGTGTGACATTAAGTTTGTTGTGCTAAACTACAGTAATTCCTCACCACAAGTGTAAGCCTTTGAATGAAGACAGGATGGATCTCGATGCAGACGTCTAGTCGTGCATAGGAGATTTCTTGCATTCTGCTCACTAGTCTAGCGCTTCCAACCATCTGGTAGCACAGTCCCTGTCCATGCTATCTATAAGAAACAATATAAAACATGTTTTATCTTGAAAAATAAGCCTTAGGCTTATATATACATTAGACATTTTAAAGTAATCCAAAACAATCTACCCTAAATCATAACCATAATTTTTATTATTTTATTAGGTACAAAAGTCATCCATATAATACCCAATCCAATACTATATCATTGTCTCCTAGTTAAAAGTGGGTTTAATGGTTGCTCAATATCATACTAAGACCTGTGTACAGTCTGAATTAGTGTTTTGTACCTAGTTTACCTTCCCAGTAAGGGACATGTTTGTCAGTGTAAGGTTGATGTGAAATGCTAATGCATACCATACAATTATTGCTGTTTGAATCTAGGAAAGCCACAACTGTATTGGATCAACTAGGGTAGGGCGTCCATATTTTCAAACTAAAAAGCGGACAAATTTCCGGTGGTTGTAGCTGGGGTCTGGGGCAAGCCCCAGCCGCCGGAGGCTTTTTCGCCGAAGGTGAAAAATTTTTTCACCATACTCCAATTATTTTGTCATGTTTTAACTGAAAAATGGCAAATCGGGGGATTACCTTAATGGATAATTACTATAGAAAATCTTGCTTTGCAGATCGTAAAAAACACTTTGTCACTATCAGTCTCGTGTTTAACAAGATAAGGAAAGTCCATCTTAACATCGTCATTGAAAACACACGTTAAGGCGGCGGCATTTTACACACTCACGCGTACGAGACGAAAAAAACCATCTCGTAAAAGTGAGGTTATGAAGTAAAAATATGTTTTTCAAATCAAAATTAGCTTCCCCACATTTAATTGCTGCTAATAATAATTAAATATCGAATTGCAGGCGAAGTAGGCTTGCAATCATACTATATTTTTTTTTATATTTTATTTCCTCACGACAGCATTCCCCCTTTGTCACCCGAAAACCCCTGTTTTAGGAACAAAAACTCGTTTTTTATAGCGTCTGTAAACTTACACTTACGTTTCGGCATTCTGATCGCTGGACGCTCGATCGAGATCGACAAGAACGGAAACGATTCGCGTATCATGTTGATCGGCTGCAAAACCACAGCAACTTTGTTGGGGGTCGGGACAATTCGTGTTACTGATGCCGTCAACCAACCCCACCCCCCTCTACACTCCGCCTGCTGATAACGTGCATTCGCATTCGTGCAAAGTCAAGGCCAGCAGAAAAGTGTATACAGAATACGCGAAGAGTACGTTAATTTACAGCAGACGAGCCACGAGCTACACGTGAAATCGGTATATTTACAAAAACGGGACAAAACAGCGTCCCGTGAACAGTTGTCGGGACACCGGGACAGGTCCCTAAAAAACGGGACTGTCCCGTTTTTAACGGGACTGTCCCGTTTTTAACGGGACGAATGGACACCCTAAACTAGGGCAATAAAATGAAGTCTGGTAAAAAGGTTCAACAGTTTTAATGTAAAACAAATTGCTTGAAGAAAGCTCAAACCATTTACATAAAAAAAAGCTTAAAGGAGGTATCCAAATTCTTTTGATAAATTTTAATAAATTGGAAAGAAAAATACCTGACCCATCCTACATCCCTTTTCAGTAGGCCTCGGCCTACGTGCATAAATAGCCTACAGCATTGAGTTCAAAATTTCCTTACGTATCTTCATTTGAGACTCCCTTTTCAGTTTTATTTAGGAAAGAGTGACATGTCCGGATTTCTAACAATTCATTGCGTCTGGGTGGAATTCACTAAAATCATTAAAATTTCCGGAAACTGTAATGTGGTAATTCAATAAGTGTGGTATAAAATAAAACACATTTCAGGTCGATTGTGTCTTTGCGGCATTACCCCGAGTGTTATTTGTAGTGCGCGTGATACGATTAAATCGACGTCAATTTTTAGAAAGGTGCTGACAAAAGGTGCCAACATGGAAACTGAAACTACAACAAAAGAAGGCTGTGATTTTTACGTGCAATTTCAGTTTTTCATATTTTGAGTAGCCAATGTTGGTACTTTGCAGTTTTATGCAGACGTGACACGACGTGATGTACTTATTTTATTCTCGTCGCAAATTGTGATATAACCTTACTTTACTGACGTTAACGTCTTGAAAATGAGTAAAAAGCAACTGTGTAAATTTGGCGACGATTTGCAGCAAGATACCTAGTACAAATCATTTCGGCTAGGAATGAATGAGGATGAAGCTGAATGTATAATTGAGCGAGCGTAGCGAGCGTCTCCACTTGACTCTTATGGCTCGAATGTCTGTTTTTTTTGTTTTTTTTGTTTTTTTTCTGTTACTGCTTCGATACAGGTCGCACCGTTTCTCTGATCGACCTGAAATTTTGCACACATGTACATACCACCTAGGCGGGTTGCTGTATAGTTTTTGAACAAAATCCGATCGTTGGTTATAAAAAAATAAAAAAATAAAAAAATGTTCCGATCGTTATGAAATTTTGCAGGGTCAATAATTAAGTACAACATTATCTCCTATTTTACAAATTTTCAGCTAAATCGGTCAAGACCTTAAAGACTTATTGGTATGTAGCATTATGGGAATGTCGTACTCGGGTCGTTGTTGCACGTACCGGTGCTCGCTCAACAACGCGATGGGACTTTAGCGTTTTCCTAGTAATATCATTCAACAACCCTACTCTGAAATGTGTTCTACAAAAAATCTAAGGTTGCCTAATGCAAGGATTAAATTTTAAAACTAAACAAACGGTTTCGTACCTGACTCACACCCAAGGTTGAAGCCAACTTGCAGCATCTGGTAGGGCAACGCTCGCTTGAAGATCTTCATCAGGCCGGCGACCTAACCATGTTTCTGAAACATGATGCATTCGTAGTTGTAGGGTGCAGAAGGCCTACATGGTAGGCTAGGCTAGGCCTAATTTGTAAAAATAAGAAACAGTAGGTACCGATCGGCGATACCTATCTAGTACGGGGGGGGGGGTCAATATTAGCTGAAGTAATTACTAATTAGGCAGTACGCGTAGAGATCTTTGGAATTTAAGAGTTAGTAGACCCTACTCCTAAGCACAACATTAGGCCCTACCACTTAAATTGAAACTCCAAGGGATTGTAAGCCTCTTTAAAAATAAAAATTTGAATTATCATTAGGCCATGGGCCTAGATGCCAAAAGTTGCTTTTAGTAGCATACTTAATCTAGGCTACTTTCACTTTAAATTACTAATATATAAATTAGAATTTACCTGAGTTCACTGCATATTATTAAGCACATTATCAAGCCCACAAATGAAGACTAGGCATACTCCTGGTAGGCCTAGGCCTACCCTCAAATCATGGCCAAGATGTTTCTGTTCCAAAAAAACACCACAGCAGTGAACTACCTAGGCCTATGGTCTCAGTTAAGGTGGCACTCGGCGAGGGATCACAGCTCTGTCCCCCATGCACTATGGCTACTGGATTGGCAAAATGTAAATAAAATTACTGTCTCTAAAACTGTTTTTGAAGAAGAACATGCACCAAGACTTAGGGTAACCACTAGGAAAACGCTCAGTTGGACGCGTTGTTGAGCGAGCACCGGTACGTGCAACATGACCCGAGTACAACATTCCCTTATATAAGGCCCACCACACAGTGTAGGCCTAACTGGATATTGACATTGTACACTAGGTATATACTACAGTATTCCAACATCTTTGCATTGTACTAATTCACGTCATGCCTTCTAAAGTGTATCTTGGTATCTTCACTGCCTCCTTCATTTTTTAACATCATTTTTCGAATTATGATTACCAATATAAGTCTTTAAGGTCTTGACGATTTAGCTGAAAATTTGGAAAATAGGAGAAAATGTTGTACTTATTGACCTGCAAATTTCATAACGATGGGTACATTTTATTTTTTTATTTTTTATTTTTTATAACCAACGATCGGATTTTGTTCAAAAAACTATACAGCAACCCGCCTAGGTGGTATGTACATGTGTGCAAAATTTCAGGTCGATCAGAGAAACGGTGCAACCTGTACCAAAGCAGCAAACAAACAAACAAACAAACAAACAAAAAAACAAAAAAAAAACAGACATTCGAGCCATAAGAGTCAAGTGGAGACGCTCGCTCAATTATATCTTAACAATTGAGTAAGTACCTAGCCCCTATGCCTATTTACGAAGCGTGCTACGAAAATGATGACATTTGATCCTCCTAGCTTTGACATCACATCTGGCGAGGTTGGCATAATAAGAGCGGGAATTTAAGAACATGATCACCAAAAAGGAAAAAAACTTCCGTCATCGCGATTGATTCTTAAAATACTGCCTCTGTAGGATTTACTACTTAATAACATAAAATGTAATTTTATATTATGTTAGGCCTATGTCATTTTATGTGATAAAATATCACAATAACATGCTCAAATAATTATGGTATTGATGTCTGTTGTATAAATTGTCAATGTTGTCAAGTGCCAAGTTATCCGAGACCAATGCTGTTACAGGACATGTTAACTCACCATGATGTGTTGAAGCCTGGAAGGCAAGAAAAGCTGGATCTCGGAGTCGTTGGAGTCAAGATGAGCGAGAGAGTGGCCACTAAAACTACCAGTAGCGCTTGGTTGATGGAGACATCTGGTCCATTAGCCAAGTAGCTACAATGAATAACAAACAACCTATTAATGCCACATCAAGGTGCTTTGGTGTGCATGATATAGGCTAGGCCTACTTCATCACTAACATGTCAATGGAGAGACTCAAGAAGGTGGGGCACAACTTGGATCAGTGCCTGGGATAGCTTAGAGCAGGCAATGTCCCAAGCATTTAACCCTAGGCCTAGGCCAACTCGACTCCTTTATCAGGCCTCCGCCTAGGCCAAGTATGGAGATTGGAAGAGTAATAGGGTTTAGGTGGAACAAGTTAAGGTGGCGGTCGTCGAGGGATCGCAGCACTGTCGCACAGCTGATGCCCTCGAAGTGGCTAACGGTAAAGAAACAAATATGCTAGCGTTCAGTGTTGAATCCAGCTATTTTAATAAATTGACTACGTGCACTATATATTCCAATATTTTTAAATGTCATTTGCCGTTTTTGAAAGGACACGAACATATTGATTTGAAGGATTTTGTTAAGGTTTATGTTTGTAACTGTAATCAAATAGGCAGACCCTACGAAAAACGTGTGGGCAACTCATGAGGTCAGGAACTCAATTTGTGAATGTATGGTCATTGGAAGGGTTCCGACTTCTGTTTAGGAAATTCCCAATTATGTCTTCTTTTGTATGGTGGCTCGCAGTTGTGCCTTGAGAGGATATCTGCTTGCAGGACTGATACAGAGTGCAATATGTGGGGTAAATGGTCAGTGTACTTTTCGATGCGAAAACACTATTATCAGGTAACCAATGCGTAGGCATCCTGTAGAAGGCAATGCACAAGTGTCAACATTGACAATAATTCGTGCATGAGGGGGACAGTGAGGGGTTGTGTCTAAAAGAATATAATTCAGTGGCGGAAATTCAGTGGCGGGCGGCCGCAAGGCCCACCCGCTTAGTTTTAAAAAAAAAAAAAAAGAGTATTTCACCCTGTTTAGAAAATATTATATTTGTTTTTGTTGCTAAAATGACCGTTTTGTTAATCTAGCGGTTTGAAGGTGAAATCTAGTGGATGTTTAGGAACTTTTAGCGTCCACAACACAACCACAGCACACAAAAACTACATTATTTTGGTATTGCATTTAGCCCACAACTTTTTTCTAAAACGCACCAAACGCACTTTAATAACCAGATTTTCAAAATTTTTGCCCCCCCCCCATACTTGGTCCCTCCCTATATAATACCCCGGGATATTATATAGCCCACTCCCCGGGATGAAAAGTCTGAATTCAACACTGCTAGCGTACCGGGCGCTGCTCATGCTCATAAAGCAGAACAACCGCTCCCTGAAATTGCCTCTGAAACTGCACACCCGGTTTACGAATTTTTGAATTGCTTTTTTGCTTTGATAGGCCCTACATTATGGAAGGTAATTGGATGAGCGTAGCGAGCGAAGCGAAGATTCCATTCTACTACACTGGAGAAAAAAATCCGGAAGTGTTTTTTTTCTTTCCTTTTTTTTTATTTTTGTCTGTTTGTCCGCACGATTCCGGCTAAACCGATACTCCGATTGAGATGAAATTTTATGGAGGCCTTCAAAATCTCTGAACTTAGAACTGCCACATTTTTTAGCGCAATCGGAAATTTATTTCTCATGAAAATCGCAATTTCACGATTTTTTTCGATTTAAAAAAAAATTCTTTGACTTATAACACCCACATGCTTCATCCGATTTTAATGATTTTTGCACAGAACCTTTATTTTATGAATTAAGATATTCTTGTGAAATTTGAGCGCAATTGAAAAAATATTTATCATAAAAATCGAAATTTTACGTTTTTTTTTTCTTTTTTTAAACAATTCTTTGACTTATAACACCGACATGCTTTATCCGATTGTAATGATTTTTTCGCAGAACCATAATTTTATGAATTAATATATTAGTGTTAAATTTGAGCGCAATCGAGAAATTATTTCTTATAAAAATCGCAATTTTACGATTTTTTTTAACAATTACGATTAATAAATTAAAAAATTAAAGTTAATTTTTTTAATTTAATTTAATTTAATTTTTTTTAAATTTCAACTTAGTAATGATTTTTCCACAGAACAACAGAAAATTCGCATAACACATGGCAGCTCAATGCACCAATTACGCTCATCCAACAACGCGGCGGGACTTAAGCGTTTTCCTAGTGTAATAAAAGAATATTTCAGAAGGAGAACGAGACAACCTTCATATGTCAAAAAATCTAGAGTAGCCATCAAAATCAAAGTGTGTTGGCATCGGAAAAGCGGTAAATTTGAAATGGTCATTGCCAACGAGCAAAAAAATAAATTTAGTAAACACATTTATAAAATCAATATTTTGCTTATTAAGCACCGATACCTTAATTTTATTAATTGTTACATAAATCTCGTTAATTATTAAAATATAAGTTTATACTATCAAATATAACAATTGATTGACAAAATCACTTATTAGGCCTAGTGATTGTGTGCAAATTGTTGATGTTGGCATACATTCTCTGGCTTGACCTTGACGACCGCCAGGTTATCTGGTTCCACCTATAGCGACCCCTAATAGCGGACACTTCAGCGCGTCGGGAAATAATTTTCAGCTTAAAACCCCTGTATCTTTCGTTTCGTTCAACGATAAATGATGTTTGATAGCCTACCCATTTTGAAACTTGAAGTGTCAGCTATAATCCTGTCAAATAAGAATTTTTGGAGGAAAAAATTGCGATGTCGCTGAATTTTTGCAGAGACCTTCCTTAAATGATACTTATCAACATACTAAAACTCCCCTACAATCGAACTGGAGCTTCGGCCGCCATATTGGAAAATGGCGGCCAAAAAGTGTTTGTTATCGAATATCTCCAAATTTGTTTGAGAGAGACAAAATATCTCAATGGCAAAAATATTCCCCATTTTATTCTCTACAAAACAGGTGTCTTCTATAGTTTTGGTAGGGGCAAAGGTTACGTCACAAAATCGTGGTTTATATGTTGCTAATTGGAGTACCAGCTAATTTCCAAATTTTCACGCCCAGCATCAAACAATGCCCAGTAAATCCGTAAGAAATCGATTGAAATACAAAAGGATTTTTGTACGGGGTTCATGAAAGCTTCCATTAGTATTTAAAAAAAACAGTTTTGCGAAATCGGATTTTGCATTCACCCGGAATTTGGGTTTTTCCATTGTTGGCATTTTCTAAAAAATGCCATATTTTACTGTCCATTATTAAGCACTAATTAGCATTGGAGGAAAAATTCTTCCTATGCACATTGAAATGACTCAAATAATGATCCGATTACAACCAAAGTTTAAATCCAATATGGCTGCTAATTCCTAATATTCACAATATGAATACTGTTTTCATGCTGTTTTTACACTCTTTTTGTTACATAATTCACTTTGATGTTTTGGATATTAGGAATTAGCAGCCATAATGGATTTAAACTTTGGTTGTAATCGGATCATTATTTGAGTCATTTCAATGTGCATAGGAAGAATTTTTCCTCCAATGCTATTTAGTGCTTAATAATGGACAGTCAAAAAGGGCATTTTTGAGGAAATGCCAACAATGGAAAAAACCAAATTCCGGGTAAATGCAAAATTCGATTTTGCAAAACTGTTTTTTTTAAATACTAATGGAAGCTTTCATGAACCCCGTACAAAAATCCTTTTGCATTTAAATCGATTTCTTACGGATTTACTGGGCATTGTTTGATGCTGGGCGTGAAAATTCGGAAATTAGCTGGTACTCCAATAAGCAACATATAAACCACGACTTTGTGACGTTACCTTTGCCTCTACTAAAACTATAGAAGACACCTGTTTTGTAGGGAATTAAATGGGGAATATTTTTGCCATTGAGATATTTTGTCTATCTGAAACCAATTTGGAGATATTCGTCAACAAACACCTTTTGGCCGCCATTTTCCAATATGGCGGCCGAAGCTCCAGTCCGATTGTACGGGAGTTTTAGTATGTTAATAAGTATTATAAGAAAGGTCTCTGCAAAAATTCAGCGACATCGCAATTTTTTCCTCCAAACGTCAATATACGATCTTATTTGACAGGATTACTAGCCATTGCCAACTTAACATACCCCGCCATCTTTTGCTAACATGGTGACACCTCGGGATTTCTAGCGGGAAGCGTCAAGGAATCCCGAACCGGATGCCGTTAAGCATTTTCGATATTTGAAGTGTAAAAAATAGTTTTTATGGCCGTATGAATATTCCTGTTTAAACCCGATCACAATCTGATTGATTTGAGTGTAAAACTTCATAGTTTTTCAACAGCTGACGCCTAGAAACGCCATTTTAGTTTCGGTGCTGTAAGAGTTGGCAGCACCTTCTGACGCACATCTGGAACTTCGGACCTTAATTAATTATTTAACGTCTATCCTATTCAGTTATAAAAACTGATTTACAAAGGAGGACCTTCGATATCCTTTGACTCACAAAGAAATACCAAAGCACTTCGTAAAGAAGATGTCAACTACCATTATATTTATACATGCATCACATCAGTGTGGAATATCGTTTTAAGGCGACCAGAAAGTAGGCGTGTTCCGCGCGTCCTGTTAGGGGCAACCGTCGTCCGCTAGGGTGGTAGCACCCTAGCTGGGTTTACAAAGTGGATATCCAAAGCAGATACTCTAGGCCCTAGCTTTGCTTTGACTTTGAGCCCAAGGCAAAGGAGACTCCGGACTGTCCTAGGGCAGACATGTGTCTAGCTAGGGTCTAGACTAGACCGAGGCTAGGCCAATCTATCTAGGTCTAGGGTTAGGTATGCGTTTCTCGACCATCACCTATTCTCGACCACCCTAACGCGCACGCCACCTATTTCTCAAATAAAACCATGTTGTGTTGATGTGACAGCTCTGGGATTGCTTAAATTATAAGATCGGGAACAATGTTTTCATGAAGACTGCAAAAAAATAGACTTCGTAAACGATTAACATGTAGGTATTGAGTGTTGAATTTTTAATAGGACAATGCGGGTTCGACCCAAAGAATGTGGCCTAGGCCTAAATAGATCGCGCTTAGATGGTTAGCGTCGGCGTCGCAAATTTCCAGCAAGGGTTTTCTCCTGTTTAATTTGGGCTTACGACATACTGTTTGCATTTATTTCAAATATTAAACATTGTATTTACGTTAAATGCTTTTTTACTTTTAGTACTTAGGCCTACCGTATTTAACCCTTTTCGGTCGTATGTCGGCTGTCAGCCGACAAGGGTGTTTTGCACCCTGTTTTACACCCCCATGATTTTTTTTTTTAAATTGATAAAAAAAAATTTGGAATTTTTTTTTTTTTGAAAAATTTTTTTGATGAAAATTTTTATATTTTGCCCACTCATTTAAGTGTTTTAATGTACTTTCTACAGTAAACAGATCCACCGCCTTCTAAATAATAAACAAAAAATCCGACCCGAAAGGGTTAACTTATAATTAAACCTCAAATATTGAATTCAGCACGGCAATCACGGCACGGGACAACTGTCTTGAGTCATGACGTAACATAATCAGATCTCGACCGCAAGGAAATTGGTTTGCGACTTAGGTTTAGGATCATGGCGTACGTGGTCGGAAATGATCTATTTTGCTCATTATTGATTGTTTGCACCAAAATATGTATTTTATTTTTGGTGGATATTTATAACGTTTTATAATGCTATTAAACTCTGGGTTGATTTCTGATTTTGATAATATTCGTCGAAGTTTAACATGGGATTTGCTGCGGTCGAGAATTGGTTACATGGGTGGTCAAAAATAGGGTTACGAAATAAAAACCTAGGTCAAGAATTGATTCAATACAGCCTTCGATTGTTAGTTGATTCGACCAGAAGGGCCTATAATTATTTGGATACGTTTTGGTACACTACCCTGAACAGCCTCAATCGCCGGAACGTTTTGAGACCTTCCCCAACGATGATCCCTACTAGTCCAGTTTAGAATCGAATATCCGTTTGCATTTTGTTGAGACAGATTTTTATGTTTGTTTATTGTAGAGGGTCACTAGTAGATGAGAAATCGCGAGTATATATTTTTTCTATGTTGGGTTCTTGGAGCCAAATTTGGATTTTGTAATTTTCATACTTTTGGCGATAACTTCTCCAATACGCGCGAATCGAAAAATTTAAATTGCATTTCCATTTGATTGTTCAATAGAAATAAGATAACAACGGTTAGTTTTGGGTTTTTAAGTTGAAATGTACAGTCACTGACAAAAGTTCTGATAACATGTGTTTTTTTTACAATACACGACCTGTTCCTAATGTGGAAAGTTTTTTTGCGAATTATTCATTTGGAACTATAATTCATGAAATCTAATTACGTATCTTTTGAATGGACTAGCGTTTTTTGTATCTTTAAAACATGGAAAATAGGGGTGGTTTAAAAATCTCGTCGATTTTGAGCATAGAGATTTATGCTGCGAAATCTCAAACCTGTGTATTTTTTGAGAGGTTTGGTAGTATTCAAGAAGGCGGTGGAACTCTTTAGCAAAGTGATTGTTGTAAAAAGACAGTTGAATGATGGAGGTAATGGAATACGGGAGGAAAATGAATTCAAATGTGAAATAGGCCGAGCCTTAATTTGGTAAGATGACCTTTAAAATAAAAGTTTTTTAAAAAGGGGACCACAGGATTTTCACTAGTTTAAACCTATGCGTTTTGACCTCACATGTGTTTAAAATTTTACATAAACTATCTCGCATCAGTTAAAAATACTTATTTTTGTAGCCATAGAGATAAAGTTTTATTGTACTATATAGTCCGGGGTCTAATACGCAAATTTGAGGTCGAACCTTGGACAAATTGCAACAGAAGCGAATTTGGTATCTTTGGATTCAGGAAAAAAACTAAATAACCCATAAGAAACCACTAAAATCTCCAAAGGGGGGGTTTGGGTCTAATCATCCCCTAAATGAAAGTGTAATAAAATTGAATTTAAAAAAAATAGTTTATGAAACCTAGTACCCATTGTATGAAATTTCAAAGCTTTTTCAAGGGTTTTTCGAAAAAAATATGACAATTTTTTTAAAAATTAATTTTGTGTCCTGCAGAGGTCAATGAAGGTTAAATTTTAAATTTTTTCAATGTGATTTGGTAAACGTTTTTCTATTGGCACAATAATATTTTATGATTGTCTCATTGTTGTAAATAATTAGTAAATAGGCCACACTTGATACGGTTTAAGTCAATCATGGCAGAAAAAGGTTGTTTTTACAATCTGTAGGGCCATGAACCTACGAGTATGTAGTCAAAAATCTGTTTACTTACGTTAAGGCGCACTCAAATCATGTTACGTAATAATGTCATTCGCCGATAGAGGTTTCTCAAGTACTACACATCAAGACTATATTTTGGGACTTACCTGGATCAAAACTTACACTTTAAAATCCTTACTGAAGATTTTATTCATGGATTTTCTTAAATATATTCGTTAAAATCACAGATTAAGCCCCTTTAATGTTGTTTCCACCAAATTTACACCCCATAAGTAGTAGGCATTGAGGTTGTCTACGGGGAGATTTTATTCCGCAAAATCTCGTACCTAGGTGCCCGCTATAGGGTACTGTACACTCAGGTACCTCGTTAAAAAACAAGTTTTTTGCGTTTGCGGTGTGTTTCCAAGCCTCCACAAAACGTGAAATGAACTTTGAATAAGTCAAAATCAGACCTATGTAGGTACCTGGAAACCCATGCTAATTTTGGTTGGGGTGCGATCATTCCTTCCGAGTTAAACATTGGATGAAAAATTTTCAAAATCGCTTTT
This sequence comes from Sweltsa coloradensis, assembly GCA_024449915.1. NCBI lineage: Eukaryota > Metazoa > Arthropoda > Insecta > Plecoptera > Chloroperlidae > Sweltsa > Sweltsa coloradensis. The sequence goes on along the minus strand of JAMZAV010001972.1, from coordinate 101,046 downwards.
TAATTCCTTGCCAGGTGGGCCCAATTTAAAGGAGTTAAATAAGCTTTTTTTGATAATTTTTCATCCCATATTTAACTCGGAAGGAATGATCGGACCCCAACCAAAATTTGCAAAGGGTTGCCAGGTACCTAAATAGGTCTGATAATGACGTATTCAAAGTTCATTTCACTTTTGTGGAGGCTTGGAACGCACCGCAAAGCGCAAAAAAACTTGTTTTTTAACGAGGTACCTGAGTGTACAGTTCCCTATAGCGGGCACCTAGGTACTAGATTTTGCGAAATAAGCACTCCCCGTAGACAACCTCAATGCCTACTACTTATGGGGTGTAAATTTGGTGGAAAAAAACATATCTTAGGGCTATATTAAGGGGCTTAATCGTGATTTTAAAAGAATTATTTAAGAAAATCCATGAATAAAATCTTCAGTAAGGATTTTTAAAATGTTAAATTTTGATTTCCCGGTAAGTCCCAAAATTTTAGTCTTGATGTGTAGTACTTGAGAAACCTCTACGGCGAATGACATTATTACGTAACATGATTTGAGTGCGCCTTAACGTAAGTAAACAGATTTTTGACTACATACTCGTAGGTTCATGGCCCTACAGATTGTAATAATAACTTTTTCTGCCATGATTGACTTAAACCGTATCAAGTGTGGCCTATTTACTAATTATTTACAACAATGAGACAATCATAAAACATTATTGTGCCAATAGAAAAACGTTTACCAAATCACATTGAAAAAATTTAAAATTTAACCTTCATTGACCTCTGCAGGACACAAAATTAATTTTGAACAAATTGTCATATTTTTTTTCGAAAAACCCTTGAAAAAGCTTTGATTACATACAATGGATACTAGGTTTCATAAATTCATTTTTTTTTATTCAATTTTATTACACTTTCATTTAGGGGATGATGAGACCCATTCACCCTTTGGAGATTTTAGGGGTTTCTTTATGGGTTATTTAGTTTTTTTTCCTGAATCCAATGATACCAAATTCGCTTCTGTTGCAATTTGTCCAAGGTTCGACCTCAAATTTGCGTATAGACCCCGGACTATATAGCTACAATAAAAACTTAATCTCTATGGCTACAAAAATAAGTATTTTTAACTGATGCGAGATAGTTTATGTAAAATTTTAAACACATGTGAGGTCAAAACACATAGGTTTAAACTAGTGGAAGTCCTCTGGTCCCTTTTAAAATACATATTATTTAATGGTCATCTTACCAAATTAAGGCTCGGCCTATTTCACATTTGAATTCATTTTCCTCCCGTATTCATTACCATCCATCATTCAACTGTCTTTTTACAACAATCACATTTGCCCAAAAGAGTTCCACCGCCTTCTGAATACTACCAAACCTCCAAAAGATACACAGGTTTGAGATTTTCGCAGCATAAAATCTCTATGCTCAAAATCGACGAGATTTTAAAACCACCCCTATTTTCCATAGTTTTAAAGATACAAAAACGCTAGTCCATTCAAAAGATACGTAATTAGATTTCATGAATTATAGTTCCAAATGAATAATTCGCAAAAAAACTTTCCACATTAGGAACAGGTCGTGTATTGTAAAATAAACACATGTTATCAGAACTTTTTGTCAGTGACTGTACTTTCAACTATAAACAATCTAACCGTTGTTATCTTATTTCTATTGAACAATCAATGGAAATGCAATTTATTTTTTTCGATTCGCGCGTATTGGAGAAGTTATCGCCAAAAGTATGAAAATTACAAATCCAAATTTGGCTCCAAGAAACCCAAATAGAAAAAATATATACTCGCGATTTCTCATCTACTAGTTGACCTCTTTCAATAATCAATCATAAAAAATCTGTCTCAACAAAATGCAAACGGATATTCGATTCTAAACTGGACTACTACGTATATATTTCGCACGCCAAAGCGCCTTGGTTGAAATCGCCTTCAACGAATTCGATTTGAGATCCGCCCATATATCACGCCATTACAAAGCACGTTCTTCCAAGTCGGTTGCAGAGTGCAGAGTCTAGACGTCAGTGACTTTCACGAAGATGGCAGTGGCTTAAGTCGAAGCAGCTTGAACCAGCACGAAGTCGCTTTGAATTGAAAGTGTATACCATAACCACGTAAGCTCAAGGCGAATTGGTTCCCTCCAAGTCGATTCTAAAAGCGAGTTGAACAAAAGCGATTCGAGGCAAATTCAACGCATATATCACAGTCTGTAATCGGCTGGAACCAAGGCGATTTCAACCAAGGCGCTTTGAACGTACGTGATATACGTAGTCTAGGCCTATCGGAGATACAATGAGCCTGAAAATACAGTTAAAATAGAACACTTATTGGCTAATGAAGAAACGGTGGTAGGGCCTAGTGCCTTAGGCCATAGAGAAACCGCATAGGCCCGGTACTTCTGGTCGTTGGGTGGGCACAACTTTTTTAACCTGTCATATTCCACGAGGAACGCTAGGTACGGGGGTGGAAAAGGATTTCGGGTGCGCTCAATTATCAAAAATATCCTAGAACTAGCGCGACACACTGTAGCCAGCGGAAAGTTCGGCTAACCTAACGTAAGTAGTTTTATAACGGAAATCATAGTGGAAATAGGCCTAAGTTAGCCCACCCCAACGACAGAAGTGCCCATAGGCCTAGGGCTAGTGTTGGGATTTGAAAATTTTCACGTGAAAAATGTCATGAAAAATTTCAATTCATTGAAAATTTTCAAGGGCCGTGCATTGAAAATTTCAAGTTTTTTTAAATTACGTATGTTGTTTAATTATGCAGTTGATATTTGGTACCTATTTAGTATTTGGATTAGATTCTTGTACCAAGCAAAGGCCTAATGCATGCTGGGCATAGCCTATGAACAGGGGCATTGACATAGGCCTAGAGAGTTTGTCAATGTGGGAAGCTAGCGTACATTGCCAAATACAAAGGCCTGCAACTGAAGTCTAGCAGGGAACTTAGTATTTTTGAGGTTGTATCCCTGTAGGCAATAGTCTGTTGGGCCAATAACCATATAAAATCCATCTTAATAGAACAACTGCTAAAGGGTCATGCAGAACTTAAATGCCCTAGGGTAGGGCCTACCACCATATGTGGAATAAGAAAGGGAACCAGGGACAAAACTATATCACTATGGTGTGAGGTCTTGCCTCCAATTCGTCTGATAGGTACGGTATTGTTTGTAGTTACTACTAGGAAGCTTCGCAAACGCTTTTCAGGGCGTTGTTGGATGAGCGTAATTTTTTTTTAAACAAATAAAACTACAAAAAGACATAAAATTGCATATGTTTCAAGAGAAATTATTTTCTGATTGCGTCTCATAAAAGGGCCGGTTCTAAGTCAGAGATTTCGAAGGCTCCAGAAAATTTACATCTGCAATTGGAGATCGGTTAATCCAAAAATCGTGTTAACAAACAGTCAAAAATATCAAAAAGAACACGATTCTTTTTCTACCAGTGTAGTGAAATGGAATCGTTCCAGCGTTCACTCTCCCTCAAGCTTCATCAAATAATCTAGGCTTTACCCCTTAACCAACCGAATAACGGTTTGTGGGTATTTTTTAACATTTTGATATTAGGCCCCTCTATATAGTTTAAATGGTGCTTTGTTTCCATCATTCAGGTTGAGAGCTACACTGGTACTAGCCCTATCCAATTCAATATTCAACATTTTTGTCTCAACGATTATTTTTATAATGGGTAGGCAATTTCGTGTATTTGCAAATTGCAAAGAATAAAATTAATCAACAAGAATTGATAGGGGAATTAGACTTATTCCACCTCAGCCTGAGTCCCCACGTAGGCCTACATCCTTGATAGAAATAAATTATTTTGTTTATAATAGGCCTATGGTAAAATACAGTTCAAAATAACAGATTAACAAACATTGAAAATTTTCGTGGAAAATGAAGAAGAAAATTCCCCACTCACTTGGCCCCTACTAGGCCTAGACTAGAGGCATAGGGGGCTTGACTTGAACCTAGCGAGACTTATGGCTAAGGGGCCTCTAGCCTAGCTCACCTAAGCCAACCTATTTCATAGCCACATAGGGGGGTATTTATTTGTATTTTTTGGTATTTGGAGGAGAGGCCTTCAAGTAAGAAATAGCGATTTGATCAAAATAAAGAGGACGCTTCGGTTTCACCCAGTGCAGGCGGCAGATCTAGGCCTAGGCCCATAGCCTAACTGAAAACTGCGATGGTTTCACAGATGGTAGGCCCTAGAAATAATGAAGGTGATATAAATTGATGCACGGATTCGTACCTAGCCCTACACCTATAGATTGATTAACAAAATAAACTTTACATTCGATCCATGCCGGCCATCCTTTTGAAAAGAGCATTCATACTTCTTCTGAGTGGCTACCGACCCACCAACGGTTGTCTTCGGCCTCAGTGTAAATCCATTAGTAGTTGCTGTTGTTATAGAGATTCTCATTTTCTTTTTCTTTCAGTAGAGATTAACTTACTGTAGAGGCAAATGAAATGTTGTATAAACTAGGAAAACGCTAAGTCCGACGCGTTGTTGGAGAGCGTAATTGGTGCATTGAGCGCCATGTTGTTATGCGGATTTCTGTTGTTCTGTGAAAAAATCATACTAAGTTGAAGATTTTTTTAAAATTTAATTTAAATAAATGAAATTCAACCTAAATTTAAGTTTTTTAACAATTAATTGTATTTAAAAAAAGGAAAAAATCGAATATTGAAATTTCATTTTAGAAAATAATTCTTCAAAGCGCACAAATTACACAATATATGTAATTTAAAATTCAGGTTCTGTGAAAAAATTATTGCAATGAGGATAAAGCATTATATTTCAAAGAATTGTTTTAAAAAAGAAAAAAACCGTCATCAATTCGATTTTCATGAGAAATAGTTTTGATTGCCGCCTCAACTTCACACGAATACATAAATTCATAAAATTAAGGTTCTGTGAAAAAAATCATTAAAATCGGACAAAGCATGTAGGTGTTAAAAAGCTGAAGAAATTTTTAAAAATCGGAAAAAATCGTAAAATTGCGATTTTCATGAGAAATAATTTTTCGATTGCGCTCAAAAACGTGGCAGTTCTTCGTTTCAGAGATTTCGAAGGCCTCCATAAAATTTCATCGCAATTGGAGTATCGGTGTAGCCGGAATCGTGTTAAGAGACACACAAAAATTCAGAAAAAAAAGAAAAAAAAAAACATTCCGATTTTTTTCTCCAGTGTAGTGAAATGGAATCTTCGCTTCGCTCGCTACAGGCTCGCTACGCTCATCCAATAATGTTGCAAAAAAATGTATTATGACTTAAACTATACGATGTATTATGAAAATAGCAAATCTGCTAAAATAAGACTGCTACTACGTACTTCTTCCCGATATGCAGTTCTTCCTAGATCTTCCTCTTCATCCGTCTTCTCATTTCACCTCATTTTCTCTCGCCCTTTTCCTTTTAACTTAGTCTTAACAATGCTCTTACCTCGCAGTGTACCAATAATGCCCATCATACCTCCTCATTCAGTGGCGTAGGAACCGGGGGGGGGGGGGCAATGCCCCCCAAGTTTGGTCCAGGGGGTGGGGGGTGGGGGCAAAACTGACGAGTTAAATATTAATCCCAGAATTTCCGTAGTAAATATGCACTTGCCCTTATATAATTCGACTGTCACCTTGGTAAAACAAATGTTTGCCTGTATGCTTCGTCATTACATAAAAAAAATTGTTGAAATTTACTAAACTTCACTTCACGTTCACTTTTTTTAGTTTTTAGATCGCAGATAGTTGAAGTAAAACATCGTTTACAGAGTCTGAGTGCAGTTAAAACATGACGAAATAACTCAGTATGGTGCTTAGCTTCCGCAAAAAGAACTCCGGCGGCTGGGGCTTTGCCCCAGACCCCAGCTGTCACCCACGGAATCTGCTAATGGATTCCCTCCCCCCCCCCCAAACTTTGAAAACGTTCCTACGCGCCTGTCCTCATTGACGCACGCATGATCTTATCTATTCCCCTCCCTAAAATCAGGATAATCATTTGCCAGTATTAGAATCAATGGTCTTGAGATGATCTTGAATTCATTGAGATACTTTTCTCCAACTATACTCCCCCTAAAAGACCATTTCACTAAACCACCGTCCCTATCATATTTCCATAATGATCCCCCTAGAAAAACATAGCTGGCCCTCTTTAGATATACCGTAATTCATCTCTCTGAGCCATCCTTTGCGGGCTCTTGTCACTCAATCCTTCTCCTGTTCTTCCTCAGCTCGCTTACCATACCTGGTACACTTTCATAGGTACGTACTCCTTAAATTGTGACCTTTACAGAATCCATATTCTTAAAGCTACAACTTAAGTAAAAAATAAATGAAGCTAAAAAATACCAGCAGCTCTATATAATCAAATTCAGTCACATGTCAGTGTCACATCACACGTCAAAAGGACTAAACCTTATACTCAAAATAATTCTGTGTACTTCCTACCGCACCGGCACATTAATTACAAAACTAATGTTTAATTAACTTCCATCAGATGCGAATGCGAGTGTTGGTGCCATTAAGAAGTCGGACACTTTCCGCTTTAAACTCAAACAAATATGAGTAGAAAAGGTAGTGTCCTGCTAAAAATTCTAGGTTGTTATAGCCTTTACTATAGCTAATATTTTACTAGCCAGAATACAAGAATTATCTGAAGACAAATTTAATTTAATCAATTTGAAGGGAATGGGTGGAAATTGGTTCATACCAAAAAGCTGCAGGTCCCTTTACTTGCAAATAGCGGCTGATTTTGTTTTTGTTTATAACAATATAGTAATATAGTTATTATTTTTTAATATAACAATGGAAATAAAACTTTTGCATTGTTAGATTTTCTTCTTTTGAAGAACCCTTCTTGCAGCTCTTTTCTGCACTGCCTCTATTTCCTTCATTATAAGCATCCCGTATTGCCCCTGCGTACCCCACCACTGGTCTAACTAGAGTTTTGTATTGTCCCTTCTAACGCTCTCATGACAAAATTCAAACTCCTAAAGATCTTCTTGGAGACTGCCTTGACACAGTTCTCCCAGCTGAGCTTTCTGTGTAGTCGCACCGTCAGATCTTGGATCTACAACCCCAGATACTTCATCATCTCAACTTCATCCAGGTCCTCCCCCTAAACCTTGGACCTCCAAATCCATTCACATTTATCGAGTTTTCTGTTACCAATCTTCCAGAGTATTCTAATCTTGTTTAAGGTCGTCAACGTCACCTATATTATTAATTATCCTGTTTATTACGCAGTCGCCAACGAAAAGCCTATATAAGTGACCTTGTGGAAAGGATGGGGGCTAACCGGCTAAGGTAAGGCTTTTACTTGACGACTGCGTCACACGTATCACAAAGAGCAGAGATGGGCAGTATTTCAAATACATATATTTGAATTACATTTGTATTTTGTATTTAAAATACTGTGTTGAAAAGTATTTGTATCTTGTATTTCAAAATACTCAACTTTGGAGTATCTTTGTATTTTCAAAATACTCAAAATACATTACATGCATGGCACGATAAATCCAAAAATTAGGCATTAAAAAGTAATGTTTCAATAACAATTTCAGCATTTGTCAATGTAAAATTATTATTTCCTAGTAGCCAAAATTAGGACAGTTGGATGAGCTCGGGCCAACTTTTTTGACAATGTTCAATATGACCAATATCCATTTAAAAATAGCTTGATTACCAAATCCATCGTATTTCACATACATTCTGGACCTTCTTTTTACCTCTTATTTTCATCCACACAATTTGAAACCATATATGATATTGTTCAGGAAGGACAAAATAAGCTAGTGTCTATCTGATAACATTTCCACATTTAAAATTCATGTTTCCTATAAAGGCTTGGCAAAGTTTACCAATTGTCTCTTTATGGCACATGTATTGCCGGTTAATTTAAAAAATTTAATAGCCTATTATTAAAATTTACTCCGATAGGCACAACCACATTTCCTTCTACAACAACATTCTAAAATTTTACAATCTTTAGGGTGAAAATAATCATTGAAAAGTGTTCCAGAACAAACCCTTGCATTCTGCATTGAAGCCGGGTTTGACAGAGCACCTATTAGCCTTATTGGGCACATGTTAAAATGTTTGCATTCATTTGTGTTCATTACCAAATAATTATTATGTTTTTATAATAAATATAACAAAAATAGAAATGTTGTCCTTTGTCATAAAATCACATCAAGGGCCATGTGAAGTTGCCATTTACATATAAACAATAGTTTTAAATTGGCACATCTGATAGTAATAAGTCAGTCACAAACAATCATCCACATAATCACAAAATTATGTAGGTCTACAACTAAAATAAATTATGTTGGAAATGAAATGTATGTTTATTCACTTTATTGATTTACTAATTTAGCCTCTATGATGATTATTGTAATGTATTTTTATTTTGAGTATTTTCAAAATACAATTGTATTTTTGTATTTCAAATACAAATTTGCCAATGTATTTGTATCTTGTATTTGAAAATACTGAGTTTTGAAGTATTTTGTATTTTATATTTCAAATATAAATTTTTGAGTATTTTGCCCATCTCTGACAAAGAGTAAAGGGTCCAGTACATTTCCTTGTGGTCACTTCTACCTCTTCCGATAAATCCTCACCTACCTAGACCCTCTTTGCCATCAGCTAGCCATGTGGAACCTAGTCAAAGGCTTTCTCGAAGTCAGCGAAGGTGCGACTTGTTTGAGTGAACCTGTGTTGACTCACAACGTCCCTTAATGTAGTCTCCTAACTTGTAGATTGTGCCCTAATCTAGTATATTTCGTAATATGTTATGCTTAAATTTTATAAATGTGTACCTTGTTTTTATTACGATGTATTCTTGGCAGAAGAGTAATGCAAGATTATGTATACAATTTTAATGTTAATTTTACTTTGACGGTGTCACTACTATAGGTTGGGGCGGACTTTTTTAATTTCTGAATTGTAGTAAATAAAATCAATTACACCCACGGGAGTGTTTCCCGACGAAAAAAATCGAGAAAAAAAATACTACAGAGAGGCCACTGCGAATACGAAAACTGTGATATGTCACGCACTTCTGATTGCATGATTGTAAAGAGGAATAGTGTCTTGTTATCATTATGTACACGGAGTAATTAAAAAAATCGCAGTTTTATTTTAAATCGAGCATTTTCCGGTCACATCGTGTTTTTTCTCACCCATCTCGTACTAATTAGTTAATTAATTCGAAAACTGTGATATGTCACGCACTTCTGATTGCATGATTGTAAAGAGGAAGAGTGTCTTGTTATCATTATGTACTTGGAGTAATTGAACATATCGCAGTTTTCTTTAAAACCGAGCATTTCACGGAACATCGTGTTTTTTTTATCATGCTTCTCGTACTAATTAGTTAATTAATACGAAAACTGTGATATCTCACGCACTTATGATTGCCTAATTGTAAGAAGGAATAGTGTCTTGTTATCATCGTGTACTCGGAGTAATTGAACATATCGCAATTTTCTTTAAAATCGAGCCTTTCCCGGTCAAATCGAGTTTTTTCTCACGCATCTCGAACTTATTAGTTAATTAATACGAAAACTGTGATATGTCACGCACTTATGATAACATGATTGTAACGAGGACGAGTGTCTTGTTATCATCATGTACTTGGAGAAATTAAACATATCGCAGTTTTCTTTTAAATCGAGCATTTCCCGGGAACATCGTGTTTTTTCTCACGCATCTCGTACTAATTAGTTAATTTATACGAAAACTGTGATATGTTACGCCCTGCTGATTGCATGATTGTAAAGAGGAAGAGTGTCTTGTTATCATCATGTTCTCTGAGTAATTGACCATCTCGCTGTTTTCTTTTAAAATCGAGCATTTCCCGGGAACATCGTGTTTTTTTCTCACGCATCTCGTACTAATTAGTTAATTAATACGAAAACTGTGATATGTCACACACACTGTTTTAGCGATGAAACTACCTTTACGCGATGCTGATTGACACATATTTAACTTGGTTTTGACTACTAAAATTTTTTTAAGGGTCATACAAACAAAAACATTACGGTCAGTGGCGTATCCAGGAATTCATAAAGGGGGGGGGGGTTTACCAATTATTTTAAAGATGTGCCGAAGGCTAAGTGAGGGGTCCGGGGGGCTTGCCCCCCGGAAAAAAAATTCTTCTTCAAGGTCATTTTGGTGAAAATCTGTGCGTTTTAAAGCATCACAATGACCAACTTTTTATCTCTTAAAATCCTGTTTTTAATCTAAAAGTTTTCTCTTTCAAGGTAATTTTGGTGAAAATCTGTGCATTTTATGCATCAAAATAACCAACTTTGTATCTACTAAAATCCTCTTTTAGTCAGATGGTAATTTGTAGTTATTTTATTTTCTCCTTTACACTTTTTTTTCAAAAGGGGGGGGGTTTGTCCCCCCTCTCCCCCCCCTTGGATACGCCACTGATTACGGTATGCCACAGTGGGCCGGTATCCATTGAAGCACAATCTTGTTTCCATCGTTCATGAGGCGCAGAATCTGTAGTTTACATAGGCAGTCTAATTTTGGGGTTCTGTTTCCTCCCTATTCGCAATGGATGCAATGGTTTTCTTGGAGTCGGATAGGGTCACAATTTTCCGGTTTTCTGATTTTGTTAGTTTCAATAGTGCTTCAACTTACGATACACATACTAGTTGCGGCATCACATGTAATCCACAGCTGCTAATAAAATACAATTCAATACAATACAACAGCACGTGGTGTTACCAAGTGGTCACCCACTCAAGTACCGATCACAACCAATGTTGCTTAACTTCGGTGATCTATAGAGAACTGATGTATTCAACATGGCTAGGCCGTTGGCCATTGTATTATAAAGCTGACAAAATTTTATTTTATAAATATATATTATAGCATAGCCATGCGATTTAGCAGCGGTCGTTTAACCAGTTCTCACTCGAACACTGAAGTTAAGCAGCATCGGGCGTGGTCAGGGTTGAGTGGGTGACCACTCTGCCTTGAAACACACGTATACCGCTGGCTATGGAGCAGATGGAAGGTTCAAAAGCTTTGTGTGACGGCTTCGTTCTCCTTGACGTGTCTGCTCGGCAGTCCGGGTTAGTGGAGGAACCTATACGACTGTCAAGTTACACCGTCCTTTCGGATGGGACGTAAAGCCGTTGGTCCCCTTGGTACTTTTCGAAAAGAGTATGCTACGTGCCGGCACCGGGTTTCCCCTCCTCCCTTGTCTATTAAATTTGCACTAGTGGATTACATTACCCGTTGCAAATAGAGACCAATTAATAATAGAGGTGTGCAAACAACAGATTTTTACTTCAAATCAAATCGTGATAGTGTTCAAAAGTTTGAATATTTCGAGTTCGAATAATACATTTTTGCTTATTGAGAATTCAAATCTAATTCGAGATGCAAGTGTTGGAACTTTCCGATTGGCGTAACACCCTAAACACACTGCAAGTAGTGTTTCCTCCCAATGCAAAGGCCTCCAGAAAATTTTATCGCAATTAGAGTATCGGTTTAGCCGGAATCGTCTTAACAAACACACAAAAATACAAACAAAAAAAGGAAAGAGAAAAAGCACATTCCGGATTTTTTTTCTCCAGTGTAGTAGAATGGAATCTTCGTTTCGCTTGCTACGCTCATCCAATTAGTTTGTTTGAATTTTATTTTAATAATTTTATTGCTGTTTACATATTACACTAATTATCTGGGGGGTTTCAAGATGGTGTCAAATATCAAACTTATATTTGTTTTTAAAATTCAGCTTTGTGTTTTTTTAAACCTACAAATTTTCAGAGAAATCCATGTTGTTGTTTCGTGTCTATGGTAGTAAACACAAAACCCTCCACCTCCACCCCCTGCATGGGGTGGGAAGTGACCCCCAAAAATGATATCAATCTAAATTTATAGCTAACAACTTTGTAAAATGTTGTTAGTCCATCACAAAAGTCGAGCGAGGAACGTTTGGGCCACCCACTATATCCTAATTTTGTTACTGGGAGCATCCCGCTTTCCCGCATATTTTATGTCGGTTTTCTTTTTGTAATTGTTTTTGTAATCGGAGTGGTTGACCTTGAGATAGTCCCACAGAAGCCAAATAACACTGACACAGCAATGTGCGATTTCGAGGGTGGAAAAAGAAATCATAGTTTTTTAAGTGTCTTGGGAAAGTGGGTGTTTAATTTAAGTCACAAATTACTATACGTTTAATCGTTCTGAGGCATTTAAATTTTAAAGGTTTAAAGGTGTCAGCCCTTAGTTGATACTTGATAGGTATTAAATTAATATGGTAGTTATCTCTTTAGCAAGATCACACTCCAGATTTCTTACCAAAGGAAGTTTGCTAGCATATTAAAGATATGATTAGGAAATATTATAATCAAGTCTAGTATACAGACCAAGAATTAAACAATTGTCAACCATATCAACTAAATATGTTACATTTAGATGGCCAATGCTATTAGTTTAAAAGTTAAAACTTTAATAATAATTTAAATTTTGACAACCAATTACATTATCTGTCAAACAATCAAATGTTATGTTCGAAATGTATTCATTTCAAATTTACATTCCGAATAAAAATTGTAATGGTAGTTAAATCCCTGTACAAAGCCAAAAGGAAGGAATTCAAGTAGATTCAAATTTAATACTTTTTTTATTCAATATTGTACACACTTGCTCGACATGTTATTTCAGTTAGTAGGGTCTAAATAGGGCCCCTGGACCCACCATAATATAATACGTAGAATAACATTATCCAAAACAGTGTAGCATTATGTACGGACTGAAAGAACCAACACAAAAAAATTTTAGTCAAAATGGCCATAAAAATGACCATATTTGTACTATGTACCAATCTACTGGCAAATAAAACTTAACTTTACTTTACTTTACTTTACTATATTATTCAAATTCTCCATTTCAATATTATTTGTTTATTTATTTCAAGTTTATTCAGTTACAAAAAGCAGTTATAAAAACTGATTTACAAAGGTAGCAAAATTTATATCAACTTTTAATATAGTACATAGTTGTAAGTCTTATGTTAAATGTATCTTAAATACACTGTAGGTATGTTAAAATATAGTACATAGTCATAGTCTTCTGTAAATATTATGTAATATTATTAGCCTATCCAGGCTCAAATGTCAAAGTCTAATTAAATATCTACTTGTATTTATTTATTGATAGCAATAAACAACAACAACTACTAAATAAAACTAATCTAGGTGCCCGTTAGGGCGCCGCAGCCAAGCCGCGGTGCGCTACACACTCAAGCACCTTATACACCAAGCAGAGTTGGGGTGATTTCGAGGTGTTACCCAGCCGTCATGTAACGTGATGTGAACTTGAAAACTATCACAATCGAGGGGATTTAGGTACCTGACAACACATGCCAAATTTTATTGGGGTACGATTATTCCTTCTTGGTGAAAAAATGGCTTGAAACATGCTCAAAATCACTTTAAGGATGTTAGCTACTGCTACTACTGCTACTACTGCTACTGCTAACATCTCATTCGTCGGCCCGCGATTCTGACCAGACGGGTGGGACTACAATGTTCATATTTTACATGGACATTAAGGTTATAGAAATATAGTCTCTTTGAAAAAAAAAGTTGAAAAAGTTTGTTGGAAGGCTTCCAAATAAAGGTTTTAAAATAAGCCTTAAACACTTGGCATACAATCAACAAGTAACCATAGTTACTTGACACTTGTTGACGGTATAAGCAGAGTTAGGCGGGAAAGTGCGATACGTAAACAAATAGCGGACATTTAAAATTTTTCTTCTTTGTGTGGAACGAGAAAAGGTGTCATTATACTCTCATAAAACAAATCAGAAACCGTCCCTGGCCTAGGCCCAGATGTGGAAAATTATTTATAATGCAAAAGTGTAGGTCTAAAGTTCCATTTGGCTATAGGACTAGTAAAATTCATACTTACATTACATGTTTGACAAGCCTAGCCAACCCTATGCCAGCACAACATTGTTCTGATATGATCTTGCTCATCTGTTTGTTTACATAATTGCAACAATCAAATCATTTCATACAACTCTTCTTTCGATTGGCCCGCGTTTATGAAGGCACTGCCATCTAGAATAAATATAGAACTTTTTCGAGCTCTTTGCTAAACGCAAATCTTTTTAAAGTGTTTGGATTTCGTGATACTCTTTCAACCATAGACATCCTATATAATTGGCTAGACCAGCAGTCGGTGGTCCACTTCCGGTACAATTAGAAGCCATCTTAAAATGACAGTTTACATGTTAATCAAATGGGAGCGATTTGTGGCCAAATAGTTCTCAAGATTGCCGCCAGGTTGACAGGTAAGCATACTAGCCTTTAACACCAAATGATTACTAAATTCCCTTATGCAATCACTTCGTATTGTTTCTTTTGTTTAATACCATGCTGCACAAGCTAAAACCATATCAAACAATCCAGTAAAATACTTTATTGCATTAAAAAAGCATAAATTAAAACACCAAATCGCCATCTTGAAATGGGCCGGTTGAGTCTTCAATTTGCTACGCTCGCGCCTGTGCAGAGGTATAGGAGACTGCTAATCTAGCCTACTATAGGGGTTTAATATCAATGCTTTCAACTCACAACCCATGACGTTTTCCACGATACCGTTCAAGAATACCAATTCCTTCGAAAACGAAAACGACTTCGTTTTCAAATTGCGTTTTCAACTCATCTCCCACGAACTCAAGAATTGGGGTCCAGTCCTTATACCGTCGTTATACCATGGTTATACCACCTATACCCAGGATGTACATGAATCCGGGTCTAGATATTTTACATCCTATATTGTTACTGCTAATACCATAGAATTTAAATCAACTTTGATAAAAATATTATATTTTAGCAAATAATTTTGTAATGGAACTTGAAAAAGTAATGAGATCACACACATAACAAAAACTTGTAGAAATACAGCCAAACCTTACACACTCAAAAGGAATGAGATCTAAAAAAAGGGCCAAGCTTATCTACCCTTCCACATAAACGTACAATGTCCCATAACAGCATCCTCGAAAAGCTTGGCAAAATAGAATTTGCGTGTTTACGTTTAAATTAATTAGAAAAAAAAAACTTGGATAAACTATTACGTTAAATTAATAATCGCAAATTCTATTTTGCCAAGCTTTTCGAGGATGCTGTTATGGGACACTGTACGTTTATGTGGAAGGGTAGATGAGCTTGGCCCTTTTTTTAGATCTCATTCCTTTTGAGTGTGTAAGGTTTGGCTGTATTTCTACAAGTTTTTGTTATGTGTGTGTCGTATAAAAACAGACAAAAATAGTATCAATTTTTACCTATTCAGTCTAATTGAAAATGTGAATATTGTGTACCCAATAGATGGACAAATTACAGAAATAGAAGAATGTAATGTTTTTGTTGTATGACACATGGTTATTGCCGTTCGTGTGAATGAATACATAGTATTTGTACTTCATGAGAAGAGCATGAAGACCGAACTACAAGCAGCCCTCAAGATAGAAGATGCAGGAGTTCTTGACCACCAGTGCAGACAACTTACCAACCATGAAATTTGTAAACCACCCCATCTGGAAGGTAAAAGCATCGTTTTAAAATGCAGTGGTTTTGAACAGCCTAGGGAAAATAACACTTTTTGGTTTACAAAGAGTTGCTTACTACTTCTACCTAAGTACTTATAGTTGCTCCAAAGCAAGTAATCAGATGCGCGCAGTTTTGGCGGGCCAATGAGCGACCAGTATTTTAAATCGGGGACAGCTGACGTCAGCATCTGCTTACTTGCTTCGGAACAAATATACTATGTTTAGGCAATTGTTAAAATAGTATGTGGGTTTAGCCTTGCATACACAAAATATTTTACAATCTAGGGCCTATAAGACATAACTTTTTTCTAAACAAATCAACCAACAATAGGATAAGTACCAGAAGAAGGTTAAAAATTAAAAGCAAAGATTAGTGGTTAATTCCTAAAATAATAAGTGGGCGGATACTCGATGCAAGGTCTATACAATTAAGAAATATTTAGAACTTCCAATTAAACAATACTAGGAGGGGTCTGGGGTTATGCTCCCCAGCTAGTGCGGGGGTGGGGTAATGGGGTAATGTCTTTATATTTTTTAAGTTTGTCATAAACATTTTCAATCAATGTAGGGAGTAATACTGTATAACCCATAGAGATTGTGAAAAAAGATGTAGGCCTCAACCAAATTCGTCAAATTTTCTGAAGGGTTAATTATTCAGGGCATTAAAAGTATGTAGGTCTAATTATCATGGCAAATTTTGTAATTTTGACTTTGTGCCAAAAAACAAAATTTCAAATCACAATAGAATTTGCGCAAACTATTATATTTAAATTAATAGCTACAACTTCAAAACATCTTTAAAACTAACGAAATTGAATATATGTACGGTATCTAGAATCCATAAAAAAGTGAGATATAATATTAAAATTTGGATAAATACACTTACCAGTAGCCTAGTAGGCCTACTTTCTTATTGAAACCCCTGCCAATCCGATGCCTCAGATTCTTCATCAAGTTCTATTCCAATACAGTGTATTCCATTTTTGAGCATGGGAGTGCCCTTCCCTTGTCCTGCAAGAGCATAACATGCTAAATCCAGTTCAATATATTTCCTACATTACCTATTTTATTACTCTAGATGTATTATTCTATTCCTGATGTTCTCTAGACTAGTGTCAGCGACACAAGGGATTATACAATTTAATATGTAATTGTCTATGTAACACTCATGTAACATGCTTTATCAATCCTTTATCCATGATCACAGGAAACTATTTTTTAGAAGCAAGGCCTACAATAATAATTTGCAATAAGTGTATGATGTTCCTTTTGCAAGAACTGAAACTTACAGGCTGTCATTTTATCATCGTGCTACAAGATTGTGGAGGGAACTTCCTCTGGATCTGAGAGAGGCTCTCAACTTGAAAGCACGGGATTTCAAGAAACTTTTTCGGGCATCAATAAAGTAGGAGTTCATTTTCATTCCATTTTCACCTCCCTATGGCCTATAGGCCATACACACTTTTTTATTATAGTTGTACAATTTTTATAATTTTTTTTATTCAAATGCTGTGTGTTTTTATAATGGTTAAATGTAATATTATAATAATAAAATAGGTAATATAATAATTATAAACATAATGTTAGTTGTTTGAATGTTTCTCTTTTAGGTAGGTCCTATTGTGTTTATTAGTATGCCAAGCACATAAATGATAATTTTAACTGGGCCGCTTCACGCCAAAATCATAACATGTCAGTTGTCATTATTGTTTGTCTAACTAGATTCAGTGATTTTGAATGTTCCCATAAAGTTTCATCAAGATCAGAGTAGCCGTTTGACCGGTCACAACCCAAATAACACGAAAATAATGCACTAAAATCGTTAGAGAAATGGTAAAAGTATGATATTCATGAGAAATATTTCTTCAATTGTACCCCAAAACTTAGCAGATCTAAGTTTACAGATTTTGAAGGTCCCCTCCAAATAGGGTTGACATTCGTCCCGAAAAATCGGAATTTGAACTTTGTATTTTTCGTGTCCCGGAAATTCGGGAATGTCCCAATTTCCAAATCCTTGTCCTACTCATACTTGTAATTGTTTCAAAACCGTTGTTTTTTTTACAGAATGTCGGTTCAAATGTGGCGTGATACTCTTTAACACAGAACGAACTACTGAGTTACTGAAAATTTCACAATTTCCCTTTTCTATTCCAGGCCACAATTCTAATGTGGAAAGAATATTTTCACTGATGAAACTGTCAGTGGACAGATGAAAGAAACAGACTTCTCAAATAAAATAAATAAATAAAATAAACTGGATTTAGAGTCTACCCACTCAGTTATAAAACTGATTTTCAGTGGGGGACAGTAAATCAAAGCGACTGAGCCTACCCTGTAGGCCCCGACGTAATCGACGAGTGAGCGATAACCAACCAAAGATCGATATTTTTAATAGGAAATATAGCAATCAGTGGTATGGACAGTGCGAACACCCGCGAATCAACGCCAGAATCAACAAGGCCGATTCAGAACATCTCTGAATTTATTATGTGCTTCGTTGCTAGGACGGCTCCAAAGTCACCGTTTACAAACTCCTAAGACACGAACTGATGGACTTGAGTCCAAATCAGAAGTTAAAAAACTTCTGACTTTGACGGGAATCGAACCCTGGACCTTCTGCATTGGAAGCAGATACGCTAATAACAAGACCAACGAGCCACCTGTAAGACTGGCCTGTAGAAACGGAAGTTACTGAATAGAACAAATTGTTTTTCTTTTTAAAAACGAATAGAACACTTAAGTTTGTTTTGAACTTGATGGTACCACTAGTTCCTAGTACCCAACCAAGCCCAACCCAACATCAAATCAATTAATTTTATGAAATTGTGTATTCTATCATCACTTTAAACATGAAAAATGTAATGCTTAAACGTCGTTTTCTGGGCACTTACGTCGAAAAAGTACCCGAAAAATGTTTGCTCGAGGCGGCTTTGCCCCAGACCCCTTGCCAGGGGTACTGGATTTTGAAAATTCTGAGGGGTGCTCAACTTCGTGGAGAAGGGACCAAGCACGGGGGGTTGGGGGGCGGAGCCCCCCAACATTAGCGCCGCAGGCGAAAATTTTGAAAATCACGTTTTTAGAGTGCATTTAGTGCGTTTTAGACAAAAATAGGGAGCTGGATGCAATACCGAAACACTGTAGTTTTTGTACCGCTAAAACTAGAAAACTACCAACAAGAGAATTGGAACACTAATGAGATAGATCACCATGTTACCAAAATAATGCAATTTTTTACAGTAAAAACTAGAAAACCGTAAAAAAATATGGAAGTGCGAGATAGACCATGTTACAACCATCGAATATGCATATCATTACGTTCGCGACGCGTCCAACAATCATGAGCCTTCCTGCATGACTCAAGTGAGTTTGACGTTTGACTAGCTCTAGCATAGCTATCAGTTCTCAGCGCGAGCACTGTCGAGTGTCGAGCATGGCCACTCTTTTGGTGGGGATTCCGGTTCGAGCATATGGAAGTGGAGAAGGGCATGTGTACTCATAAGCACAATTAACAATCACAATGCGATTAACCATACTTGTTTAATAATATAACGTTATTAGTAAATTAGCTAGGCTTACAACTACTTACAAATAACTAAAATCAGTAGATTAGGTAACAGTGGATATTGTTTCGTTACTTTAATTGTGATTACCATTAAAGTTGCAAAAATATTTCAAAATGCAAAACATTGTTTTATTCACTTTGATTGCTTCCAAGTGAAAAATAGAAACACATTTTTTTTTTTTAATAAGTTACTTCAAAACTTAGAAGTTATAGGCCTAACTTTTATTTTAGTCAGGATTTTTGGAGGGGTGCGCAGCACCCCTCCAAACAATCTGAGGGGTGCTTCAGCCCCTGAGCACCCACATAATCGGCGCCCCTGCCCCTTGCTGTCCCCTCACTTCCTACAAACGTCCCGAGTTTCAATCTGGGAAATATGGAAACCCTACCTCCAAATTTCATCAAGATCGCATACGCCGTTTGTCCGGTAGAGAGCAAGCAACCGGACAAAAAAACACCCAAACTAATTTTCTCGGGGTAAGGGAAATTGAAGGCTTTGCTGCACTCATCCAATTACCTACATTATTGTCAATCTTATTAATTTACTATTTGAGTCGTTCTCCAAATTAGGGACAAAACGAAGATAAGAAAAAAAGATTTTAAAGATTTTTTAAATTACATATTTTGCACATTTTTAAACGTTCTTCTAATATTATTAAAACAAGTAACTCCACATGCTGGCAGAGATCAAAAATGTGTTTTAAGGATTTCTAGGGCCGTTTATACCTGCCACAGAGTTTTTGCATGGAGAATTGCAGTGCAATAATAAAAAGAAAAACCAAATATTTATACAAAATAATAGAATTCTAGTAATACAGAATAAGGTAGGGCCTACAATATAAGTTGAGAAAGCTATCAGATTCTGTTTATGCAAAAATGCCAAAAAATCATCTCCGTGGACAAAATCAACTCCATGGTCCTGCTTTGACCATGGAGTGCCATGGAGCTGATGGCCACGGAGCTGATGAATGTGAGCATATTGCAATAAACAACATCAATTTTGAGATTATGAACATGTGCCTTTAAAGATAAGTTCTTTACTCAATGTTCCAGTTAATACCCAATTAATGTTTTTGATTAATATCGTCAATCTAATGATGTCACGGAGTTGATGATGAATAAATACACTCACCCATTTATCTGGATGTTTAGAGATATAAAACACTTTTAACTTTCACCGTTCATGGCGCACCATACAAGTAAATTCAAAATGGCAGCTATACCTTTACTTCCACTTCCTGTTTGGACTGACCTGCCACCTGGTGGGTTTTTATCGCAACTTAAAGGCATGGCCATGGAGCTGTTACACTCCATGGGTGACCAACATTCGCATGATTTAAAAGTCATTAAATATTTGTTTGACATAATGTTTTATTTAAAGTAACAAGTATATTATTTCAAACTTATTTAGGTATATAATTATTATATTAAAATACAATGATATCATTATAAAAATTACAAAAGAACTTGCAGAAATGCTACTGGGGACAGGCATGGAGCTGATGTTCAAGGCAAGGCTTCAACTATCAGTTTTTGTCATTATAAAATTATATATTCATATGTTCTATTATATAGTCAAATAGTATACATTATTATATTTTGTTTTAAGGAGTAAAAATAAAACTTAAAAATATTAATTTTGTAGCATAATATTAGCCAAGGACATAATTTGTCCCTAATCTGAAGAATGACCCATTTAGGGATATCATGTACACATGTCTGTGTTTAAGGGCTATGTTTGTTGTGATATTTCTTATGAGTAGGTATGTCTCAATGATCATTAAACTAGGAAAACGCTCAAGTCCCGCCGCGTTGTTGGATGAGCGTAATTGGTGCTTTGAGCTGCCATGTGTTATGCGGATTTTCTATTGTTCTGTGAAAAAATCGTTACCAAGTTGAAATTTTTTTAAAATTAAATTGAATTAAATAAAAAATTAACTTAAATTTTAATTTTTTTTAATTAGCCTAATCGTAATTTAAAAAAAGGAAAAAATCGTAATATTGAAATTTTCATAAGAAATAATTATTCGATTGCGCACAAATTTTACATGAATATATATATTCATAAAATTAAGGTTCTGTGAAAAAATCATTACAATCGGATAAAGCATGTAGGTGTTAAAAATCAAAGAATTGTTTTAAAAAAGAAAAAAAACGTAAAATTTTGATTTTCATGAGAAATAGTTTTTCGATTGCGCTCAAAAACGTGGCAGTTCTAATAAATAAATAAATAAATAAATTTTATTTAGAGTCTACCCACTCAAGTTATATAACTGATTTTCAGTGGGGGACTTTAAATCAAAGCGACCAAGCCAACCCTGTAGGCCCGACGCAATCGGCAAGTGAGCGATAACCAACCAAAGATCGTTATTTGTAATAGGAAATATAGCAATCAGTGGTATGGACAGTGCGAACACCCGCGAATCAACGCCAGAATCAACAAGGCCGATTCAGAACAACTCTGAAATTTATTATGTGCTTCGTTGCTAGGACGGCTCCAAAGTCACCGTTTACAAACTCCTTAGACAAGAACTGATGGACTTAAGTCCAAATCAGAAGTTAAAAAACTTCTGACTTTGACGGGAATCGAACCCTGGACCTTCTGCATTGGAAGCAGATACGCTAACCACAAGACCAACGAGCCACACCTTCAGAGATTTCGAAGGCCTCCATAAAATTTCATCGCAATTGGAGTATCGGTTTAGCCGGAATCGTGCTAACAAACACACAATAATACAAAAAAAAAAAAAACATTCCGGAATTTTTTCTCCAGTGTAGTGAAATGGAATCTTCGCTTCGCTCGCTACGCTCATCCAATAAAACTAGGAAAACGCTTAAGTCCCGCCGCGTTGTTGGATGAGCGTAATTGGTGCATTGAGCTGCCATGTGTTATGTGAATTTTCTGTTCTGTGAAAAATCATTACTAAGTTGATGATTTTTTTTTAAATAATTTTAAAATAAATAAAAAAAAAACTTTAATTTTTAATTTTTTAATTAATCGTAATTTTAAAAAAGAAAAAAATCGTAAAAATTTCGATTTCCATAAGAAATAATTATTTGATTGTGCTCAAATTTTACACGAATATATGAATTCATAATATTAAGGTTCTGTGAAAAAAACATTACAATCAGATAAAGAATGTAGGTGTTATTTGTCAAAGAATTGTTTTAAAAAAGAAAAACCCCGTAAAATTGCGATTTTTATGAGAAATAATTATTTGATTGCGCTTAAATTTTTCACGAATATATAAATTCATAAAATAAAGGTTCTGTGAAAAAATCATTACAATCGGACAAAGCGTGTAGGTATTATAAATCGAAGAAATTTTTTTAAAAATCGAAAAAAAAATCGTAAAATTGCGATTTTTATGGGAATTTTTTTTTCGATTGTGCTCAAAAACGTGGCAGTTCTAAGTTCAGAGATTTCGAAGGTCTCAATAAAATTTCATCGCAATCGGAGTATCGGTTTAGCCGGAATCGTGCTAACAAACAGACAAAAATACAAAAAAAAAAAAAAAAAAAAAAAAAAGTAAGAAAAAAAAACATTCCGGAATTTTTTCTCCAGTGTAGTGAAATGGAATCTTCGCTTCGCTCGCTACGCTCATCCAATAAAATAAATAAACAAATATTTTTTAATACTAATTATGAATTAATTTTGATATAATTGGATGAGCGTAGCGAGCGAAGAGAAGACTTCAATTTCACTGACCCCTCAAAAAATTTAGCTCCAATGTTTTTTGTTTTTTTTTGTATTTCTGTCTGTTTGTTCGCTCTCTATCGGGCAAACGGCATATCCGATCTAGATGAAAATTGGAGGGGACCTTCGAAATCTCTGAACTTAGACTTGCTACGTTTTTGGGTACAATCGAAGAAATATTTCTCATGAGTATCGTACATTTACGATTTTTTTCGATTTTAAGTACGATATTGTCGTGACATTTGGGCTGATTCTGACCAAACGGGTGGGGCTACAACGTTCATATTTCACATGGACATTAAGGCAATGGTGATGTATTGCTTTCTGAAAGAAAAAGTTGAAAAAGTTAGCCAGAATCTATAGAAATTAAGCTTTTAATATAAGTTTTTTGATTTTTAGTGCGATATTTTCGTGATATTTCACAACAATCACCTACATTGCGTATGCAACAAAACAAAGCACTTGCAAAAGTAAAGATATCCCACGCAAACTAAAAACTTTAAAAAGCTCATCCATCAACGCGGCGGGACTTTAGCGTTTTCCTAGTTTAACTAACAGAATAAGATGCAGCCCAAATACAAATTTTTACTATTAGCAAAAATTATGCCTAGGCCTACACGATATTTTGTTTTGTCAGAAAAAATACGTGAAATTGGCATGTTCTTAATTTAAATCTTGGTACAAACTATAAATAATACCTACTCTATTTTCCAAGAAATTACACAATGTATTTCAACATTTTTCAAGCTTGCGGCCTAAGCGGCATGCCTATACAATAGGCCTACATAGCAAAGCAATTCATTGTCAAATTATCAAAACAAATACCTATCGGTAAAAATACATGTATTTGAAATACTTTTGTATTTTGTATTTCAAATAGGCCTACTGTGTTGAAAAGTATTTGTATCTTGTATTTGAAAATACTCAATTAACCCTTTCAGTCCCGAATTAAATCTGTGAAAGTTAGGTAATTTTAAGCAAACAATTAAGAGTTTTACATTTTTTTCTTAGAATTTTAGTATTTTTTCATATTTTTTACATTAATTTTAATGAATTTTGAGAAATTTTGTATTTGAATAAAAGCTTTACATTTAGAGTAAAAATTCAAATTTGAAATACATTTCTAAAACTAGATTTTTCCTTGAACTTGTTTGCATATTTTGAATTTTTTGTATCTCAAATAATAGCAATTTATTAGAGATTTATTATTTACTACAATTCAGGAATTAAAACAGTCCGCCCCAACTGGGATTCGAACCACGGTCTCCCGCATTCCAGGCGAGCGTTTTAACCAGTACATTTTAATCTCTGAAAATTGTAGTTGCATTATACATCTGAATGGATGGAACGTTACTGCAAAGAATATCTGTTGCCTTTGAACTGACCACCAATAATTACATAAATAAATAAATAATCTAGGGCGACGGTCGTTCGCCCGCAGCCAAGCGCACGTGACTGCTAGAAGGCGATGACTAACTCGACCCTGTTTACAGCTATCCGAGTTGGGGGGTTTTCAGCTATCTGCACACGCCGTCCCGAAAGATTTACAATCTTGAAACTCGGTATATGACCTGATATGTGGTCCATGACATACCAAAAAAAAATCAGCCCGATCCGATAGCCCGTTCTGTGTTAAAAAAGTGCGTAAATATCGACGATAATCGTCCGGCTGATTGGTTGGTTGGTTGGGGGGGGGGGGGGGGGGGTAGTGGATTCTGCCAGAGGAATAAGAGCCTACAGAGAAAACGGTACATCTTAGAACTATGAAACTTGAACCACATTTAGATGTACCTCAGACTCACAAACTTCCGCCGAGAGACAAGCAATATTCCACCCCCAACACCCCCTAAATCATCCCCTAAAATTAAAATAATTCATAGCTCTAACCCAAAATTGAATTTTTAGTCAAATTAGTTATTAAAATTATGTTCTTATGTATTTTAACCCAATCGGTCTATTCTCATTATATAAACCACATTTTGTCAACCCCCATCCCTAATAGTTTATATTATTTTTACCTTGATTTCCAGCATTCACCACGAAGGCACCTAATGAGTTATCATTATGAAATTTGGCATGATGGTACATAATAATATGAAAAATAATCCGCCAAGAGGCAATTAAGCGATATGCCATCCCAACACCCCCTAAAACTGGAATAAATCATAGCTCTAATCTAAAATTGATGTTTTATTCAAATTAGTTATTAAAATTATGTTTTAATGTGTTAATCCAATCGGCCTATTCTCATTTCCTAAACCACATTTTTTCAACCCCCATCCTTATAGTTTATATTATTTTAACCTTGATTTCAGCATTCGCCCTGAAGGCACCTAATGAGTTATCACCATGAAATTTGGCACGATGGTACATACTAAAATAAAAAATCATTCGCCGAGAGGCAAGCGATATTCACCCCAACACCCCCTAAATCATCCCCTAAAATTGGAATAATTGATAACTCTAAACCAAAATTGAATTTTTATTCATGTTATTAAATTATGTTTTATGTGCTTTAACCCAATCGGCCTATTCTCATTTCCTTTGTCACATTTTTTCAACCCCCCTCCCTAATAGTTTATATTATTTTACCTTGATTTCCAACATTCACCATGAAGGCACCCAAATGAGTTATCAGCATGAAATTTGACATGATGCTAAATACTAATATGAAAAAATCATTCGCCGAGAGGCAAGCGATATTCCACCCCCAACACCCCTAAATAATCCCCTAAAATTGGAATAATTATAGCTTTAACCTAAAATTGAATTTTATTTAAATTAGTTATTAAAATTATGTTTTAATGTGTTTTAACCCAATCGGCATATTTTCATTATATAAACCACATTTTGTCAACCCCCATCCCTAATAGTTTATATTATTTTTATCTTGATTTCCAGCATTCACCACGAAGGCACCTAATGAGTTATAATCATGAAATTTGTCATTATGGTACCTAATAATATGAAAAATTATCCGCCGAGAGGCAAGCGATATTCCACCCTCAACACCCCCTTAAATTGGAATAATTCATAGCTCTAATCTAAAATTGATGTTATACATTTAAATTAGGTGGTTATTAAAATTATGTTTTAATGTGTTTTAACCCAATCGGCCTATTCTCATTTCCTAAACCACATTTTTCAACCCCCATCCCTTATAGTTTATATTATTTTTACCTTGATTTCCAGCATTCACCATGAAGGCACCTAATGAGTTATCAGTAGTGATGTAAATTTTCATGAAAAGTCAAATTTGTGAAAACTTTGCTGAAAACTTTGCTGAAAACTTTTCAAGCTGTGAAAAGTTCATGTTTTAGTCGCTTATCACAGTCGTTTCAACTTAAAATTTTGACAGCATGATTGGTAGGCCATATGGCCTACCACAAGTCATAGATTATAATTTTGTTAGGCCCTTTACCTCAAAATCAGGAGAAAATTCCATCATAGCATAGTTGTTAGGACAAGGAGAATTAATTGCAGGACATTTCATTGATGTATTACAAAATTTCTATGTTGACTGGTGATAATTGCTTTAGTTTGAACTTTTTATTATGAAATAGAGTCGGCCCTATAGGTCTACAAAAGTAGCCAATGCCTACTTTTAAAAAAAAATGCATAGGCCTACAATGTCTAATGTTTGTAGCCTTACAGTATACAAATCCTTTTAGTTTTACTAACTAGGAAGCTTCGCAAACGCTTTTTCAGGCGCGTTGTTGGATGAGCGTAATTTTTTTAAAACGAAAAAAGAGTAAAATTGCGATTTTTATGAGAAATAATTTTTCGATTACGCTCAAATTTCACACGAATATATAAATTTATAAAATTAAGACTTTGTGAAAAAATCATTACAATCGAATAAAGGATGTCGGTGTTACAAGTCAAAGAAATTTTAAAAATCGAAAAAAATCGTAAAATTGCGATTATCACGAGAAATAGTTTTTCGATTCCACTCAAATTCCACATGAATATATAAATTCACAAAATTAAGGTTCTGTAAAAAAATCATTACAATCGGATAAAGCATGTAGGTGTTATAGGCCCTAAGTAGAAGAATTTTAAAAAATCAAAAAAATCGTTAGTTGCAATTTTCATGAGAAATAATTTTTTGATTACGCTCAAATTTCACAAGAATATATTAATTCATAAAATAAAGGTTCTGTGAAAAAATCATTACAATCGAATAAGTAATGTAGATGTTATAAGTCGAAGAAATTTTTAAAAATCGAAAAAAATCGTGAAATTGCGCTCAACAAGGTGGCAGTTCTAAGTTCAGAAATTTTGAAGGCCTCCACAAAATTTCATTGCAATTGGAGTAACGGTTTAGCTGGAATCGTGTGGAACAGACACACAAAAAAAAACATTCCGGATTTTTTTCTCCAGTGTAATGAAATGGAATCTTCGCTACGCTCATCCAATTAGTAATTATCAATTAATCATTACATAGTTTTATTTCATAATACATTTCAAAACTCGAAATTTATTGTCTTATAAGTGGCAATATTTCCAGTATCGTTATTACTTTGGCTTTAAAGCAATTCCGAATCGTATTCCAAGACCTGTAGATCTGAAGCAACTAGGTACATTATTACCAACTTTTTAACAACTTTTCAAAAATTTGAAACTTTTCACAAGCTTGGTGAAAAGTTTGCATGAAAGTGAAAACTTTTCAAACTTTTCATTGCAAACTTTTCGCCTTTACATCACTAGTTATCGCATGGAATTTGGCATGATGTTACATACTTATATGAAAATAATTCGTCGCGATGCAAGCGATATTCCACCTCCAACATCCCTAAATCATCCTCTAAAATTGAATAATTCATAGCTCTAACCCAAAATTGTATTTTTATTCAAATAAGTAAATTATGTTTTAATGGTTTTAACCCAATAAGCCTATTCCATTTTCTAAACAACACTTTTTCAACCCTCATCCCTAATAGTTATATTATTTTTACCTTGGTTTCCAGCATTCACCATAAAGGTACCGAATGAGTTATCAGCATGAAATTTGGCATGGTGGTACATAATAATATGAAACATAATAATCCACGATGGAGACACGATATTTAACCCCCACTGTTCCTTTACCACTCTTTACTTTGGGAAAAACGTTATGTTGTATTATAACAATTTTTAATATTTTAATTGCTGATAAAATTATGCGTCCAATGTGTTATAGTCCGGCCAACAAATCATTTCACACAAAAACCAAGACGACATTAATAACCATATTAAATTTAATAAAAACATTGAATATGCCAACTAGGCCTACAGATTGTAAACAAAAAAAAAGCTAGCTTTTGTTTCTAGACAATCTGTTTTAAACGACTGTATCCACCTTACACGTATTTCAAGTTTAAGCCTTGATATGAAACAAACAACAAAAAGATATGATATCCCCCCAAAATACAAAAATTGTAAAAAATGGCAGCCAAGCTCTCCTTCCAAAGTCTTCGGCTGTGAATGCTGGAGATATGAAGTGAGCCAAGCATTCATTCTTCCTAGTTCGCATTGAAAGAAGTAATCATTTCGCCTGTGACGAGCGCCAAGCCAACCATTTTCGTGGTAAAAAAAGTTAAAATTTTAAACTTAAAATCATAAAAAAATTACTTGGCTATTGACTTTTTAGAGTCTTCGTACCAAAATCAATAGCCAAGTAATTTTTTTATGATTTTGAGTTTAAAATTTTAACTTTTTTTACCACGAAAATGGTTGGCTTGGCGCTCGTCAACAGGCGAAATGATCTTACTTCTTTTCAATGCGAAACTAGGGAGAAAGAATGAAATGCTTGGCTCAACTTCTATATCTCACAGCATTCACAGCCGAAGACTTTGGAAGGAGAGCTTGGCTGCCGTTTTTTTTACAAATTTTTGTATTTTGGGGGGATAACAATTACACCTACGGGAGTGTTTCCCGATTAACCAAATCGAGAAAAAACTAGAGATTTATTACATTTCCGGGACAAACCGTTTTCCCCCCATTTTTAGCCTTTTTTGCAGATGTATTTTCAATCTTCTCTAAAAAATTCACTTTTGGTCCAATTGAATTGTAAAAAAAAATGTATTTATTTAGACCTATTATTTCCCCCCAAAAAATGGGCTCAAATTGAAAAAACTATTATTTACCCAGATTAAAATTTTAAAACGGAATGGGACCATATGATACCGTTGGGCCGGAAAGGGTTAAGATGTATCTTTGTATCTTCAAAATAATCAAAATACATTGTATGCAAGGAAGATAAATCCATAAGAGTATGGACTCAAAAAGTAACATTTTAACAACAATTCAGCATTTTTCAATGTAAAATTATTATTTCCCAAGTAACCAAAACTATAGGATCTTTGTAGACAATGTTAAATATCGATTTAAAAATTGCTTGATCGCCAAATCCAAATCTTACTTTCATCCAAACAATTTGAAACCTTATAGGATATTGTTCAGGAAGGACATGCCTATTAGGGTGGGCCGAAAAACAACATTTTTTTTTTAAAGTCGTAATACCGCGGAAAAGTTGCAAATTGTGGAGACTAAAAAAATTAAAAAAAATCGGTTCATATCTTCCGGTTGCGCATGTGCTCTAAACTTTTCCAAAATTTTGAAAAATTCACATTTTTACGATAATTTTTAACATTTTTAAATTAGCCTCTTCCCGAATGTAAAAGCTCGTATTCTTCATATTTTAAATTTTCTTCTATGTTAAAAATATTAAAAATTATCGTAAAGATATGAACCGATTTTTTATTTTTTTTATTTATTTTTTTAGTCTCCACAATTCGCAACTTTTCCGCGGTATTACGACTTTAAAAAAAAAAAAATTTGATTTTCGGCCCACCCTAATGCTTATGTCTCTATCTGACAACATTTCCACATTTCCAATTCATGTTTCCTATAAAGGCTAGGCAAAGTAGGACCAATTGTCTCTTTATGGCACATTTATTGCCAATAATTTAAAAAATAAGTTATTGCCTATTATGAAAATTTACTCCGATAGACACAACCGCATATCCTACCTCAACAACCTTCTAAAATTTTACAATATTAGGCCTATGTGTAAAAATAGTGGTTGAAAAACTTTCCGGAATAAACCCTCGCATTTGACATTGAAGCCAGATTTGCCAGACATTCATTAGAAGTCTTATTGGGGCATATGTTAAAATGTTTGCATTTATTTGTGTTCATTACCAAATACCGGTAGTACCTATTATGTTTTTTAAATTTTTTAACAAAAATACCGTAGGCCTAGCAATTTAGTCCTGTGTCCCAAAATAACATAAGGGCCCTGTAAAGTTGCCATTTACATTAGGTGTACCTACTTTTTTCTAGGGCTCTAGGCAACAAACCCTATCTAATGATCATTCTAACATTAAACATACTATAGTCAATGTACTTCTCCTCCTTAGATTGGATAGACTATAGTACTTGACAATAACAAATACCAAACTATTACAAAACTCTTGCAAAACAACTAGGACCAAGTCTTCTCCCTGGAACACAAGGCCAACTACTAATTTCTCTAGATTTCACCATTTACATTAGAAGATAGGGCAAACGTCACATTTAGGCCACAATCAAAACAGTATAAAAGGCAGGCTCATCCTCCCTAGAAGCAAGTAGTACTTGGACTTAGCTCCTTGTATCATCATCTACTTGGACCTCGCTCCTTGTAACTTGGACCTCTTTCCTTGTAAAAAAACATCAGTATCTTCCGTTTAAAATTAGTGTGTGTTGTCTGGCAGAAATAAGGGGTGAGTAACCAAACATGCTATTTTTCTAATTATTTCTATTAATTGGCTCCACCAATTAAAATACGGCTTCACCTGTTAATTGTTCATCATATTAACATGCATGCTTAAGTGATTGCTAATCATAAACTGTACTTAGCGCCCAGACCTTCGGTCGGCGACCTATCTTGCCAACACCCATAATTGTACAATGCAGTCAACTGTATACTACATCTTATAACATCCAATCTTGTTTATTATCACTGGTTATGTTTTATGTCATGTGCTCTAATCTTAATTAATGGTCCATACTAAAGACAACGCATTCTCTGAACACTCACCCTGCCTTTGATTATGTCAATGTACGAACCTCTTCTATCGTGTATTCCCCAACAATGTTGAACCAATAAAAAACTTATCACTATAATTCAGAATACTGCTGAATCCGATCCTACTTGGTAGGTCAAGTCCCCACGCCCCATTCCCTAGTCCTACCCTCAGGCTTGCTATCGCTCCCCATTATCAGTCTTCTCTCAACGAGACTCAATTAAAAATAGTTGAGCGCTACCCTCCTCATTCCCCTCCCACTCATTTCATAAGGTAGGGCTCAACCCTTATTTTCGTCTCCGAGCGCCCCACCGCACTTTTAAAACAATATTTTTGAAAATTGGCACATCTGACAAGGTAACAGCACGTAGTGTACTCTGTTATCTGTGGTAACAGTGATACACAATCATCCACATAAGCACAAAAATATGTAGGCCTACAATTAAAATAAATGATGTTGAAATGTATGTTGATCCACTTTATTGATTTACTAATTTAGGCCAAGCCTATCAAGCCAAGCCTACCTACCAATGATAATAAATTTTTGAAATGTATTTTGTATGGTGAGTATAGGCCTATTTTCAAAATACAATTGTATTTTTGTATTTCAAATACAAATTTGTCAATATAAATTTGTATTTTGTATTTGAAAATATGGTACCGGTACTGAGTTTTGAAGTATTTTATATTTTGTATTTCAAATACATTTTTTGAGTACTATATTTTGCCCATGTCTGCTGTTAGGCCAACCTATCAGAAAACGTAAAGTTTATGTACGTCCGTAACTTAGAGAATGAAGCCATACTTACCTAATACTCTTGCAACAATGATAAGATTAATGTTTGAGGTGTGATCAGAACTTTCCAGAAACAACAGTTCCTTTAAAATTTTCTCTTTGTATGCAAGAAGTTCCATGTTCACAAGAAATCCCTGTGTTGTTTTTGAAATGTCAATTATTTTGCAGTTAAGACTCTGCACTTTACCCGGAATAGATTCTCTCACCACAAGTTGGTTAGTATTATCAACCCCACAAAGAGGGTGTGGCAATTTAACTGTTATCCGATAGCGATGACCAATTTGTAGGAAACCTAGGTGAATTGATATTCCATCAGGGGAGCCTTGTAGTGTTATTTCATTATCATTCCCAAATGTGTCATTGGTTTGTTCCGGAAAATGAACTTTGTGAGGTTGATGATCTGTAAGAAAATTAAACAAAATGGTACAATGGGCATTTTATTAGAGACTTATTTAGGTGCCTGCCAGGGTGCTGCAGCCAAACGGCGTTGGCTGGGAGTGAGAAAATAGTTTGCATGCACGATTTGTTACATTTAAAACAATATTTCAAATTCTATTTTTCCAAGCATTGCAAGGATGCAGTTTTGGGGCAAAGTGAATTTAGCCTGTGTATGAAAGAGAGTGGGGGGAGGATGCAAGGACAAGCCATGGCAGAGTAGGGCTAGTAACAATGAAAATAAAACCACCCAGAAAGGCAGCGGGTGGAGAACAGAAAGGTATCATCTGCTCAGTTCAGCCTTGACACAGGGCCACGAGTCAACATGAGCACAATTAAGGGATGACTGAGTCAAAGCCTGTGCAGCTTGTGCGGTAAGGAGGAACAAAATCAATGCTATCTTTACAGTTCTGAAAGGTCTAAGGCTGAACCAATGATATTTAACATATCTATAGTAGGATTTAGAAGAGGTATATCGACGGTGGACCTGATTTTCTCACTCATACAGCTAATGGAAAAGTGCTATGACCGAGAAAAGGACCTGTGT
Organism: Sweltsa coloradensis; assembly: GCA_024449915.1. Taxonomy (NCBI): domain Eukaryota; kingdom Metazoa; phylum Arthropoda; class Insecta; order Plecoptera; family Chloroperlidae; genus Sweltsa; species Sweltsa coloradensis. The sequence goes on along the minus strand of JAMZAV010001972.1, from coordinate 68,374 downwards.
TTGGCTTTTCTAGATATCGAAAAGGCATACGATAGCCTCAAGAGAGAGAAGGTTTGGGATGCAATGCAAAATATAGGAGTTAACAAAGGAATAATAACAAGAGTGAAAGAGATGTATTCGATATCTAGAAGTGCTGTAAAGACAAGAAGTGGAATTACAGAGTGGTTTGACATTAGGAGTGGGTTAAAACAAGGAAGTGTATTGTCACCACTATTGTTCATTATTGTCATGGACAAAATCACTAGGAAAGTTGCAGAGAGAATCGGAGAAGAATGTATGAAAATAATGTTATTTGCAGAAGATCTTTTGGTGTGGGGAGAGGATGAAGAGGAGGTACAATCTCAAGTTGATGTGTGGAGAATGGTGGCAGGAGAATATGGACTGGTGTTTGGAAGTGGCAAGAGTGAAACAATGCTGATGACACGAGATAAAGCGAAGAATGTCAGAATTCTACTAGGACAGATTTTAAAGTAAGTGGAGAATTTTAAGTACGTGGGGAGTATAGTAGCATGCGATGGAAGGATTCAACCAGAGATAGGAAGAAGGATGCAGCAAGCTGTGGGGTTATTCCAATCTATCCTAGATCTCATATGGAACAGAGAAGTACCGAAGAAGTGCATGGTTACCATCTACCAGACCTACTTTGTTCCAATACTGACATATGCAGCAGAGACTTGGAATATGACAACAGTGGATGAGAGCCTTGTGCAAGCTGTAGATATGAAGTTTATGAGAAGCATTGTAGGTAAGACTAGATGGGATCGAATACGGAATGAGGATATTCGAGATCAAGTAGGCGTGAGGAATGTAATGAAGCGAATTGGAGAGAGAAGATTAAAGTGGTTTGGACATGTCAAAAGGATGGAAAGATCGAGATTACCGAGAAGGATGATGGAATTGGAAATTCCAGGTAGGAGACCAAGGGGCAGACCAGGACAACAATGGCAGAATAGTGTGAGAAAAGATGTAGAACAGCGTGGAGGAGACTGGAATGTGGTGGAAGAAGAGGAGTGGTGGCAGGACAGAAGAAGATGGAGAGGCCTGTCTTCAATGCCGACCCAACGCAGAGATGGACGTGGCAACAGATGATGATGATAGTAGGCTAGATCCCCAGTCATTAATCCACTTCCGCGGCAATTTGAAGCCATCTTGAATATGACAGTTTGCATGTTAAAGTAGATGGAAGCGATTTATAGCCCAAATATTTTTAAAGATGGCTGTCAATTTGACAGGTGAGCATATTAGCCATTAACACCAAATGATTACTAAATTCCTATGATTCTTATTGTTTCTGTTTGTGCAATCCCATGCTGCACAAGCTAAAACCATATCAAACAATCCAGTAAAATACAATCCAGTAAAATACTCTATTGCATTAAAAAAACATAAATTAAAACGCCAAATCGTCATTTTGAAAATGGCAGATTGACGTTTCAATTTGCTACGCTCGCGTCTGTGCAGGCTTATTGGAGACTGGGGATCTAGCCTACTAGGCTATAGATGTTAAAAAATGTCATTGGGCTAAACTCAACACGATCCTACAGGCTACAAGGCATGAAAAACAAGTAGGCATACAAAGAGAATCCTATTTCTATGGGATAACAAGATGATGACCGAGAGAACATACAATTACGTACAAATCAGTAGGCCTATAAAAAAAAAATCTGTCAACTGTGTCACGAGCTATGTACATTTTAATAGAATACCGACAAAGAGTTTTAGTGATCGCACATCCAAAAACATAATGGCCCCTAAAAAAAGACTGATACCACAATTCAAAGTGACGCCCTCCCTTGATATGTTTCAAAAGGTGCATACTACCACGTGATCAAGTCAGATTTGAGATGTTAACTGGGTAGAGCCAATTTCATTTCTAGAGGTCTTACAAAGAATTAGAATTAGCTCTTGGACTAATTGTATAAAAATTAATTATGAAGGCATCTATTATAGCACTTTTCCATTCATTGATTATATAGAAAATAAACAAAAAATAAATTCAATTTTCTAGAATTTAGAATATCTGTCAAAATAATCAAAAACACCCAAATAACTACCCTTTGTGTATCCAATCCCTACTGGTACGCCTTTTCTGATTGACTTAGTTATGATACATATTGAAAATCTGATATGATAGGAGAGTACAGATGTCCTTCATTATCAAGTATCTAGGGCGACGGTCGTCGCCCGCAGCCAAGCGCACGCGACTGCTTAGGCGACGTTGAACTCGGGGCCCTGTACAGCTACCCGAGTTGGGGGGTTTTCAGCTATCTGCACACGTTGCCCCAAAAGATTTACCATTTTGAAACTTGGTATTTATTTATTTATTTTTCATATAAGAGTCTTTACAGCACAAGTACCATTTTACGTAGACAATCCTAATAAATATATAAATAGAGTAAACATTAAAATTAGTACATTAATATACTACCAAATCAACAAATAATTATATGGTGGTGAACAAGAAACAAATATATCAAAATTATAAGTGCAACAAAACTTAAGAGTAAATAATGTTTAAAAAATAAAAATATTGTTATAGAATACAGGGAGAAATGCTAATGACATTCAACTGCAGTCCAATCACGGATAGATTTTTTAAAAGAATTAAAATCAGAGAATATGTCGAACTTTGGTAAATTAGGTAATTGGATGAGCGTAGCGAGCGAAGCGAAGATTCCATTTCACTACACTGGAGAAAAAAATCCGGAATGTTTTTTTTTTTCTTTTTTTTTGTATTTTTGTGTGTTTGTCCGCACGATTCCGGCTAAACCGATACTCCAATTGCGATGAAATTTTATGGAGGCCTTCGAAATCTCTGAACTTAGAACTGCCACGTTTTTGAGCGCAATCGAAAAATTATTTCTCATGAAAATCGCAATTTTACGATATTTTTCGATTTTTGAAAACTGAAAACTACTACATGCTTCATCCGATTGTTATGATTTTTTCACAGAACCATAATTTATGAATTAAGATATTCGTGTGAAATTTGAGCGCAATCGAAAAATTATTTCTCATGAAAATCGAAATTTTACGGGTTTTTTCTTTTTTAAAACAATTCTTCTACTTATAACACCTACATGCTTTATCCGATTGTAATGATTTTTTCACAGAACCTTAATTTTATGAATACATATATTCGTGTGAAATTTGAGCGCAATCGAATAATTATTTCTTATGAAAATCGCAATTTTACGATTTTTTTTTTTTTTTAAATTTCGATTAGGCCTAACTAAAAAAATTAAAAATTAAAGTTTATTTTTTATTTAATTTAAATTAATTTTAAAAAAAATCTTCAACAGTAATGATTTTTTCATTCACAGAACAACAGAAAATCCGCATAAGACATGGCAGCTCAATATACCAATTACGCTCATCCAACAACGCAGCGGGACTTAAGCGTTTTCCTAGTTATAAAATGAAGGTAAACGAAAGGTGATAGATCTATGGGTAATAGAAAGTCTAGGTCTAGCTACATGGAAAAGGTGCGTAAGCCTAGTAAAGCGGGATGGAACATGGAGTGGAAACATGGAGACAAGACTGGTGGACCGGAAAACACCATTGATGATACGGTGCAAGAAAGACATGTCATAGCGTTTTCTCCGAGTGGCTAGATCTGTCATGAAAAGTTCACTCGTAATTTGTTGTCTTGACCAGGCATTAAAAGCTGGGACACGATGACAAACAATTGCACAGAAAAATGAAAGTACTCTATCTATTTTTTTAATGTTAGTATCAGCTGACAATGCCCAAATTATTGGAGTACAGTACTCAATCACAGGTAAGACACAGGTAAAACCTGATATGTGGTTCATGACCTACCAAAAAAAAATCAACCCGATCCGATAATCCGTTCTGTGTTAAAAAAGGGTCTGAACATCGTCGAAAACCTTCCGGCTGGCTGGCTAGCTAGCTAGTTAATATTGAGCCCTACAGAGAAAACAGTAAATCTTAGAACTATGAAACTTGGACCACACTTAGATGTATCTCAGACGCAGTGCCTTTTGCTTTCAAAACCAAAATCGGGTGACGGGGACCAGAGAAAATCAAAATTTGGATAATAATCAAAACACGTAATTACTAAGGCGTGGTAATATGTAGCCTACCGGTAGCCTACAAACTTGAAATTTAACATGCTCTTAACCATAAAAATATCTAGCGTCCAAAACACAAGGGGTCAAATTTAGGGCGGACTATGGGTCCAAAAATGACAAAAAAAATATCGGAACTTTAAAAAAAAAATGAATCATTCAAAGAAAACGCTACAACTGAGAAGTTTCAAACGGCCATAATTTCAAACTCGCATCCTTCTCGTGGTTTGGCCCGTGATTAGGGGAGTTTTTCTCCCTGAAACTAATGGCGAGCTCTGGGTCGTCGTCGGGGAACTTTCCCCTTCCCTTTGACTACCTCCCCGACGGCGACGACAATGACAACACGGACGGATGATAGTGTTTGAAAATTTCATGAAATTTACTTTTTGAAAGTTTCATTGAAAGTTTCAATGAAAGTTTCAAAAAATATTGAAATTTTGTGAAATATTCGATTTCCAAGGAAATCTTCAGGAATACTAACTACATTTTTACTAAATCAGCATTTTCTTATAAGAAAGATTTTTATAAAATTGACAAAAAATTTGTATCTCTGTAATATTACCCCCATAATTGGTGTTGAAACAATTTAGACTTACAAAAGTTCTTGTTGACCTACCAGTACCACAGAGAGAGATATAAACTAGGAAGCTTCGCAAACGCTTTTTCAGGCGCGTTGTTGGATGAGCGTAGCGAGCGAAGCGAAGATTCCGTTTCACTACACTGGAGAAAAAAATCCGGAATGTTTTTTTTTCTTTCTGTCTTTTTTTTGTATATTTGTGTAACACGATTCCAGCTAAACCGATACTCCAATTGTGATGAAATTTTCTGGAGACCTTCGAAATCTCTGAACTTGAAACTGCCACGTTTTTTAGCGCAATCGAATAATTATTTCTTATGAAAATCGCAATTTTACAATTTTTTTCTTTTTTTAAAATTCAGATAAAGAAAAAATTGAAGTTAATTTTTTATTTCATTTAAATTAATTTTTAAAAAAATCTTCGACTTAGTAATGATTTTTTCACAGAACAACTGAAAATCCGCATAACACATGGCAGCTCAATGCACCAATTACGCTCATCCAACAACGCGGCGGGACTTAAGCGTTTTCCTAGTTATTATTGGATGGCAATACCATGGCAACACCATGGCAACATAACCTATAATGTAAATTTATTGATTACTGTATTGAAAGTAATGCATGGCTCAACTAATAGTTAATAAATACCTCGTCTTGAATCAACAACCACATTATTACGTATATATTTGAGGTTATATTAAGTTTGTTTACGTCGCTTGCAATCAGCTGGTAGCAGTGTGGTCGGCCATCTTGAAAGCTTACGCGAGTAACTCCGAGTTCCGACGTGGGTTGAAATTCCAACTAGCGTTGCAACTCTGTGCGTTCACACTACAAAAGTTACCCACGTTATCGGCCAACCCGCGTTAGAAAGCGAGTAATAAAAACGGGGTCTCAGGGTAAAACACTTGTGACCATGATTAAGCTTCTTTACCATTGTAGGAACATGTAACAAGTGGTAGGAAGCAGTTTGACACAGCTGCAAAGTGTGCAGAAGGTTGATCCACTACCAACATAACAAACTCATAAACCCTATAGAACTCTCTAAAAGTTTATAAAATCAATCTAGTAATGCAGAAATGTCTTAAATACGAATGTTTCATAATTTCTTGAAATATTTCAATGTACCCTTGAAAGTTTCAATTTGAAAGTTTCAACACTTCGAACTCTAACGGATGATGACACAGACGAAGACGACCACGACGTGGGGGAACACCTGCCCTCCCCATACGCTTGTGGCTGGTTCTGACCAGCACAGGCCTGTCCACCCCTTGTCCTCCCGCGTCTTCCCTTACGTTCCTCCCCTTGGAAAGAAGAATACATGGTGGTAATATACCATTATTGAAAAAGAAAATTTTGAAGATTCCAATACAATTGACATGGGCACTGATAACTCTACTGTTGAGAGCCCTAAAACAACACAAACTAACAAACTGGAATACACATTTTGATCTCATTCTTTATCACTTTTTAGATGAGCGTAGCGAGTGAAGCGAAGATTCCATTTCACTACACTGGAGAAAAAAATACGGAATACTTTTTTTCTTTTTTTGGCTGTTTGTTAACACGATTCCGGCTAAACCGATACCTACTCCAAATGCGATGAAATTTTGTGGAGGCCTTCGAAATCTCTGAACTTAGAACTGCCACGTTTTTTAGCGCAACCGAAAAATTATTTCTCATGAAAATCGCAATTTTACGATTTTTTTCGATTTTAAAAAATTTCTTCGACTTATAACACCTAGGCCTACATGCTTTATCCGATTGTAATGATTTTTTCACAGAACCCTAATTTTATGAATTTATGTATTCGTTAGAAATTTGAGCGCAATCGAAAAATTATTTCTTATGAAAATTGCAATTTTACGATTTTTTTATTTTTTAAATTTCTTTGACTTAGGCCTATAACACCTACACGCAGGGCTCGAATTTTAAAATATTTAGCACTCGCCCTCCGGGCGAGTACTCTTGTAAATTTACTAGTCCAAAATTAAAAACACTAGTCCGTATTCCTACTCCAAACCACTACTAGTACTACTATAACTTAAATACGTAATTTCGTATAATAATATACGTAATATTTGGCTACCCTTTACAAATGGACCCTGTTTATCTCCTACGTTAGATATCTCAAAAACAGAACAAAACATCGAATTTAGTTGTTGGTCAAAACGTAGCCACGTGTGTTCTGTTATAGCCAGCGTTCTTGAAAAAGGCGCACACGATTTTTCTCATATTTTGCATAGTCTGCAGTAGGATTAGGTTTCAGTTTCTCGTTTGGGTTATTAACTTAATACCGCCACATACTTGTTGACCGCGTAGTTTGAAACGTAATGCACGCAATTTATGTTACTCGTCGGGGAACCCCTCCGGGCGAGTGATTTCCAAAAGTTACTCGCCCGCGCAACAATACACTCGCCTTGGGCGACCGGGCGAGCGTTAAATTCGAGCCCTGCCTACACGTGCTTTATCCGATTGTAATGATTTTTTCACAGTACCTTAATTTTATGAATTAATATATTCTTGTGAAATTTGAGCACAATCGAAAAATAATTTTTCATTTTTTATATTTCTTTGACTTCCCTAACACCTAGGCCTACATGCTTTATCTGATTGTCATAATTTTTTCACAGAATCTTATATTTGAGCGTAATCGAATAATTATTTCTTATGAAAATCGCAATTTTACCCTTTTTCGTTTTTAAACAATTACGCTCATCCAACAACGCGCCTGAAAAAGCGTTTGCGAAGCTTCCTAGTGAATATGGAAAGCAAAATTGGGTAACGGGTACCGGAGAAAATCAAAATTATCAAAAGCTAGGTAATTCCGTACTCTTATGAATAAGATGCTACACAGAGAAAACTGTTCATATGAGAACTTTGAAACTTGGACCACACTTAGTGACTTTGATGTTCCTCATGCGCAATCACTTTAGCTTTCAAAACCAAAACCGGGCAAAAGGGACCGTAGAAAAACAAAATCAAAACCAAAACGCGTAATTACTCAGGCGTAGTAATGTGACAAGCTTGAAATTTAAACATGTTCTTAACCATTATTGGATGAGCGTAGCGAGCGAAGCGAAGATTCCATTTCACTACACTGGAGAAAAAAATCCGTAATGGATTTTTTTCTTTTTTTTTTCCTGTATTTTTGTGTGTCTGTTAACACGATTCCGGCTAAACCGATACTCCAATTGCGATGAAATTTTATGGAGGCCTTCGAAATCTCTGAACGAAGAGCTGCCACGTTTTTGAGCGCAATCGAAAAATTATTTCTCATGAAAATCGCAATTTTACGATTTTTTTCAATTTTAAAAAAAATTCCTCGGCTTATAACATCTACATGCTTTATCCGATTTTAATGATTTTTTCACAGATCCTTAATTCTATGAATTTAGGAATTCCTGTGAAATTTGAGCGCAATCAAAAAACTATTTCTCATGAAAATCAAAATTTTACATTTTTTTTCTTTTTTAAAACAATTATTTGACTTATAACACCTACATGCTTAACCCTATTGTAATGATTTTTTCACAGAACATTAATTTTATAAATTAATATATTCGTGTAAAATATGTGCGCAATCAAATAATTATTCTTATGAAAATTTCAATATTAAGATTTTTTCCTTTTTTTAAATTACAATTTATTTAAAAAAAAAAAAAATTAAGTTAATTTTCTATTTAATTCAATTTAATTTTAAAAAAATCTTCAACTTAGTAATGATTTTTTCACAGAACAACAGAAAATCCGCATAACACATGGCAGCTCAATGCACCAATTACGCTCATCCAACAACGCGGCGGCGTTTTCCTAGTAAATATATAGCACTTAAAACACCAGGGGGCAAATATGGGGGGACCGTGGGCCCAAAAATGTCAAAAAAACAACTCTGAACTTAACAAATTTAATCATTCAAAATCCATCATTCATGCCTTGATTGGATAAGCGTAGCGGGCATGATTCCATTCTACTACACTGGAGAAAAAAATCCGGAATGTTTTGTTTTTTTAACTATTTGTTAACACGATTCCGGCTAAACCGATACTCCAATTGCGATGAAATTTTCTGAAGGCCTTCAAAATCTCTGAACTTAGAACTGCCACCTTTTTAAGCCCAATCGAAAAATTATTTCTCATGAAAATTGCAATTTTACGATTTTTTTTTGTTTTTCTTGTTTTTATCTGTTTGTATTTTTGTGTGTTTGTTAACACAATTCCGGCTAAACCGATCCTCCAATGTTTATGAAATTTTCTGGAGGCCTTCAAAATCTTTGGACTTAGAACTGCCACGTTTTTGAACGCAATCAAAGAATTATTTCTCATGAAAATCGCCATTTTACGATTTTTGGTTTTTGTTTTTGTTATTTCTTCGACTTCTTCTTCTTCGACCTAGGCCTAGGCCTACATGCTTTATTCTATTGTAATTATTTTTTCACAGAACCTAATTTTATGATTCATGTGAAATTTGAGCGCAATCGAAAAATTATTTCTCATGAAAATCGCAATTTTACGCTTTTTTCGTTTAAAAAAACTTCTTCGTCTTATAGGCCTAACACCTACATGCTTTATCCGATTGTAATGATTTTTTAACAGAACCTTAATGTTATGAAATATATTCGTTCAAAATTTAAGCGCAATCGAAAAATTATAAAAAATTGCTTGGCCATGAACCAAATTCAATGGCCAAGCCATTTTTTTTATGATTTCGAGTTTAAAATTTTTACTTTTTTACCACAAAAATCGTTGGCTTGGCGCCCGTCAACAGGCGAAATGTTCTTACTTCTTTTCAAAGTGAAACTAAGGAGAAAGAATGAAAAGCTTGGCTCAACTTCTGTAGGCCTATGATGCATGTATGAATATGATGATATGACACAAGTACTATAGGCCTATCCTAGCCTATAGGCTATACCTATTAGACTTAGCAACCTATTTTTTATTTAATTTGTGTTTTGAATTGAATCAAGGTACGGTAGCCTAGTCCTAGGCCTATAGGCCTATCTTCTGAAAAGCCTGTTATGGAAACTGAGACAATTACTTTAAAGCGATCTAGGTAGGCGGGACCAGGGCATCGAACCGGTACGAACCGAAAACCGAAAAAAAAACATATTTTTCCTGAACCAAAAACCGAACCGAAAACCGTTATAAGAAAGTGCCTGAACCGAAAACCGAACCGTAACCGAATTTCTTATTTCGGTTTATTTCGGGGGTTTTCGGTTAATTTCGGTTCAGGGGGCAGTTTCGGTCACATAGTCTAAAAATCGCCAAATCGCGAAAATTGGGAAAAAGCAAAAAAAAAAACGATTTTTCCTTTCACAAGTCCGACTCATACCTTCTTTTCATAAGTCCAAAGACACCTGCCTCCCACACCTTTTATAAACGCCGACTTCAGAATGTTGTTGTTAACCGTGGAAATCAAATTAAGGTCTCTTTAATTTAGTGTAGTAAGGCTAAATGTAAATAGACGACACTCCCAGTCACCGCACCCATTGATTTGCCGTAGTCCCGTAACGTTCATTATCCCAGTCTCTCATATCGGCCTCTACAGACCTGACACAGGCCTGATTTGGACTGAAGAGTGAGGACTGAGGAACATTGTGGAATGTGGACTTTGAGTCAGGTTTTGGGCTTTGGGCATATTATATGTTTGGAATCAATTGATAGATGTGGGCATGTATCGGTAGGTACCCTAATTCGTTTTCAACTTTTAAAAAAAATTATACTTTTATTGATATTTTGCCTTATAGGCCTAGAATGTAAATAAAATAAACTGGTTCGAACCGGTTCAAAACGGTTCGAACCGAACAGTTATTTTTAGAAAGGTTGAACCGAACCAAAAACCGAACCGAAAAAATAACGTACCAAAAACCGAATCGAAATAAAAATAATTTCGGTTCGATCCCCTGGGCGGAACTTCTTCGATTCATGGGCCCCAGAAAAATCTCTTGTTTTTCTTTGTTTTTTCGTATAGGGGCCTAGCGTAAAACTATTATATTATACAGGTCTACAAAACTTTAAGGTTGCTATTTTTGGCAAAACTCCTTTTCGGTTGAAAGTTCTTTATAGCCTAGGCCGATATATATATATATATATATAACATCAAAAGCAAGAATTTGGGGGGGCCCCATGAACTGAAGAAGTTCCGGGTAGGGCCTAGCTCTAGCGGAACTCTTTCGGTTGGTATGGACGGTTTTTGATCAGTAGGTAGGGTACTTTAGATTTAAGGCCAATGCACAATTGCCCGGTAACGAGAACGGGAACAAGAACGGGAAGACGCTAACGTTAAGAGCTTCGATGCACAACAGCCCGTGAAGCAAGCCGACGGGAACAAATCAAATAATAAGTGTGTTAATTATTATTTTGTTATTTTGTTTATTTCGCTCATGTTTATTAATTTATTTCGCAATATTTACTCGCGTATAAACCATCAATCAGCTGATAAAATAGTGTCAGACCGTGGACATCTTGATTCTGATTGGTTCCGGTAAGGTAGGCCTACTGGACGGGAACGTTACGGAAAGTTAAAACTTGGTGATGTTCTCGTTGTCGTTGCCGGGATATGGGAACGACCGGCAACGGGAAGCTTTATTGTGCATCGTGTCGTAAGTTAACGTGTGATTTAAACTTTCTTCTCGTTATCGTGGTTTTAGGGCCTACCGGGCAATTGTGCATCGGCCTTTAAAATAGCGACGTTAACTGTTTTGTAGGTAGGCCTACTTTAGATTTAAAATAGCGACGTTTAAGGTTTTTTAGGTACTTTAGATTTAAAATAGCGACGTTAAAGGTTTTGTATGTACACATAAAAAAAACTGTCCATACCAACCGAAAGAGTAGGACCGCTCTAGCCCTCTAGTTAGACCCTACACAATATTGCACAGCCTAGCCTTTAAGACTAACCAAAATAACCCCATGGATATTTATTACTATTCTCTAGTGGCCTATAAGGCTATAAGTCTAGGTAGGTGTTTTAATTTTTAGTTTGGTTTCCCTTAACCTCACTTATTTCATACCTTAGCCAGTAGGCCTAGGCATTTATGACCGGTAACCGCACCTACCTTTTTCATCGGACATCGTTCACGATTCACGACTAGCTAGGCCTAGGATTATTTTAGTAAATAAGCGCGATTGATTTTCTACTTCTAGTTCTGGGCCTAGCTAGCCTTGTAGCCTAGGCCTAGCACAATGCACAATTGTTGTTGTTGACAACTTGCCACTTTCCCGCGCACAACCGTTTCTTCGGGCCGGTCCACCATTCCGAATTATGGGCGGCAAAATGCGAAATGTGAGTTCGATCTTTGGTTGGTTATCGCTCACTCGTCGATTGCGTCGGGGCCTGCAGGGTTGGCTTGGTCGCTTTGATTTAAAGTCCCCCACTGAAAATCAGTTATATAACTGAGTGGGTAGACTCTAAATAAAATTTATTTATTTATTTATTTACCTTAGGACCGGCTATTTTGTTATCTTGCGTGTTTTTGCGTTGTTGCAGTGGCGTAGGAACTAGGAACTATTTTTTTAGCGGTGGGGTGGGGGGTTGACTACGAGCAGTATAACCTCCATGGAGTTATAAATAGTACAACTCCATGGTATAACCATGCTCCAAATGGTATAACCACATTCAAATTTCCTTTCAAATTATTGGGCCAACATGACGCCAACATAAAATATAAAATATGATACTCCATTATTTTACAAAGTTAATATTTTACTTACTTCGTATTTGTAGCAGAACTTAAGAATGCCTCATTTGTTGAAAAGACATAAATTGTCATTGTTGTTTTTTCTCTAAACAATACAATAGCCTAGTTACTAATAAAATAATGTTAATTTATATTGAAATTAATTTTAGAAATAAGGCTTGTCTTGTGTTGGCATGACTGTATTGTCAAAACAAAATAACAGCTGATCAGCAGCCTGCTGAGCTGGCCTTGGCTTGGTTGTGATTTGTTTTGACAAACTGTTTGAGATTTGAGAAGTAAGGAAATCCCAGATCAAAGATACCAGCCTCTGCCGGAATGCGTCAACTGAAGCCCATCACAGGTCTATTAGTTTAGTACATGTCTAATTGAGGTTATTATACGGACGATAGGCCTACAAAGGATTTTAAAGAACTGATTTCGTCATGTCCAATCCAATTTGGGCAATGTTGTTTGGGGTGGGAGTCGGTCTAGCAGTCAGCTTGTACATGTATTACCAAGAACAAGCAAATGGACAAACCTACGAGAATGATAGACCACCAAACCGAGGTGACACTAGCAACGATTGGGATCGACCAGGTCCTGCAACCAATGGGTAAAAATATGCAATGTTTTTTACCAAGCCTAGGCTAGACCTAGTAGGGGCCTAGCCTAGCCCTAGCTTTAATGACGAAAAATAGACCAAGCTCTGTCCATCTTTATGGTCGAAGGACAATTGCCCTACCTGACGCTAACGACAATGGGAAGACGATAAAGTTGTTTCTTTATCATGCATGGGCAATGGGAAGCCAGTAAGAATTTACGAAAGAGTTACATTGCCAAGTTTCATCAAAATCCGAGATGGTCATGGAAATAACCTAGGCCTAGTTTGATTTGATAAGCAAGGCAACTATCTTTGAACTGTAGTACATGTTTTGCATTCTTAACTTTTTGATCTAAATCAGCAAACAAATAAAATTAATTAATTAATTAATTATTGTACAATCGAATGTCACTATAATATGTTATACATACTATGATAGATGTATGAGTATGAGTGATGTGATTTATTTTTTTTATTTATTTTTTATTTTTATGAATTACCTACCCGCATGATATGTCCAGAAACACAGACTCTAGCATACACTGGCCATCGTTTAATGTCTCGCGGTCGCGACTAAACTTACTCGTGATGCTTCGTGGGCAAATTTCTGAATGCAGCTTCCGTACTCTACTGCACATTTATAAAACTTTCAACCGGGGCTCTTTGATATCCTGGCTACGAAATGTGAAATTCACTCCGGCCTTTTCAGGCGTTTTGCTCCCAAACCCTGTCCCCAGATACAAGCCCTTACTATAGGCCTAGCCTACTTGCAGTGCCTAATAATAAGTAATAGTACGGTAGGCCTAGCCCTACCTGGACATTTTAAATATTAATCAATAGAATATAGACTACCAGTACCTACCCTGAATGTGTTTTGCAAATTGCTGTGGTAGGGTCTACAGTACTATGGTTGACTTTCAGTTCTCGGGGGTCCAGAAATCCACGCCGGAATGATTCACCAGAATCGAGGAGCAAGGAGCCTTGCTTAATATGCTTGGACAAAAAGTCTCAGGATTCATGGCGCAGGTTATCTTGTTCTCATCAATTTCATGTCAAATGTATAAACACCTGGTTCAATGAGGTAATTATGCCCACCTACTATCTCATATCTAGGCTATGCTTAAAGTTGAAAGATTTTTGGCCAACATTACTTGGTAAGCTAGTTTTGGCGCACTTTGAGGCACGATACTGGTTTCATTTTACGAAGTGTCGACAACCCGTCCCCGGTGGCTCATACAATTGGAGCGCAGGCTGGAAGTGTGTGACACTTGGGGGATGAGGGTTGGAATCCCGTACAAGGCATGTTTTTTAATTGTTATTCACCCTCATCGTCGCCTATAGCAAGTAGGCCTACCCTATAGGAATATCGATAGGCGATGAATCGATGATTTAATCAAACGATTTGCCTAGCAAATCTCAATTAGGTAATTGCTTGCTTATTGACAAACCTTTCCCTCGTCCATTGCATTATCACAGCTAGGCTATGGTTGCCAACCGTACTGATTTCATCAGAGAGTCCTGATTTTGATACCTAAACTTGATGGTGGATTTATCTCATTCCTGACTGCATAATGTCCTGAATTGACAAAAATATCTTTCTTCCACTAGGGGCACTGATAAGTTAGAGGCCTAAATGATAACAAATATGTTTCTACAATATTACTTGGGAGATTTGTTTTATTTATTGATTCATGGATTGTGGAAATGAGTTGAAACTTTAAAGTTGTAGGAAGACTAATGAATAGTGAGTGACCCTAGCACAGATTTGATTGTGTGTTGTGAGTTTTGTTTCCTTATATTTACCGGTAGCTGATTTTTAGTGGCCACCATCCGCCTGATGAGTCCCAGAAGGACGAAACACGCCGTGGAATAAGTTAACAACTTTAAGTTTAAGACATGGTTGTTTTGTCGCCCAAGCACCAGAGTCTAGGAGGGAAGCCCCCTCACTGGTTGTGCTGTTGTGTGATTTTTCACCCTTCCTATCTTGAACCCTTTCTCTAAGTATGAATGAAGAGGCACCCTGGCCGAGCAACAACAGAAGGGGCAGCTTTTCTCATGTTGCCAAGGGTCCTGGTTCGAATCCAGGGTAAGTCATGGATGTTTTGTCTCCCGAGCACTAGATAGGAGGGAAGCCCCCTTACTGGTTGTGCTGACGGTGTGGCTCAGTATGAATGGTGTTTGAAGTAACCTTGCTGATGATGACAACATGCATGCAGAATTTGCTTCTTGCGTGGCCCTACCACAGGTTTGGTTATGTGTTGTGAGTTTTGTTTGCATGTAGTAAGCTGATTTTTAGTGGCCACCATCCCCCTGATGAGTCCCAGAAGGACGAAACGCGTCGTGGATTAAGGTAACAACTTTAAATTAGCGGCAGTTGTCATCAGCAGGTGAAAAGTTTTGTTGCTCCCAGCCCTTCAGGCTGGGATTTATGTTCTCTTTGATTTCCCAACCTGTCAACCTTTGTCTAATCTAACTAGCCAATGGGCATTTTCCACACTTAGAATCTAACTTAAATCTGAAAAGGATTCATGTGACTTTTGCAACAATTTCAGTTGCACCATCTTTAACCAATTTTTCTTTTTTTTCAGAAACGCAATTGTCCTACTTGCCGAACTGATATTCGTTCAAATTTCTGGGCTTGAAATTTGTAATCCTCTACTAATTAGAAGAATGTTTACCGTATGTGCCTGAATTAAATAAAAAACTTTAATACAGTAATTTAGAATGGTTTTAACCCACCCCACATTTACATTGGTTTGTTTATATTTATTTTTGTTTTCAAATTCTAAGTCGGTACAGAAGCCCTTTATGCGAATATAGGTCGCAGGTAGGGTATCTGATCTGCAGTGTTGGGTAGGAACGGAACTAAACAGTTCCAGTTCCTAGGAAGTAGTTCCCTTTTTCCAGACAGGAACTAAGGAACACCATAATTCCAATTTTCCAGGAACTGTAACTTATTTTCATAAGTTCCTATTGTATAACTTGACTGTACAAATTTAAGGGATGAAAGAGCCAAATTATAGTTTCTTACCAGATTAAGGGATTGTAAAATAGTACTACTAAGTTTCCTGGAAATCTAAAATTTGCCTCTATTGTTCTATTTAATTCTTGTCAACCTCCCATCCCCCGTGGGTTTCTCACCATCATTGGATGAGCGTAGCGAGCGAAAGCGAATATTCCATTTCACTACACTGGAGAAAAAAATCCGGAATGTTTTTTTTGTTTTTTTTTTTTTTTTCTTGCTTCTGTATTTTTTGTCTGTCTGTTAACACGATTCCGGCTAAACCGATACTCCAATTGCGATGAAATTTTATGGAGGCCTTCGAAATCTCTGAACGAAAACTGCCACGTTTTTTTGACGCAAATCGAAAAATTATTTCTCCAAATCGCAATTTTACGATTTTTTTCGAATTTTAAAAAATTTCTTCAGCTTATAACACCTACATGCTTTGTCCGATTTAAATGATTTTTCACAAGAACCTTATTTTAGGAATTTATGTATTCGTGTGAAATTTGAGCGCAATCAAAAAACTATTTCTCATGAAAATCGAAATTTTACGTTTTTTTTCTTTTTTAAAACAATTCCTTGACTTATAACATCTATATGCTTTATCCTTTTGTAATAATTTTTTCACAGAACCTTAATTTTATAAATTCATATATTTGTGTAAAATTTGTGCGCATTGAATAATTATTTCTTATGAAAATTTCAATATTACAATTTTTTTCCCTTTTTTTTATTTCATTTTTTTTTATGAATTTTTCATTTAATTTAATTTAATTTTAAAAAAATCTTCAACTTAGTAATGATTTTTTCACAGAACAACAGAAAATCCGTATAACACATGGCAGCTCAATGCACAATTACGCTCCATCCAACAACGCGGCGGGACTTAAGCGTTTTCCTAGTTAGTTTGCATTGCCAGCTAAACTTCATTCTTCTCAATACAATCATCCTTGAGTTTTGAATGATTTTTGGGTTGTTGCATCGTGTCGATGATGAGGCACTGCTCCACATTTTGGAACCAACATGGGTGGTGAACACGACATAACGCAACAACCCTGAGATCATTCAAAATTTATTCACAGGTCGTGAAAGCCTACAAACTCATCCATATTGTATTTTATTTTTATTCCTCCAAATCTCAACTATTAATGTTATGCATTCTTATTTGCAAATACAGCCGTACTGGTTTTTAGTAGAAATTTGGATACGTATCTACTTATCATTGACCCTCTCGAGAAGATCTAAAGTAAAAATGGTTATTGAAAAAAAGGGACTTAGGAACTTAGTTCCATTTGGAAAGGAACTTGGGAACACCCTAGTAACTTGGAACTGGAAAGAGTTCCTTTTTCTTATGAGGAACTTTTAACTGGAACTAGGTAAATTTTTTAAAGGACTTACCGAACACTGCTGATCTGTATACTATTTCAAAATATCAAGTTAAAAAAGTGGGGCGCGGCCATTATGGAAAGCCATGTGTCAATGATACTACCGTATGTCCTGAATATAAGCCTACCCTTTTTTCATTATTTAAGTGTGAAAGTCCCTTACAAGCTTATATAATGCATATGCTTATGCATTGTTTTATTTATATTACAATGAGAAAAGTTAGGTGGTCGGCTTATATTTGGCACAATACGGTATTTATAATTTATTATAAAAGGACCTACTCTTTAAAATAATAGTGATCAAAATAAGGGTGAATTGCCATTACTCGATGGGGACCTATTTTCGAGTTAATACGGCAGGCATATTTCCCCCCCCCCCCACACACAAATTTAGTGAAACAATTATCTAGTTCGTAGCTATTTGATACTGTAGCTTAAAAAATGATTTGCATTGTGATGTGAATGCTTTAACTACGAAAAGCAGAACAAGATTTTCTATTGCACCTTAATTAATTTGTAGCTAAGTGAATATTTTGATAAGTAAAGGCTATTTGCTGTTTGGATCTTGTAGATGAACTATGATGATGTCATGTGAGTGTGTAGAATACTGGTAAAGTGAGTGATGGCCTATTCCATTCCTATAGGTCAGGAGTCGGTAACCTGATTTGTCTTAAGAGTCAATTTTATAGAAAATTTGGAAGTGATTGCTAGTTGTAGCCAGAAGTAGGCTAGTTGAAAAAACATATACCTAACGTAAGTTTTATTTTTATATGGTACAATTGTACGACATTTTTTAAAATTGTATGTTTAATGAGCTGTTCAAGCAATGCTGATTTTGTGGATGAATTTTTTATACGATAACTCGAAAATTTGGTCTGTATGTTGATAGTTTTAACTTTAAGCCCTTACCTGAACCTGATGGATGGTTGTTAATTATACAATTGATGCTTTAAAACACGTAAACGCACAAACAGGTAGAACCTGCACTATTTATGGCTTCTTCTGCAGTTCAGGACAGTATTTTAGGATGTTTCATGGGAAAACTGTTCTATGAGTATGACTTCAAAAAGTGTCACTCAATGTTACTTTGTTATTGGAAGTAAACTTTACATACCTATTACATACAGTGGAAAACCATTAGGCTACACTTTACAATCAATAACACAGAATTTGTCAGTTCAATCACTGTTAATACAATACGTACAAACGATTTTCGTTGGATATTTCGTGTTTCTCTGCGTCGCTCATGTTGAAAGCTGCAATTCGACTCGGTTGACTTTGGATTTTACTAGAGTTTCCAAGCTAGACCGCATGCGGCTCTGGAGCCGCAGGTTCCCGACCCCTGCTAATTGCTAACGGTGCACCTTCATAAATGTTTCATCAAGTGGAATATGATCTCCGTGATTATTGCAATATATTACAAATTTACAATTATGTATTTAGGCCTACCAGTCATTTGGTTTATGACATAGGATCTGGATGTGCATAATATACTACTAGTACCTGTGAATGTGGTAACCATTTGGTGCTTATTTGGTAAATTAATTTTCATAAATTTACATTTACCTCACCAGTAAGCCCCTAATGCAAAATGTTATAAATATTATATGGCTTTGTGATCTTGAATGCTACTGAGGTGACTACCTAGATGAGAATTTTCTTTAAAATATTCACGTCTTGTTCAAAGTGCTCAAGCTTCTAGAATATAAATATATAATATAAACATTTAATATTTTGTATTCATAGTTTTCTTAACTGCAAGACTACAGCTAGATCTAAGTTTTTACATTTTTCTACATAGACCCACTAAAATAAATTTAAATTATAGTACAAAAGAAACAGGTTGTCATTGTAATCAAGGTTATTTGTGTTGACGCTATGCTTATCTTAACGACGCTTAACTGCTATGTCTGTGGTTATTGGTAAGGGATGCACTTGATATAATATTGAAAATATTATTAAACTTTGAAACGGGTCACTTTATTGCGTAGTGTATTTACTATTTACAGTTGTGTGTGAGTTAGAAAGCTCAAACTCAACAGATAAACACACAACAAGTTAAAGTACATACCTAAGTACGCAAACGCGGCGAAATGACCCGTTTCACACATTTTTTTATACAATATCCGATCCGCGAAAGTCTTAAATGTTTGATAAATGATAATAAAAATACTATCGAACTTTATTTTGTCTGAAAAATATTTTCAAAAAACATGTCATCATAAATTGCCCTCACTTATGCCGACTGCCATACCATCGCTATTGTATTTGAGTCTTGTGTGAATGATAATAAATTAATATTATAAAACTTTTAAATATTCATTCACAAAAATGTCAATAAATTATAATAAATTAACATTTTTGCAATCACACAGGCTAAAATATTTCACGCTCTTTCTGACCGAAAACATTTGGTGTAGACGTTTTGAGATATCCAATCTTGATCATTAATCATGTATGTCTGTTGGAAAAATGAGCATCAATTTTACAAGAGATTCAAGTGGATTTGTAATTTTTTGGCAATTTAATCTTATACCGGTAGCCTACTGTACTTATTTTTTAAGTTTGATAGTCTTGCTATTTGCTAATGATTGTTGTAATGTTTATTTTTTGTATTTTGTGTATGGTTGGCAGTCAACAAGTGTGTTTGGAGCTATGCTCTTTTCTACCATCCTCTTGACACATTTAATTTAATTATGTTGGGGAATATATAATAAATGAATAAACTAATTTATAATAAAATAACCTCAGCTGTTAATGTATGGTGGTATTTTTTTAGAAGCAACTTTTAAACTTAAGTGTTTTGACTATCATTTATGTCTGGAAACAAGATACACATTTATTTATTTTTAATTTTGGTGGAGGTGCCAGGTCAAAAACATAAATTATTGTTTTATTAATTTTTTTTTTTAACATTGCTCTTGTGTATGCAATGTAAACTTGAAAAGTATGTGCTATGTGTTAAATTTACTTGAAGAATAATTTTGATAGTCTTGACAGCATTTCACAAAGATACTGTGTGAAAACATAAAATATCAATATGAGAAGAGGTAGGTGTGTGTGAATTACCCACATTTTTCTTACTTTCCATTTGTGAATTGAGAGTCAGTTTTATACGAGCAATGCTGTAGTGTTGATGTACTTGATTATCTCTAGTCCTGCAGTAAGTTCCTGCTCCTATACAGGGAACAGGGGGGCTAACCTAACTAGCTGTTAGGTTAGCTTAGGTTTATTTTCTTAATTGCATACGGTATTTAATGTTAATTGACAATGGTTGCAGACATGTCTGTCACTAAACTGTATAATTATTTTTACTAATGTGTAAAAATTGGGGGTGGGGGGGGGGCTTGTTGAGGTATTAGTTCTAGAATGTATATTTTGTATATTTGAAGTTTTGTTATTGTTATAGACGTATTAGCAATCATTTTGAAGTAGAATAAAGTTTTCCTATTTTGATTAGGGCCTATGTGTTAGTCTAATAAACCAATTATTTGAAATGTAGTAACTAACTAGATTAATTATTGTACTAATAATTTATTTAACAATTTGTGAAAATTAACAAATACATTTTAGCTATGTGATGAGTAACTCCGAAAATTACATGTTAGGATAAGTTTTGATGTGCATACATTTCTTATCTGTGAAACATGCCTAGTCACTGATTGATTGGGCAGATTTTGCGATTAAAAACTAACAATGTGTGCATTGAGTATCAAACTTATCAAAGCTCGAAAATGCAATGTCCCGTCATACTGAGAGATAATAGTGTGATGTTTGTACTTCATTTATTGTAGGTGTATATCTATGCTTAACGGCCATAGACATCAATTATTCTGCTTTGTACCAAATGGCGACCTATGCTCATTTTCTCATATCTAAAACATTTTAAAATCTCAGCATCTTAAATATAATTATGAGCAGCTGTTTGGGGTAGCCGCATGGAGCTGAGTATTGCAAGGTCTGATTGATAGAATTATTATTGAGTGTCTTTTCTTTGTTATTCAGGCCCTGTATATCAATGTCCAAATAAAATTGATGTCAGTAAAATAAATGCAAAGCTTCTGATTGGTGGTTGCCATTGTGATAACAAGTAACGTGCAGGCAGTTTACTCAAATACTGTAATAGATGCTTGGTTTACTTGCCACTTTAATTAGGCATTGATTTAAAACACCTTAACCCACTGCAATCTGGAGCCTCTCCAGCTCAGCCAATGTTTGTGCATACTTAACCCAAAGATGTTGCGAAAGCATGTCATTCCAATCAACGTATCTGTGATGACGTGATACTATCGCCTTGGTTTGACCCGTGAGATTTGCGAACAAAGTGTATTATAATATTCTTGGTTTGCACATTGCGAGGTCAGTCTATGCAACATGAACAATTTGTGCTGTAGTGTTTTGCCTAACAGGCTACCATTTTTTGGACGACTCGGAAGTGTTTTGAATTATCTATGGGTTTGAGTTCCTTGTTAAGTTATGAATTTCTATGCAGCGACCAGTAGTCATGTCATAATACTTATTTAATGTCGGCCTTGTTTATGAAATTGAGATGTGTCTTTGTAAGCATGGAAGCAATGGGAAATTTAAGACTGCTCCGTGTTTAAGCTCGTCTTTCTTAAACAATAAAAACATTATTTTATGTGTGTGTGAATTCTTGGTGTTATCGAAATCCTTAAATCCTCACCCAAATCATGTCATTAAAATGAAAAAATGTGACAATTTCTACTGATATAATAAAAACGGTATGCAATTTCCATGTTTGATGTGGATGAGCTATTACAATATTTCCTTATAAATACATCTGCAAACTTCAAAATTAAATTTTGGTTCTCCTTATTATCGACAAAATGTGCATGAAACCATATGCAACGCGATTGCTGGCCGTACACCAACTTCCAACAGTCATGTCCCTTCCAACTGTTTTTAAAAGAAGGTTTGAATGTCTTTTCGGAACTATCCTCACACCATCTTTATAGTTTATTTGATACCAAGTTTAGTCGCATACCATGTACGTACCTGCTGAAGAGGGGCATGAAATTGTCCCCGAGTAGGAGCAGGTTGATATAGTATTATAATTTGGTGGAGGTGCCAGGTCAAAACATGAGTTTTATTATTGTTGTTTTTTTTAATAATGTTAAATGCTTTTTAAAATTGGAGTATACGTGTTGGATTTAGGTGGTAGTTAAATGTATGTTGACCTATACATAATGGATGTAGCAGTTCATCCAAGATGCAGTAGCCTACAATAAAAATTATGGATTTTTGCTTTTTATTCCGATATGGTAGTAAAAATGTCATTACCCAAGAAGATGTGTTTGTCCTAGCAATTTTGTGTCAATGATCCATTTATTTATGAATCAGTTTTACTTTTACGTTCAAGCTGTGGTGTTAATTAGCTACTTATTTTATTGTATTTTACCTGTCTTATGAGCCTATGACTGGACAGGACGGTCAGTTTATGTCCGTCTTTATCCTACGTGTTACTACGTAATACATGCTGCGTATTATAATACTGCCACATTGAAAATTAACAGTTTTATCTTTGTATCTCATTAAAATACATTTATTAGGCTCTCTATTGCATCACTTTCGTGTCCATCCGTCCGTCCGTCTGTGCATGCGTGTGATATGTCTCGCGATAAACCCGACCAAACTTAACATGTTTTTTTGTTTACATTGCCCATTTGTCCTTGAACAAGGATGATACAGAATATTGTTGTGACCCCCAGAAAGGTAAAATTCTATATACTGTATCGGAGGTTTTTAAAGGCCTACTCCTATCAAAACACGATTAAAACTGAAGGTGTTGAGAAAAGCTCAAACTTTGCTGATTTTCGTAGGAAAAATCAAAATACTGTTGCTGTTATTGTTCATAATATAGATGCTGAAGTGGTTCTCACAAACACAAATTTAAATATGTATTACAGCAAGGGTCCCTAAAGTAGGAGGAAGCAGAACTCTTTTAAGAACAGATGTCGAAGAAGATACAAATTGAAATTATAGTGCTTCATTGTCAAATCCGTTGTTGGCGAGTGCCGAGTGGAAAAGATATGAAACCACTAATTTATTATCCCTGCATTAAAATCTCGTCGGGAGGTGTCGAGTATTAAAATTTGGGTGATTCGGGCCTTGCCCCAGGGTCACCAAAACATTCTGTAATCATCCTTGTTGAGTGCTAACAAAAAATCATTCGATCGGAGATCTTGTTCGTTTTTATTTTATCGTGAGACTCAACATAGACGGCGACAGAAAAGAAAGTTTCACCCCTCATAATAATGCGATTAAGCTTACAAGCTGTTCAGAGCACTTAACTGACATTTTGAAAGTCAAGGAATGGCTGTAGTTTATGAAAGATTGTACTGTATCAAACTGTGTTTATTACTATTTTATTATTACCTGTTTATGGCCTAGACTGGAAGACGGTCATTATGTCGTTTTATCCGGTACTCGAATACAGCTGATTAATACTGCTACATTGAATGAATTTTTCTTCGTATTCTTAAAATATATACATTAGCTCTTTGCATCACTTTCGGTCCATCGTCGTCGTTGTGCATGCGTGATAGCTGCGTAACCCGACAACTTAACATGTTTTGTTTACATACCATTTGCTGAACAGGATATACAGATATGTGTGACCCCGAAAGGTAATTACTGCCTACTCCTATCAAAACGTTAACAGGAAGGGTGTTTGAGATTGAAAGCTCAAAACTTTTCTGAATTTTCGTACGGAAATAATTATTAATACTGTTGCTGTTATTTTGTTATAATATAGATAGCTGAAGTAGGTTCATGCAACAAAACAACAAATTTAAATATGTATTAAACAAGCAAGGTTACGGGAGTCCCTAAAGTAGGAGCGAAACAGAAGCTACTTTTAAGTAACAGATTGTCGAAGAAGATACAAATTTGAAATTATATGTTGCTTTCCATTGTTCAAATCTCGTTGTTGGCGGAGGTGCCGAATGGAAAGAGATATGAAACCATTAAATTTACTTATGTCCCTGCATTAAAATCTCGTCGGTGAAGGTGTCGAGTATTTAAAAGTTTGGGTGATTCTGGCCCTTGCCCCCAGGGTCACCAAAACATTCTGTATCATCCTTGTTGAAGTGTAATAACAAAAAACTCATGTCGATCGGAGATCTTGTTCGGTTTTTATTTATTTTATCGTGAGACATCACACATAGACGGTCGGACAAAAAAGTAAGCTTCACTCTCTAAAATAATGCGATAAGCCTTAACAAGGCTATTCCAGAGCACTTTTACCGATATTTTGAAAGTCAAAGGAAAATGGCTGAAAGTTGGTTGGATGAACTTGAATAAAAAAGAAGAAAAAAATAACTTATTTTTTGGACGGGACAAAAGTTCTATTTTGGCCATTATATGCAAATTTTGGGTCAATACAAAAAGGAATGTTCTAGATGCAATATTTAATTTTGAGCTATGATTTTTTTTATTGTTTCAACACACCTTTCTCTCTGGACTGAGTATAATGGAAAATATTTTTTTGAAATAATGTTCGATGTGCGATTATTTTTGTCGTGTGGTACAAAAAAGGGTTTTGAACTGGAACACAAACAAAATCGGTCATCAAAAGTTATTTCATATAAAATTATTTTCCCTTGTACTCAGCCCAAAGGTGTATTTAATGCAATATAAAAAAATCAAAGTAAAAAATTAAGTACCTATTGCATCTAGAAACATTCATTTTCATTTTGACCCAAAATTTGCATATAATGGCCAAAATGGAGCTTTGGTCCCGTCCAAAAAATAAAGTTATTTTTTCCCCTTTTTTATTCAAGTTCATCTTTCATCCAACCAACTTTAAGCCATTTTCCGTTGACTTTCAAAATATCGATAAGACTGCTCTGGAATAGCTTTAAAGATTGACTAAGAGTATGGCCTAAATGTACTTGCTTATACTTGATGCATACTCTGTTCTTGTATTGATATCCCGATCTACAAACCTGCAATGACTATGCTGTTACATTCAACCGGCTTAAAACAAGGTACAGGTTAAATGTCTTCTTTTTCTAAAGAATATGTAGATGTAGTGTGTATGTTGTTTGTACTGTACTGGTGAGAGGAAAACCAGTTCCGGTCTGCACGCATCGGGTCACGCATGTGCTGCACGGTACAGTACAGTGACAAGCCCCAGTAAGACACTCAAGTAGGTAACTTGTATGCGTTTCATGATGTACTCCTTGTCTGTGGGCTCGAGGCTTGTCCACACGATGTAATCCACGACGTGTAGTGCACGAACCTTGGGCCTAATTCACCGTGGCACATGCAAACCGCCGGTGCGTGCGTCTACGCAAGAGCGCGTGACTATGAATTTGTTTTGATTGTTTCGTCTTATCTTTGTGACACATTACTTAATACTTTACAAGGAAGTGTGATACAACGTGTGCACTCTAAGATCTGATTATCTATGAGATAAACAATGTGACGAACAAAAAGGAAGCTTGAAATAAATTGATGACCAGAGCAATATGTTCCTTCTCTTTGTTAACCTATAACACACATTGCTCATAAATTATAACTTTTTACTGAATAATAAGAGCTGGGCATAATAGCCTACATTATCCTGAACTATCAGTTTTTATAACTGAATAGAATAAACGTTAGATGAATAAATAAAATACAAAATAAATTACCAAGATAAATAATGCCAATCAACCAGCTAAGTACATAATGCCCTTTTCTAAGATAAAGTTAGCCAGTTGGCATCAAAGAATAATATATTCAACCTTTCATGGATTTATTATGTACATGTTTGTATGTGTGGTTTATTATGTATGTATGTATGTATGTCTCTTCTATAGTAATTCAAAATTATGGAATTTATGAGTTTTTACATTTACCAAATCGAAAATCATACTCATTATTATATGATTTATTAAAAATAAAAAAAATCATGGGTGTGGGAACCAATGCGATAAAAGTTCTACTTTGAGCGAAGATCCAAGTCCTTATAGGTCACGTAAACCAAATCAATCGCATAATTCGCTACGATACGAAGAGGATTGGTAGTATTGAAAGATTAACAAACATAATATGACGGATTGAGATGGTCGTCCTGTATGTATTCTAAGCGTCGTTTAACGTCTTCAAAGCTACTGCAGCCCATAACTCCGATCATATCTGTTTTACATATTACAGACTCGCAGTCGGTCATATTATTTGTTTTCTTCCACTTTCTCCTAAATCACAGTGTTAATATTCCTAGACTCAATGTCCTACTAAACGCTAAACAGTTCTTTTTCATGGTATTGCATTGGATCTACACTGCAGTCATATTATGTTTGCCTTGCTCCCGCACCCATTTTCGTTAAAATACGAATTTACCGACATATTATTCATATTATTCACTCAACGATAGTATAGTTTAAGCCCCAGGAGACTTGGTAAACGAGTTCTTTATCAATGTATCAAACATTTTTAAGAAGCTGTCTGGAATTAATTTGAATGTATTACTAATCTAATTACAATGTTGATGCAACTGTAGTGTAAAGTTATTGATTAATCATATTAATTTGGTAATTTTTGCGTTAATTTTCTAAACGAACAGTAATATTTGCTACGATTTTTTGAGAAATTCACGACCAAGCTAGCCAAAATAATATAAGTATACAGCATTCATATGTAGGTATGCTTATACCAATTATACTTCTGTTTAATTTATCACAGTCATGACTCTGCACATTTCGGTATATGCCGATATTATGAAATAGATAATGATGATAAAGTTTTTCATATATCGCATTGCTAACGGGTAATTCATCTAACAGCAATCATAAGATAGAGGAACATCTGCGGGCTGGGCTTTGTTGTTGATACTGATCAGGAAGTCACAAGATAAAAATAATCGCTTTGTAAAAGAAAATGCGAAAGTTATTCCTAGGTTACGCAATAATTACGGTAATGGTGCTTGGTAGATCCGTGGTAGATATCTGTAATGGTGACTTGTCAGTGGTTTTGCGCATGTGCTAACTATTGCGTGAAAGCTCTCCACACACGTATTCATAGGATACGTTCTTTGAAAGCGCGTAAAAGTAATTTATTTTCAATAATTAATTGCTAGAATAGCTTTACGGAACTGAACACAATTTGTATACTATAGTCACTGATAATTGGCTATATCGCAGTATCTGCAAGTTTTTCCTTTCATTAAGATCTGCTATGAAACTAATAACTCTTTCTTCTGCAATGCTATACATTTATTTTAATAAATCAATCTTAATTCGGCAGTTTATATTCCTTTCGTTTTCATAAATCCATTATTTATAATAATAATGATACTAATTGGATGAGCGTAGCGAGCGAAGCGAAGATTCCATTTCACTACACCCATTCAGAAAAAAATCCGGATTTTTTTCTTCTTATTTTTGTGTGTTTGTTAACACGATTTCGGCTAAACCGATACTCCAATTGCTATGAAATTTTCTGGAGGCCTTCGAAATCTCTGAACTTAGAACTGCCCCGTTTTTGAGCGCAATCGAAAAATTATTTCTCATAAAAATCGCAATTTTACGATTTTTTCGATTTAAAAAAAAAATCATCGACATATAACACCTACATGCTTTATCCGATCGTAATGATTTTTTCACAGTACCTTTATTTTATGAACTAATATATTCGTGTGAAATTTGAGCGTAATCAAAAAATTATTTCTCATGAAAATCGCAGTTTTACGATATTTTTCTATTTTTAAAATTTCTTCGACTTATAACACCTACATGCTTGATCTGATTGTAATGATTTTTTTACAGAACCTTAATTTTATGAATTGATATTATATTCGTGTGGAATTTGAGCAGAATCAAAAAATTATTTCTTATGACAATCGCATTTTTTTTTTTAATTTCTTCGACTTAACACCTACATGCTTTATCCGTTTGTTATGGTTTTTTCACGGAACCTTAATTTTATGAATTAATCTATTCGTGTGAAATTTGAGCGTAATCGAAAAAGTTCTCATGAAAATCGCAATTTTACGCTATTTTCGTTTTTAAAAACTTACGCTCATCCAACAACGTGCCTGAAAAAGCGTTTGCGAAGCTTCCTAGTAATAATAATAATCTTAACTCAATTTAAACTATGTCGGATTGTGTGGTAGTTTTCCACCATTATCTAAAAGGCATGAAACCGTAGATACTAAGCTTGCCAGACTCAGTGTCTCTTGCTCATCATCTAACTCCTTCTCTCCACAGCTTTACTCTTGCCTACACATTAAATAAAATAAACATTATTAAATAAAATTTTAAAGTTCAGGCAATGAGTGCATGGAAAGATTTTATAAGCATTTATATTACAGTCTCAACTTCAAAACAAGATATCTTTGTATTTTATCTGTTAATCAACGAATAATTAAATGTGCTTACTATAATTTTTTGTTATATCATAAATTTATTTTAACGTAGAATTATTAAAGATAGTTTAATTTAAAGAATGTATGTATATTCGTATAAGTTTTACGTTCTAAGACAATGTTTTTTGTTAACTTCGCTGATGTATCCGAAGATACCTTCCTCATGGGTGATCGCTTGATCGTTGTTTTGATGAGCCTCGACGAACCAAACAAAACTAAATAATAAACCAGTTGATACGTATTACTTATGTTTGAGACTGACTAATGTTACGTTTGTCCCTTTTGAGTGCTTGCTTCATTCTGCTTATTTCATTGACGATATATTTGTTAAAACTAGGAAAACGCTAAAGTCCCGCCGCGTTGATGGATGAGCTTTTTAAAGGTTTTAGTTTGCGTGGGATATCTTTAATTTTGCAAGTGCTTTGTTTTGCTGCCTACGCATTGTAGGTGAATGTTGTCAAGTTTCTTTTGTTTCTTGTCAATTGGTTTTATTTACCGTAAAAAACTTGTATTAAAAGCTTTATTTCTATGGATTCTGGCTAAATTTTTCCACTTTTTCTTTCAAAAGGTACTACATAACCATAACCTTAATGTCCATGTATAATATGAACGTTGTAGCCCCACCCGTTTTGTCAGAATTGGCCCAAATGGCACGAAAATATCGCACAAAAAGTCAAAAAACGTATATTAAAAGCTTTATTTCTCTCGATTCTGGCTAACTTTTTCAACTTTTTCTTTCAGAAAGCAATACATCACCATTACCTTAATGTCCATGTGAAATATGAACGTTGAAGCCCCACCCGTTTGGTCAGAATTGGCCCAAATGGCACGAAAATATCGCACTAAAAATCGAAAAAAATCGTAAAAGTACGATATTCATGAGAAATATTTCTTCGATTGTACCCAAAAACGTGGCAAGTCTAAGTTCAGAGAAAACAAAGGTCGTGTCAAATTTTCATCAAGATCGCATATGCCGTTTGCCCGGTAGAGAGCGAACAAACAGACGGAAAAAAAAAAAAAAACAAACAAAAAAAAAAAAAACACCCGAGCTAAATTTTTTGGGGAGTCGGTGAAATTGAAGTCTTCGCTTCGCTCATCCAACAAGCAAGGGTACGAGTACCCAAAATAGGGAGCAAAGCTACATAAACAACAGATTGTCCAAGAAGCATGTACACAAATAAAACCTTATTGGATGAGCGAAGCGAAGACTTCAATTTCACCGACCCCCCAAAAAATTTAGCTCCGTTGTTTGTTTTTTTGTTTGTTTGTTTGTTTGTTTGTTTTTTTTTTCGTCTGTTTGTTCGCTCTCTACCGGGCAAATGGCATATGCGATCTTGATGAAAATTTGACACGACCTTCGTTTTCTCTGAACTTAGACTTGCCACGTTTTTGGGTACAATCGAAGAAATATTTCTCATGAATATCGTACTTTTACGATTTTTTCGATTTTTATTGCGATATTTTCGGCCCATTTGGGCCAATTCTGACCAAACGGGTGGGGCTACAACGTTCATATTTCACATGGACATTAAAGTAATAGTGATGTATTGCTTTCTGAAAGAAAAAGTTGAAAAAGTTAACCAGAATCGAGAGAAATAAAGCTTTTAATATACGTTTTTTGACTTTTTGTGCGATATTTTCGTGCCATTTGGGCCAATTCTGACCAAACGGGTGGGGCTACAACGTTCATATTATACATGGACATTAAGGTTATGGTTATGTAGTACCTTTTGAAAGAAAAAGTGGAAAAATTTAGCCAGAATCCATAGAAATAAAGCTTTTAATACAAGTTTTTTACGGTAAATAATACCAATTGACAAGAAACAAAAGAAACTTGACAACATTCACCTACAATGCGTAGGCAGCAAAACAAAGCACTTGCAAAAGTAAAGATATCCCACGCAAACTAAAACCTTTAAAAAGCTCATCCATCAACGCGGCGGGACTTTAGCGTTTTCCTAGTTGCACATTGATCGCTCTTGGTGGTGGTGCCAGGTTCGAAAATATGCCCCCTTTGAGTGAAGGCTTACCCCACCCCCCTGATCCCATGAGTTACCACAAGTAATCTTCGTTAAAGGCATGATGGTAAATGTCAACAAATGTCGGTGTCCTGTATCATTGCTGTGATCAATTTTTTACATACAATTTCCCATTGCCTCCTAGATGTTGCTCGTGGCTCCTCGTTCTCCACGCAACAAGTTTAGGTTGTTGACCATTCTAGCGCTAGTTACCGTCCCCAAAAGCTCTGTTTTGTTTTTGTTGTCAAGTAAAGACGATTGTAAATTCAGACTTTCTATGTTCAATTTAAATTTAATTTACTAGGAAAACGCTTAAGTCCCGCCGCGTTGATGGATGAGATTTTTTGTAAGTTTTATGTTTGCGTAGGACCACTTTTCCTTTGCAAAGTGCTTTTTGAATGCATTGTAGGTGATTGTTGTCAAGTTTCTATTGTTACTTTATAATTGTTATTATAAACCTCAAAAAACTCATATTAAAACCTTTATTTCTATGGATTCTGGTAAACTTTTTCAACTTTTTCTTTCAAAAGGTACTACATCACCATAACCTTAATGTCCATGTGAAATCTGAACTTTGTATAGCCCCACCCGTTTGGTCAGAATCGGCCCAAATGTGACGAAAATATCGCACTAAAAATTGAAAAACTGATATTAAAACTTGTATTTCTATGGATTCTAGCTAACTTTTTCAACTTTTTCTTTCAAAAGGTACTACATCACCATAACCTTAATGTCCATGTGAAATATGAACGTTGTAGCCCCACCCGTTTGGTCAGAATCGGCCCAAATGTGACGAAAATATCCCACTAAAAATCGGAAAAATCGTAATAGTACGATATTCATGACAAATATTTCTTCGATTGTACCCAAAATCAATACACCTCTAAGTTCAGAGAAAACGAAGGTCCCCTCAAATTTTCATCAAGATCGCATATTATGCCGTTTGCCCGGTAGAAAGCGAACAAACAGACAGAAAAAAAAAACACCCGAGCTAAATTTTTGGGGGGTCAGTGAAATTGAAGTCTTCGCTTTGCTCATCCAAAAAGTTCAAAGTAAACAACAACAAAAATAAAACTGAGCTTTTGGGGGCGGTAACTAGCGCTACCAGGACAACAATTATTAACACTGTGCGCGTGAACAGGCTGGGAACGAGGAGCCACGAGCAACATCTAGGAGGCAGTGCAATTTCCAATTATATGTCTGAT
The DNA here is from genome assembly GCA_024449915.1 of Sweltsa coloradensis. Classification (NCBI taxonomy): domain Eukaryota; kingdom Metazoa; phylum Arthropoda; class Insecta; order Plecoptera; family Chloroperlidae; genus Sweltsa; species Sweltsa coloradensis. The sequence goes on along the minus strand of JAMZAV010001972.1, from coordinate 36,447 downwards.
ATAATTATATATTATGAAAGTCAAGATGTTTTGTACTAAATTGTTATCAAGATTTGAACACAAGAATGCAGATTCGCGTTCGATTGTTTCTTCCGCAAAAGTTTGATTACTCCCTGATTTGCTGTTCCTGATTTTTGGAAAACCTCATAGTTACTAATAATAATACTAATAAATTTTCTTTCTTTCTATTTTGATGTTTTTTTCTTCTTTTTTTCCTTTTCTCCCCCCCCCCCCCACTTTTTATATTTAGTTCATCAATTAATTGCATTCAGGGTATAAATAAATTGCGTATAAAAATACTCAAAACAAAAATGTACAAGATAGCCCGGATATTTTGTTTGCCTGTAGTAAATTTAATTTAAACAATTTTAAAAAAAATGGCAAAAAACTATTTTTTGAAAATCAAATCAATTTTTTTCAACTTTAATGTCAATTTGGAATTCAAAATCAGCATTTTATTCCTAGAAAATTAAGAAAAAAATCTTTAAAAAATCCTAAAATTCTTCAAAATTATCACGAATTTCGAATAGGGAATTTGCAAGTTCCCGATGTCGATAAAAGTATGTGCAAATTCGCCTAAAAATGATACAGACGTTAATTTAAGGTTTTCAAAGTTAATCGTTCAATATCTATTGAGGCTCAATGTTTGACATTTAAATTTTCCCGCACATTTATTTTGTAACGGCTGCCCCTCATTGGATGAGCGTAGCGAGCGAAGCGAAGATTCCATTTCACGACACTGGAGAAAAAATCCGGAATGTTTTTTTTTCTTTCTTTTTCCCTGTATGTATTATTGTGTGTTTGTTAACACGATTCCGGCAAAACCGATACTCCAATTGCGATGAAATTTTATGGAGGCCTTCGAAATCTCTGAACTTAGAACTGCCACGTTTTTGAGCGCAATCGGAAAGTTATTTCTCATGAAAATCGCAATTTTACGATTTTTTTCGATTTTTAAAAAATTTCTTCGACTTATAACACCTACATGCTTAATTCGATTTTAATGATTTTTTCACAGAACCTTAATTTTATGAATTAAGATATTCGTGTGAAATTTGAGCGCAATCGAATAATTGTTTCTTACTAGGAAAACGCTAAAGTCCCGCCGCGTTGATGGATGAGCGTTTTTGTATTTTTTTTGTTTGCGTTTTTTGCGTTTGTTTGCACTTTTCCTTTGCAAGTGCTTCTTGAATGCATTGTAGGTGATTGTTGTCAAGTTTCTATTGTTACGTGTTAATTGGTATTATAAACCTCAATCAACTCATATTAAAACCTTTATTTCTATAAATTCTGGCTAACTTTTTCAACTTTTTCTTTCAAAAGGTACTACATCACCATAAACTTAATGTCCATGTGAAATATGAACGTTGTAGCCCCACCCGTTTGGTCAGAATCGGCCAAATGTCACGAAAATATCGCACTAAAAATCGAAAAAAATCGTAAAAGTACGATATTCATGAGAAATATTTTTTCGATTGTACCCAAAAACAATACACCTCTAAGTTCTGAGAAAACGAAGGTCTCCTCCAATTTTTTATCAAGATCGCATATGCCTTTTGCCCGGAATTGAGCGAACTAACAGACGGGGGAAAAAAAAAAAAACACCCGAGCTAAATATTTTGGGGGGTCAGTGAAATTGAAGTCTTCGCTCCACTCGCTACGCTCGCTACGCTCATCCAATGAAAATCGCAATTTTACGATTTTTTTCTTTTAAAAATTACGATTAATAAAAAAATAAGAAATAAAGTTAATTTTTTATTTAATTTAATTTAATTAAACAACTTTCTTCGACTAAGTACTAATTTTTTCACAGAAAAACAGAAAATCCGCGTAACACATGGCAGCTCAATGCACCAATTACGCTCATCCTACAACGCGGCGTGACTTCAGCGTTTTCCTTGTTACGAACACGGCCAAATTCCCTCCCATTACCAAAGTCTTTAGTTCATTCAACAATGGCCACCAATAAACAACAGTTGATGTTCTTTTCCAAATATTATTGGATGAGCGTAGCGAAGATTCCATTTCAGTTTCACTACTCTGGAGAAAAAATCCGGAATGTTTTTTTTTGTATTTTTGTGTTTGTTAACACGATTCCGGCTAAACCGATACTCCAATTGCGATGAAATTTTCTGGAGGCCTTTGAAATCTCTGAAATTAGAACTGCCACGTTTTTGAGCGCAATCAAAAAATTATTTCTCATACTAGGAAAACGCTCCCGCCGCGTTGTTGGATGAGCGTAATTGGTGCATTGAGCTGCAATGTGTTACGCGGGTTTTCTTTTGTTCTGTGAAAAAATCATTACTTAGTCGAAGATTTTTTTAAATTAAATTTAAAAAAAAAATTAACTTATTTTTTTTATAAATCGTAATTTAAAAAAAAAAAACGTAAAATTGCAATTTCCATAAGAAATAATTATTCGATTGCGCTCAAATTTAGCACAAGTATATAAATTCATGAAATTAAGGTTCTGTGAAAAAATCATTACAATAGGATAAAGCATGTAGGTGTTATAAGTCAAAGAATTGTTTAAAAAAAGAAAAAACCCTTAAAATATCGATTTTCATGGAAATAATTTTTCGATTACGCTCAAATTTTACACGAATATCTTAATTAATAAAATTAAGGTTCTGTGAAAAATTTTTAACAATCGGATAAAGCATGTAGGTGTTATAAGTCAAAGAAATTTTTTAAAAATCGAAAAAAATCGTAAAATTGCTTTTTTTATAAGAAAAAATTTTCAGATTGCGCTAAAAAACGTGGCAGTTCTAAGTTCAGAGATTTCGAAGGCCTCCATAAAATTTCATCGCAATCGGAGTATTGGTTTAGCCGGAATCGTGTTAACAAACACACAAAAATACAAAAAAAAACATTCCGGATTATTTCTCCAGTGTAGTGAAATGGAATCTTCGCTTCGCTCATCCAAAAATCGCTATTTTACGATTTTTTCGATTTTTAAAAAAAAATTCGACTTATAACACCTACATGCTTTGTCCGATTGTAATGATTTTTTCACTGGACCTTTATTTTATGACTTAATATATTCGTGTGAAATTTGAGCGGAATCGAAAAATTATTTCTCATGATAATCGCAATTTTATAATTTTTTTCGATTTTCAAAATTTCTTCGACTTATAACACCGACATGCTTTATCCGATTGTAGTTATTTTTTTCACAGAGCCTTAATTTTATGAATTAATATATTCGTGTGAAATTTGAGTGTAATCGAAAAATTATTTCGCATGAAAATCGTAATTTTATGCTTTTTTTCGTTTGAAAAAATTACGCTCATCCAACAACGCGCCTGAAAAAGCGTTTGCGAAGCTTCCTAGTAATCAACATTGTGTTTTTACTTATTATCAATTAAAATGCGGGTAAAAGCTTACGCTGTAATATACTAAATGTATAAAATAAAATATTATGCATATTAGAACAAACTTGATATCAAAATGAGCTTCTATACAGCCAAGATAATCTCCGAAAGCGAGTAACTTGATATATTGTTAAGTGATTGGTTAATTGGTATCATGAATGCTGGTGACGTATGACCCGTTTTTACCCGCCAAATTATGTAGGAAACTTTCATCCTTATTTTTTAAATGAAAATATTCTTAAAATCAAGAAAATAATATATTTTTGTTTAAAGTAAAGGCCGATGCACAATTGCCCGGTAACGACAACGAGAACGACAACGAGAACGGGAAGAAAGTTGAATCACACGTTAACTTACGACACGATGCACAATAAAGCTTCCCGTTGCCGGTCGTTCCCGTATCCCGGCAACGACAACGGGAACATCACCAAGTTTTAACTTTCCGTAACGTTCCCGTTCCGTACGTTACCGGAACCAATCGGAATCAAGATGTGCACGTCCTAAAACTATTTTATCAACTGATTGATGGTTTATACGCGAGTAATATGTGAAATAAATTGAATAAACATGAGCGGAATAACAAAACAACAAAATATAATTAACACACTTATTATTTGATTTGTTCCCGTCGGCTTGCTTCACGGGCTATTGTGCATCGAAGCCCTTAACGTTAGCGTCTTCCCGTTCTCGTTCTCGTTCCCGTTCTCGTTACCGGGCAATTGTGCACCGGCCTTAAGGCCCAGTAGAACCATTAATAAATAATGTAAATTTTAGGTCCTTCTCTTTCGCCTTGTAAAGGGTTTAAATTCATTGATCAATGACGACGTGCTGCCTCTCTCGCTATTATCTAACGTCTAACGTATCTGAGATATATTTGCAAGTGATTAACACTTCCTGGATGACTCCATAAAAGATGCAAGTCTATCAAGAAACGTCCTCACAGAGGCATTGCCTTGATGGCCTTTACCACAAATACTGTTTACCATTAACCATTACAAAGGCAGTGGACTTATACAGACATCAGTATTAAGCTGGCAGTGAAAAATTAACAACATTAAACATTTATAACTCCATGATTAAACCATGATTAAACCAGTACTGTTTATAACTCCATGATTAAACCATGGATTTACAAGGAAGTGGAAAATGTATTGATTTATTTTAAATCAGGTTTATAGACTACTTTCCTCTTCTTTGGCACCTTGTTTCCCCATTATTTCTCTCTATGTTTGTTTCGTAATAGAGTTTATCCATCTGAAAACGCATATTTTGATTTCTCTCTTAATTAATGGCTATTTCGGTAGTCTAGCCGAAACTCGTTTCAAATGACGCAAGAAGCGAATAGGAAGAATGCATTGAATCTTAAGATAGGGATCATGATTGCGCGATGTTACCATCGTGGAGAAAGTATTATGTGAGCTGAGCTGTCATACAGGGACTGGTGGCGTTTCCTGACAACAATACATCTAACCCGCACCGCACGGACCGTGGCGCCAGTGAAAGTAATGGCATTTGTTCACGTCATCTGGTCAGCCCCTTGCTAAGGAGTCGATATCAGGAGTGTTATTACTCTCTCCCGTCCTCCTCAGCAAGACAAGGGCACCCAGGTGTAACTGGATCGTACGACGGACGGCGGCAAGCGAGCCACTCAGTCTGTGGTTGTCTGTAAGCCGAACGAACTAGACGTATAGGACGGAGGAGAAAGAAGTATCACGTCTCGGCTATGACCGGGCGATGCTATTCATTATCTCCGTCGTCTACTTCTTCATCGGCGTCCAAGCATCGGCAGCGGAGTCGTCGCACGGCCAGGGGCCAGGCGTGCTGGACCAGGGTGAGTGAGACGCACATACTGTAGGCCTAAACGCCTAGACGCACTTAGGCCCACACTTGCAGGGTCAAGGCTTTGCCGTAGGGGTAGGGGTGCCCCGTTGTATGGTTCACATCAGTGTACCTTAAGAGATCAACTTATAAGGGTGATGGATAGCTAGGAAAAGATTTACCAGGGGTTGGTAGTGGAATCAAATATCATGCTCCTTTTACCGAGGGAAACCGTGGGGAGAACCACCAGCCTGGATTGCCGGTGCCGGTATCGAATCGACGGCCTCCCGACTTTTGTAGGACTACCATCCTGGCCTAAGGTCAGTCAGTGAACTCTATACCAGACCTTCACGCACAACGCGAAAGGCTTCACAAACGTCAAAATTTCCAAACACTGAATATCCCAACAGCGCAAAAGTTAATGGCTTCAGACCAGTGTTGTTCGAGATTCACAAATATTGGGTCTATAAGCCTACACAACGTCCTTGCAGAGTCAAATGTAAATGGCCTTGGATCAGTGTCAGTGATTCACAATATACACAACGTCCTTGCAGAGTCAAAGACCAATGACCTTGGATCAGTGTCAGTGATTCACAATATACACAACGTCCTTGCAGAGTCAAAGACCAATGGCCTTGGATCAGTGTAGTGATTCACAATATACACAACGGCCATGCAGAGTCAAAGACCAATGGGCTTGGATCAGTGTCAATGATTAAAAAATAATCACACAACGTCCTTACATGGGTCAAAGGCCAGTGACCTAGTGATAAAGAAGTGGTTTAATATACAACGTCCTAGTATGGCAAATTTGAGCTATCTGTTAGATAACTATTAATTCGATGTCGTACAATAGAGTTTAGTACCTAGGTCCTGGCTCACGCACCAACGTAGGCTAATGCATCAAGTGTTGACTGGCGTGAGATGATAAACATCTTGATTAAATTTATTTATGTAGGACTAACAGCGTTCAATGTTCTACGAGCACCAACTTAATTAACATAAGAAAATGATTGGAATGCAGATCCAAGAATTTGAATAGTAATATTATTATATCGTAAAAATTTGCATGTGGGTAATTGCAGCGAGTAAACTGTGTGTTCTGTCTTGTAAGTACTGCAATCCACGACTTCGAGGCGAATGTGTAGTGATTGACAGGGCACGCTCTATGCTAAACTTGGCCATGTGGTCTACAAACGTAACCTACTATCAAGCCGGTTGGATTAATAAAACCAGTCAGCTGAAGTAAACTCGTGCTTGTCATTATTACAGCAGAGACATTGCCCTCGTTGACCGTTAGATTCGCATAAGTCTACTATATGTCCACCAGACATCGGACTTCACGGTCGGTTGTGCTTGGCCTTATTAACGGCCAGGTTAACATGATATTTTACAAGTTATAGTGATTTTGATGATGTCAATGTAGACTGGTGTCATTTTTTTTTGCTTTTATTTTGTACATTAATTACGTAAGCCTACTTTCAATAGCTAAATTTTAAAAAATAATCACGTCCACATGCCCATACCATCTGCCTTCGCCGTACACAAGTTTGTCCCTTGGTGCTGTGGTTAATACAATTATGTTATTCAATACTATGAGTGGTGTTGGATGGGGATGAAGAACACCACTTGCGTGCTCACTGCTTAGTGGGATCCGAACTCTCGTCCCTTTGGTGTCAACTGCATCCCAACCGCATGAGCCACCTTGATGAACTCTCGCTCTTTCCGTCGTTCCAACAATTAATACATATTTGTTAGGGAACCACACTTTAACTTCATTAACCCGCCCTTGGAGTAGCCGAAGATACTAAAGAGCAGTAGGCCTAGCAGCATACGAATAGAGCAAACGCACAGTAATAAAATATAAACGCTTTGAAATATTTTATTATATTCTAGGTTGAATTAACGAAAGCCGTATGGCAATGTCGACGGCATTAAGTTGAGTTGAAATTTGTTACGACACAGGTAATCTGGCGTAAAATTGTGTCCAAAATGCTAAATAAATGCAATGTTTACTAAATTAAGATTAATTTTAGAACTTAACTCCGTTTGCAATAATATTGCAAGAAATATGTAACTCCCGACAAAAACAATGCAAATATTTCGAAACACATACGTTGAACTTTGAGACTTTCAGCAAGTATGTTACGGATTTCACCATTTTCAATTTCACTATCTTGTTTACGCGTTATTGGTTATAAGCATACTACACGATACTACGTCACTTTACAAAGTAAGAGCTTAAACCCAGGTAAAATACCATTTTAACTTCTGTTACACACAATTTTACGAGATATTGTAAAGTATCCAATTTCCTAGCTTTAATTGTTGTTTATTTGGTTTAAGGGCGCGTCAACCGCTAGTTAATAATGCGCCTCTTTAGCCTATGGGTATTATAAAATAAAGTTATTTATTAATTACTGGTACCGGAACTGGTCCAGTTAAAGCTGTTTTGCTCATTACCTAATGGGCAACCTAATGATCGAGATAATAATTCCAGTTAATAGCACTTTCTTGTGCCAACTTTTAAAATGCGTATACCCACTAGAATGCCGGCTAATAACGGATTTGGCCGACATTAAATATCTGCTACGTGCAGTTAATAAAAGTAATTGGAACTCCAGTCATTCTCCTATTTTAAATAATGTGCCTGCTTTAAAAAGTAATCAAATGTTGGGGGGTAATATTGGAAATTAACACATTTTGTGTCTTATTTGATCAAGGAAATGGCGTTTGTTTGAGATTCTTTGTAGTGTTTTATCTCCTCAATTGACACAACCGCAAATATTCATTTCCTAGTTTCAATATTTACAATACCAATTACAGTGTTGTTCTTAAAACCGCTGCTAGTTTCTCAAATACGCGTGACAAACGTAAATTGTACATAATGTAATAAAAGTAATTTTAAAATGCAAATATCCTTCAAGAACAATAACTTGCTTTAAAGGCTATATTTTGACGAGGTTACTGACTTGCACGAAAGAAGTGGATCTCTTTGAAAATTGGTTGGGGCAAAACTTCCTGGTTGTGAAAATCACCTTCAAACTAAAACTCAAATGTTGACACAACTGACCGCACAAGAAGCAAATACACTTAACGACATTTAGAGATACTTCAACTCTTGTCAAGCGGAAACCACTAGACAGGGGTAAGTTCAAGTGGGTCTCCACTTTGAAGTAGAGTTGACATTGTAAGTTTTATGCTGTGTTGTGTTTATCTTTCAGAGATAAGTGTTTTACAACTTTTCTCAAAACTGTCACAAAAAGCAAATAATATTTTATTAAATCGTGGAGGTTCTTCTCGAAGTGTTGTAGAATAGGATACTTTCATTGTTTTAATGACCCAGATTTGCATGAACATAATTTATAAACGTAGTATGAACGTGTGAACAAGCAAAATACATAAATCAGAAACAAGAGAGGACGTTTCCTGTAAAAGTGAAATAATTAGGGCGTCTTTTTATATTTATACATAACAAATAAAATAAGAAACATCATCAAATCAACAGCATGCAAACAACAATCCAATGCCTAATATTGCTTCCAGTAATGTGTATGAGCAAAATGTACGTTTCGCCAAGACGTAGGCCTAATACGATTCTGTCGAGTACCGGTATATTAAAGATAGTAAAAAAAACATTGTGAGTTATGTTGTTATGCAATTGAGTATTTAATCTTACAAGCCTCTTGGAAGTGTTAAAATCATTTCCAATAATATTCGTTGATGTATATTTTCAATGCCAAAAACTACTAAATTGTTTATAAACGAGTAACAACAAAGTTTAAGCATTCTCGGTGGTCGCAAGTTTGAAGATACTTCAAGGGTTTGTGTGTTCGAATCCCGCCTTTGACATGGACTTTGGAATTGTCTTTATCCATATTCATTTCGAAGAGCACACTTTGCATTAATTCTCCAACGACTAGGTTTAAGCCTTCGTTTTGTTGGACTTATATCCGTGTATTATACCAGTTTGCCGAGCTATAGTGTTTCTTCCGTCCTACTTGTAGTTCTGCAATGATGCAAGCATTGTACCACTTTTCTGTTGTCGCACTTACTGCGTTATTTTACACATTGTGCGTTGCACTATAATAGTGCGTCATTGAAAAAATTGAAAATCATTGAGATTATAGTTTGGAGTTAAAGACCCAGCGCTGATGGTCTTGTCTACCGCTGTGTACCTCCGAAAATAAGCTCGTCGGTTAATAAACAAGAAAGTCTCTAGCACAAACGACTACTGTGGCGCCTCTAAACACTCACTGTAAACTCAATTGTAACATTGCGCGTTTCGACTCCCAACTTTAGCAGTATTGGTTGCACTGACTCGAACCAAGACGACTGAACAGAGTAACAGACCAATCCCTAAGAACTGCCACGAACCATGATAGTAGGACCTACCATAGCCGTTTGTCAGACCTGTGGTTTGTTTCAGGTGGCTGTTGATCAGAGTTTCAACCCGCTTTCTAAGTCTTTTCTTTTCGTTCCTTTTTTAAAAGATAGATATTTTATGTAGGCCTAGGTTCATAACCAATCCGCTGCAGAAACTCGTTTACATGTGAATGGCATTATACAATGTATTATGCGTCTCGTTGATATGCATAGTTTGTACAGTCTTGTCCGCATGCCCAAAACCTGCTTCTTCAAGTCAAGCCATATTCACGACGGGCACCCATCCTATTATTCTAATGCCGATTCTATTTGATTCTATTTGGGTAGAAATTTAACACATGTTAGCGCTTTCACTATTTACAAATGAAAAACATTTGTTATGTCAGAAGGCTCATTAGGGTTAAGCCATAGCATTGTAAGAGCTACCGACACTTTAGAAACAATGTGTATTTTGATCGTCCAGGGCCAATTGATGCAATCGTAGTTTCTTATTAGATGTAGAAAGAAAATTGAGTAACAATTTTATTGTTTTTATCCTTTTAGCGTATTCAATATCAAACTATAAACTTATTAGTTGTCTTAAAACTGTCTCCAAAAGATGCTAGGCTAATAATTGCGTAATTGCGTAGTAGCTGCGTATAACACAAAATGCACTACATATATGATTGGAATGAGTTTACAAGATAAGCCACATGCATTCAACTCAAATTTAATGTGTTATTTCACTTTAGACTAATTTATTAATCAAGTACCAAAACCGCCAATTTAAGAATGAATTTGTAATGTGTAATATGAGTAATACAGTTTGGGAAGACTACGGTACATGCATATTGTAAATTTCAAAACAATGTTACGCAATATAACGCGCTAATCATTTTAAATAATATTGCTAGGGTATCGAATTAAAAATAGAACGGTGACCAAAGCAAACTAAGCCGAATTAACGGTGAATACCAACGATTAATTTATATATTTTATTTTCCTCGTGATAATTAGGCCTAATTTTTTCAATAAAACAGGAAGACATTTTTGTTAAGGTTTTCTTCTTTTTAGCCCTAACGAGTAAAATAAATTCTGAGTGCAAATTAACTAACTAAAATCACGCTTCGTAAGCCACATTTTATACTAATTGGGATATTATTATTATTATTTTCTAAAACACAAACGTCTTATTTAACAACTGTGATTTAGCTTCGTATGGCAGCTACACGTCATATTTCAACGGTAAATTTTAGTAAATAATTCAGTTTTAGACTTAACTAATTGGGCAAAAATGTTGCTTATTTTCTAACATTATGTCATGCGTAGGCCTAGACAACACATCCAGTAATTGACGAATGCAATCTAAAATCATATCGAATCATGTTTAATTTGTTTTAAACAGTAACTGGATGATGTAAAGAATCGCAATAATTGATATTTGTTATTGGATGAGCGAAGCGAAGACTTCAATTTCACCGACCCCCCAAAAAATTTAGCTCCGTTGTTTTTTTTTTTTTGTTTGTTTTTTGTTTTGTTTTCCGTCTGTTTGTTCGCTCTCTACCGGGCAAACGGCATATGCGATCTTGATGAAAATTTGACACGACCTTCGTTTTCTCTGAACTTAGACTTGCCACGTTTTTGGGTACAATCGAAGAAATATTTCTCATGAATATCGTACTTTTACGATTTTTTTCGATTTTTAGTGCGATATTTTCGTGCCATTTGGGCCAATTCTGACCAAACGGGTGGGATACAAGTTCATATTTCACATGGACATAAGGTATGGTGATGTATGCTTTCTGAAAGAAAAAGTTGAAAAAGTTAGCCAGAATCGAAGAAATAAAGCTTTTAATATACGTTTTTTGACTTTTTGTGCGATATTTTCGTGCCATTTGGGCCAATTCTGACAAACGGGTGGGGCTACAACGTTCATATTATAACATGGGCATTAAGGTTATGGTTATGTAAGTACCTTTTTAAAGAAAATGTGGAAAAATTTAGCCGCAAATCCATAAAAATAAAAGCTTTTAATTTAAAACAAGTTTTTTTTACGCGTAATAATACCAATTGACAAGGAAACAAAAGAACTTGACAACACTTCACTACAATGCGTAGGACAAAACAAAGCACTGCAAAATAGTAATGAGATATCCCACGCAAACTAAAACTTTAAAAGCTCATCCATCAACGCGCGGACTTTAGCGTTTCCTAGTTTAATATGTAACTTTTGAGATCAAAGCTTTAAGCTCATGACAAGATATAGGGCACGCGTATGAGGCAAATTCCGGTTCGTTGTTCGAATGTCACGAAAGCTGAAAGTAAAGGCTCTATGATTTTAAAAACGACTTTAGGTCAGCGGTAAAAAATAAGTTGACTTCTACGATTATGTGTTTGGTGAAAAAGTAAAAGTGACTATATTCGTGAATTGCTTCTGGGTGATTGACAAAAAAATTGATAGTCTACTAGTTACTGTATGGCTACGTCCAATGTCCTTATCCATGACAACTATATCCAGTCATGCTTCTGGCAGCATGGTGGCAGAGTGAATAGCTATTTGCGGATTCCAAAATTTATGTGTCTCATTCCCTCCAATCAACATAAATAAGGCTGTGGTGAATCCATATCATGGTAAGAGTAAGACGTATACAGTAAAAAGCTTCAACCAGACAACGATTGAATTCTGATCTAATCTTTACTGATTACATTATCAACATACTGCATGTTTAATAAATATATTTATAAGTAAGCTTAGAATGGATGTTCGAGGTTTATTTTAAAGGCTCAATTTACCAGTAGTTACCCCATTGCATAGTAAAATATAAACATAAATCGTAAATAAGGGTTGCTGAAGCTGACTCGAGCACGGTATTGCTGGCTTCGTGTACTAGCACTGAGCTACACCAAGGTTTCTCGCCACTAGCGAAGTGTAACAGAATAGGCTGGCACTAGTCACCAGTCAGACGGTGTGACGGTCATCTATCAAGTGTCATGAATGAATTTTATTCGCGTCATGGTTTCGTTTCAAAAAATTATTGTAATTATAGGAAAAGAAATCATTTTTCCGTTAGAATGTATTTGGCCTATTTTAAAACTAAAAGCAATTATACTAATCGTAGATAACGTAGATCAATTGTGTGTCATACACATTTTATTACAAGGGGCCTCACTGTACAAAATGGAAGATTTTAAGTAATAATCGAGCATATAAGCATCGAAGGCCTACTTACAAAGATAAAAAAAAAACTTGTGCTCTTCTCGTATCTCCAGAAAGAACACAAAATACACACCAGATAAAATAGGTCATAATCTGAATAAAATACAAAAAAGGTTCAATGGCCATATTAAAATTCACGTTTCAAACTTTGTTACTTTAATTTTAATGATTGATTTTTAAGCGAACTCCAACACTGAATTTGATATTTTATTTTATAGCATGCTATGAACGAACGAATATTCTCTCAACATCACAAATATAATTAAAGTGTTTCAGGGGCATTACAATGTATATATTGAAAAGATTATGTGCATCATGCGTCAGAACAAACAAATACATCGATGAATAGCCGTGTGTTTAATAATGTGAAAATCGATGAATATCAACAGAAAGTTTATGAAACTTTTATTTTTATCAATTCACTAAATAAGGTTGAAGTATTAGTACTTTGGGCCTGTGTTCTTTCTTCATTTTGTATAGCGACCTTTGTTCAAGTCTTTTAAAATATAACTGTAGGCTACATTTTTAAAAAGAACAGAGCTATAAGTCCCAAAATATTTTTTAAACTATACCAAATACCTGTTGTACTAGTTTCTTAGAGTACTTATAGTTTTATTATTTCTGATCTTTTTATTGAATGTTCAATATAAGTACAACAAATCCATCCAATCCATTCGTTTAGTTAGTACAATATTGTCCTTTGAATTCTTCGGCACGTGGTTGGCGTACAAAACAGTAACAGAAAAGTCAAACAAATTTAATGCACACTCAATTATGTCTACATAGGCCTAGCTCGGTTTCGTGGTAACACTGCATGAGGAGACATCTATCTAGATTACTCCTAAGAAGGACATGTTTTGGTTGAAGCATTTATACACACTTCTTGTTAAAATAATGTGTCACGGAAGAAACGAAGTTCCTCGTATTGCATTGTTGGCAAGCGCATTCATAGGTGCACTTGGCGACCTTCACGCGCCAGAACTCCCGAAATAACACGTTGTAAGTTGCGCTCGAAGCGGCTCCACAATGTGAGAAGACAGTGACACATTATTCACACTCGAGGCTTAAACTGGCCTCGATTTTATTCGCTAGCTGATTTGTTTCGGGAACTTAGCTTTCTTTAATGATGCTTAGTTATAAACATTCTTTAAAAGAAAAACTACTCTGATTGGTAACTCATGAATCATGCGTGACTCATCAACTAAAACGGCGGGGTCCTTACTCGAACATTGGCCGTTGATCATTTCATTGCATGCCCGAAGTGTATGGAACCAAGAGATGGGTTCGAATTATGTATATATTTTAATCGTATCAATGGTAGGGTATACCATGTCAAAAATTTATTTTTTTCTACTTATAATTTCCCGCTAATCCTGCTGATACCCTTCCGTCTGGGCCCGGAGTAGAATTGCCCCAGAGCATGCATGACTCTGCTAATCGTACAAGGCGACTCAAGCATCCATCTCGCAAACATCATGCAGCTAGTGTGTAAGGGAGTATTGTACTCCCGAAACTGGAGGCGAGCTCTGGCAATCGTCGTCGGGGACAACACGAACGATGACAAAGACGATGGCGACCGCGACGTGAGAATCCCCCCTTTCCTCTCCCTACCCGTGGCTGGTTCTGACCAGCATGGGACGTTACTCCCCATATCTCCTAAGCTATAGAATTGCGCATTATGACCTAACGGTTGACGTGCCCTTATTCAAAATAAACCAATAAACCTACTGATATCAGTTTCTACCCCCCTCCCACAAACACCTCGCATTCTTTCCCACAAATTACCACCTGTTAACCACCTGTGAACAATGTATGCATCGCTGTATGCGCTGTATGGAAACGCTAACGATGCTTTAATTAAATAGTTTGTGGGTTCTGTTTCCAGAAGATTCTTTGTAATTGCTACTCAATCAAAGTTTAATATGACTTTGTTAAGAAAACACATTTTTTATTTGAAATTACCAATGCTACGCCTGAAGTCATCTTCATTTCAGCTGTCAATAATCTGACTGATGATTTCAACCAGTTTTCCCTCAGTCATAAAGGCGCAAGAAATGTTGCTCAGGGTCAGGGTGTGAAGATAGGAGTTTACAAGGGAAATGGTATAGAACTTAATTTCATCATTTGAATTTTTTACCTAAGGAGAAGCTTATCAGGCCTATTACTTTCGAGATATTCCAATTTCCATCGTAATTAACAAATCTTAACTTTTGTTCAAACACATTACCATATTTGACCTACCTACGTTAATTACAAACGCGAATATAAATTAAGTAAATATTTTGCAGCGCCTAACCTACTACTGACTAGTAAAAGCGATTTATTAGCGGTGAAAATCACGCATTTAAAAATAAAATGTATTTTTTATTTAATAGTCTATCCAACGAATAGTGAAATTATAAACAGGTATTTGACGTCGGACCCAAGCCTTAGGCAACATCAGGTGTTCTTGAATTTTACAATCCATTTGAGTGAAATCCCTCACGGATTAGTATGACATTGTTTTCGTAAACTGAAACCACTTTTTATCACGTTTTTTTCTTCTTTGGTTGCGGATTAACATATTTTGTCTAATTGCAAAGTTTTAAATGTTTCTATATATCGAACTTTCATTCTTTCTGATACTTAAACTTTCATACCTTCTCTAAACGTTCCGGTTTTTGTTTGTTGTTAATTTCATACGTCATGGCACTGGCTTGACAACGCATGTATCTAGCAAACTGACCAGCAATCAAATTATTGCAATTATTAGCTTCGGCAAACGTTATTAATAACTGTGATTTGATACGAAAATATGAAATGGTTTTAGTTTCTCGTTGCTTCAGGGTATAGCCCACAAAGTTAACGGTTTCCCTTATTTTGAATATATAATCACAGGCAATGTGTTAAATACACGAGAGCGTGACTTATTCGTTTAATCGTTTAAATTAAACATTTGCAAAGTTTGTTGAAATCTGAACCAACCTTGTTCTAAACTGGCGAGCTTCTACGAATTGCACAGCCTCAAACTCTTCATTACTTCTAACTGCTGCTAATCACGCAATACATGTTGTGTATGTGTTTGTCGTGTGGGGTATAACACTTTCGCGATGGACCCAAGAAACTCGTACGATTTCTTCCACATGACGAAGTGGGTGAGCGATTTCGGAGGCGAGCCATAAAATCAGAAGATTATACCTATATATATACAACGAAATCACCATTGTTTGCTGATGACAACGAAATACAAACAAAAATATCGTAATGAAATGCCTATACGTGTACGACGAGTAATAATCGATGTGATTAGTGATTGTAAATTGCGTGGGATGTGGTGATCTGAATCTGTGATCTTTACTGGGACAACACTATGCTCGCAAGATAGTCAGAGGCGACTCCAGAGACATGCACCTGTCACTCACTCGGCTTGTTGTAGAAAGTATCGTGGACTTGTGGACAATAGTGCAGGAAAATAAGAGTGTGCAATTCTTGCGTTTACTGATCACAATGTTCTCACTTTTTTCGCCATACTCTCAGAATTTATATGTAAAACTAACGCTCAATAAAGTTTTTGTTATGTTTGGTCAGTTATAATATGATACATTGTAGAATACTTTCTCGCCATAAAAATTAACGATTGTTCCGTTCTTCGGCAAAAATAATTGATTGCACAATGATTCCACGAGCACAAACACTCAATCAATCTTATCCAATCAATCTTATCCAGCATTGAAATCTCTCATGGCGAAGGTGATGATTACACACAAGTGGTAGCCCCGCCACTCAGACCCCAAATAGTCACGAAAACCTTCTCTATCATCCTTGTAGAAGGAAGAGTAATGAAAAAATTAAAATCATGTCGGTCGGAAGTCGTGTTTTGATTTATCGTGAGACTTGATAGTGATACGCACCTAGACGTATACGGTGCACTGCATGCACGCATTCAGCAGAACGCATTGTCTCAAAATGCTGCTCAGTATCATTATAGTTAATGCTTTCTGCCTTGCGAGTGGAGAGAAATTCTGATGTACGCCCCCAAGACAGAATGTGTACATTGCATATTATTATTGTTAATGTTCAACAAACAAATAAATAAATTCGTAATTAGAGTCTACCCACTCAGTCACATATAGGCTATATCTGATTTTCAGTGGGGGATAGTAATTTAAAGCCATCCAAGCCAAACCTGCAGGCGCAATTTATCTGACCTTCATTATTGCGTTAACGCGTTCTACCTGGAGGAAGGGGGGGGGGGGAGAATTAGGGGAGTCTCAGTTCCTAATATTGAAATCAATCAATAAAAAATAAAAACTAGTAATACTGTAAGTTTAACATAAGTAAAAAAAATCAAGAAAGCAAACCTGCAGGCGCAATTAATCTGACCTTCATTTTTAAGTTAATGCGTTCTACCTGGTGGAGGGGGGGGGGGGGGGAATTAGGGGAGTCTCACTTCCTAATATTAAAATCAATCAATAAAAAAATAAAAACAAGTAGATACTGTTAAGTTTAATATAAGTAAAAAAAAAATTCAAGAAACTGAAAGTGAAATGAAACGCTTTGCTCGCCTTGCTGTGCTAATAATTAACGATATGATTGGCGCGAGCAAGTCTTTATCGTGTGCATGTTGTTATTCAATGGGCCACAGCTCCGGGCGTCCGGCTGGTTGATCAGTCTGGTCCATGTACTTCACCTTGCAGTAGCTGTGTCACTAGGCCAACCAGATGAAACGATTATACAACAGCGGTGGTAACGAGGACAGCGCGGAGCGCATCCGCGTACGTCGCGCTTCACGCACTTCTACGCACTTGCGCACTCCCAAACAAAAGCAACGCGTGCAGGTAAACATGGCCCAGTGGTTCATTGGCCGGCTGGAGTTGTTTCAAGCGTGGACATTGCGTAAGAGCGAGGAAGTCGACCTTAAAAGATCGTTGGTTCGATTCTTCCTAATCTGTTCGTTGTGGACACAATGCGTCGGTTCAAGAGGTCGCCTATTCCTAAAGGAGTAAAGTAAGGCGACTATGATATTCTTCTTGTATTCAATTGTTAATATAATTCCTTCGCCAGCTGAGGTAGGCTTAGCTCCTGAGTAATACATCAGAGTCTAATCAGGGGGGGTCACAGATTCTAATTACGCCACTAGCAATCCTGACTGATGTTATTTCTTCAGTCGTTAAGGCCAATGCTGGGATTGCGCCCCCCCCCCCCCCATACACTACACCCCCATATTTTCATATCATACATCGCGGACATCTGTGAGTGAAACACTGATATGGAAGTAATGGCTACTTCTGTGATTGATGCCGTTTTTTTCCATTTCTTTATGCGTTCCTAGGCACTTTCTGATTCCTAGGCACTTTCTGATCAGAAGCTCAACAACCCAAAATAAAAATCGTGCCCTAAATCAATTATTGGAGTGTAATCTAGATCGACATCGAAGTTTAAAAATGTGTAGTGATTTCCATATGATATGAGTAATTGATTTTTGGATGATAGCCATCAGAATTCCACTGAAGTGGGGCTAGAATAATCGGCCAACATAACATACCCAGAAGCTTTCTGAAGTGAAAATCCAAATTAACTCATCACTTTTTAGCCAAAAGCGAAAGCGATAGTTAAGAAATCGAAAATTGTCCTTAAGGTACAAATGAAACTATACGAAAACATCGAATGTCGTTGATAGATGAATGATCGAACTGTTTGCTCTGTGAAGTTTTAGTTCGTGTTGCATTGAGTTCTCACAAATCCAACCAAACTATCACTTGTGCTATGCTGAGTTTATCAGGAATAAATTTTTAAAAGCTGGTACTTTGATGATTAATATTTTGTTGTCAATATTGAAAGCTTTCTATACCTTTTGGCCACGCTGTTCACAAAATTCTGTCAAAGTAATTTTTTTTAACTATTGGGCTTTTCCCATGTTATTTTACAGATTCTTGTCCAATTTGTTGTCGATAATTAGGAATGGTTCACCTTAGATTATGGCAGCCGTAAGCTTTTCCAACTACAATCCATGTTTATCCAAAAACCTTTCGTAAGAAAGTTTATAAAATACACCAAAATTTAGTCTTTTTTATGTTATGAGCCAGAAAATTTGAAAAACATCGTACCCTACTTCAAAACTATTATAGTCTAGCTATAAAAATTCTATTGGCCTTCTATCGAAATAAGAGTGTATTCATGCACGCCATTTCGTGTGCCGACTATGTCTTTAAAATCAAAACTATTTTTTCAAATTTTTCTGATCTGGTACACGGCCAATATCGCCACCTCAAAATAATTTCCAACTTGTGTTGTGTTTTTCTGACATTAATTTTCAACTGGTTTTCTATAGGCTGACTGAGAGATTTTTTAACAATGTCTTTCCTGCGAATTTTTTCGTTTGGCGGTACAAATCGGTACAAAATACCGCCAAACGAAAAAATTCGCGGGAAAGACAATTGTTAAAAAAAATCTCTCGGTCAGCCTATAGAAAACCAGTTGAAAATTTGTGTCACAAAAACACAACACCCTACGTTGAACGGTGTGCCTTTGGCGAATTGAAGTTTGAAATTATTTTGAGGTGGCGCGATATTGGCCGTGTACCGGATCAAAAAAAAATAGTTCTGATTTTCTAAAAGATCCAGGTTTCAAAGCCATTCACTTTATTTTGACTTGGTGGTAGCATATTTTGGAAAATAGAAAAACGCGGTCGAATAGCCTTAATGATCCTCAAATGAGATAAAGGCTACATTACAGCGAAGCTCTGCAAAAATGTGCGTTTTTAATGCCGTTAATAAAAACTTGTAATTTTCCACAAGATAGAGATGCAGGATCAAATTCGGTAATTTTTGTAAGTTTGTCATTTTCAATGAAGTGTGGGCTTTTTGTTACGGAAAATTATTTATTTATTTTGGATAACTTTCAATTACAAAATAAAAATCTGCAAATTGTGCAGTTTTTCAATGAGTTGACATTTTGACGAATTTTGCTGTCTGTGGTAACAGCTTTCTAAAATATTGGTCTCGGATGATGGTGTAAAATTTTATCAAAATCGGCCCTTTGATTTGATCTGTACACGAAGAAAACACAAAGAAAGACACACGAGGGCCTACATACATGCTAAAAGTGGATTGAGTCTTCCATCTGAGACATCACATTTACACGCTTGCCGCACTATTAAAAAATACAACACTTTTTAGCCATCAGCAAAACATGACTAATTTTAAGAAATAGAAACTGAACCCCATGACGATATAATATACAATGTTTATATAATATGTGACTAGAAAGACTCCAAAAGATTGTTTAAAACTGGCCCTCGAGACAATCAACACACACATTTTAAAAGTAGTGCATGGAATGGTGTTATCCTTAATCACTTTGACAACTGTTCTTACATTTCAGCTACACTATCACTTATAAAACATTATAAGATAATTGCGTAATCCAAACCAAGCTCAGAAAGGGATAAACAAACGTATAGTTATTTACGGTGAAAGGCCGACATTCCATCAGGGTTTTAACCTTTTACGAGGATAAAGCATAGGGATAAAGACGAACTGACAAGATTTTAGCAGTTATATTCGACGATGGAGAATAAGTTGACATAATATCTTAATAAATGTATTGGTCATCCCCAGTCAGAGTATTTTTTGTTTCTTGCATCCTTCTGCTCAGGAAAGTACTTAAGTAACACATCCCGGCGCAGTATAACCTACTCGGTTGAAGCGCCCTATAGTGTTTCACGTCGTATTCACCGTGTGACTCCTGAGCCGGTACAGGAGTGACACAATTTTAGAACAATTTACTTCGAAACGTCGTTTAGAAAAACGAGGAAAGAGGCTTCGAAACCATCTTCAAACAAGACTACATGATTGATTACTATTATTTTTTTACTGTTCTGCTTTAAATTCAAATTCAGTTCCGAGGAGGAAGGAAACTAGCCACACATGCCTTCGGGCCTGGTTTTAATTAGTAATGGAGATGATTGATGTGCAATAAATGAGTCCATACTCATAATTACATAAAATTACTGTTCGTAAATAATTAGGAAAGTTTCATAGTGGTATTTGAAGACTATCGATGAAAACTTAAAGTTTTCGGTAGGACTTGGATAAGATTTTAGTTACGAATTTACAATAAAATATGCTCGCTCAACGGCACAATACTTTATTTTCCGTGTGTCTGTATATAGTCTAAAAGTGTGAAGTGGTGTGGGTCTATATATTTGTTCACGCAACTTAAGGGTTTGCTGGTATTGTAATCCAATTTTTGGAAATGAATGCTGTTACCTTAATGTTTTACTTCATGTTTTAAACAAAAACATTATAATCTTAAATCTCTATCTAATTATCGACTGAAAATTATTTATTGTCAAAACAATGTGTGGCAAACTTATTTGTATATCTAATTGATTCAAGTATCTTTGGTTTAAAATGTAGGCTGGATTGTGTAATTATTATATACTATATTTATTTCCTTTGTTACTTTATTTATTAACCTTGTTTGTAATTTGTTAATTAATTACTTTAATTTTTAAAATTATGATAAATTTTACAGTTGTCTGGTACAATCCCCGGTGGAGCGAGTTTCAGTTATAAAACTCGGGGGAAAAGTAACACTATATCTAATTGTTTCCAGTCGAGGTCCTGGTCCGGGAATGGGCGCCCCTCGTGTGGCTCGCTCCTGGAGAGAAGTTCTTCCCGAACGCTGTCCCCGAGTTCCTTCACCACGTGACACCTAAGGCGAGGGGACGTGGCCACAGCGCGCTCACTCGTGCCATACCCTTGGGACGTTCTTCGGAGCAATTCTACCTCGTCACAAACAATAAGATTGGTATGTCGATACTTAGTTGCTCCGAATTAGCCTTGTTGATTCTGGGTGATTCGTGTACAAGCAGTTGGTCGCTGTTCCTGTTTTATTTAACTACCGATCTGTGGTTGGCAATTTGCGCATCTAGTGATTGTCGACTTGATCCGTTTTAAGTTGAAGCTCCCGGCTGAATATCAGTTCTGTGAATGAGCGATAAAAGAATAAATCAGAATTTATTTACATATTTTGGAAAATGCATATTAATATTAGGACTGGGCTATCACACGAACATATCGATATCAATATTATTGACATTTTATATTACTCGTGGAAAAAAAATTAATAAAAAGAAACAAATTTGTCATCAAAAGTAATGAGTATAAAACCCTACTATGAAAAATGTGTTTCTTCAAAACTTCATAATGATATTCCGTTCTAACTTGCGTTTGATGGCCCGGCGCCTCCACCATATTTTAGAAATGTATATACTCGTATTAGTTTGTAACGTTTCTAGGCTCTTGAGCAGTAATTTTATAAACAAAACATGAACGATTATCTTGAAAGGAATACGATCCCTATCAGTTGGTGTTTTTATAAGTGAGTCACGCGATTTCTCAAAGCACGCTAATTCCATGCGCGCAAATTAAACACGCACACATAAAAATTGCTCATGATGCACTAAACTAGTCTAGAAAATTACAATACTTAGAATATGTTTGTAATTGTAACACCCATTGTTGAACATAAACAAGTATACATGAAGACTGTGTTATTCAGCTATTCGTTTTATTTTTTTATTTTTAATCAATGTAACTCCAGTATTATACTAGTTATATTCGATTCGCCCAAAACTATATAGATCATTAATTTGTGCAGTATTTATGATCGTATCAAATTATTTGTTATAATACTGTGACCATTCATGTTATTCTTGTTAAAATTATTCAGATTGATCCAATTTTTGGTTCGCTTCTATGATAATTTGACAATAATGGGTTATCTGCAATGTCATTTAAATGTAAAAAAAGCTCGATGAATAATATATTTCTCTTTGACGGACATTTTGTCATATAGACATTAAAAACCTCAAAATCTGACAATCTGCCATCAAGTGTGACCGTCACCTGACAGTTACTCCAAGTACCTCCAAGTGTTGGGGGATATTCGCTTGTCAGTTTGTCAGTGTTGTCAGTTTCATGTTTAAAGCATTTCCTGCTGGGTCATACTTTTCAAATAGAGATATTTGATGAAAGATCGTCTAGCCACAATTTCTCTTTGTTCTCATTTTCTCTTAGTGACAATTCACGAAAGAGAACCTTGTGTTTGATAAAAACTATATTTCCTGTAAACAATGGTTCTATAAAAATCTTCTGGTACATACACATTATAGGCCTACGAATTAAATTACACTGAGGCGTGGTGGTGTTTTCCAAACGCAAACGCGGTCTTTAAATGTGAGTAAGTGGACTGAGAAGCAATGTTTGAGATGATTTAGACTTCCATTGTTTAACTTCATCCTTCTTATATTGTATTTCCTGTATAATTCAGTGGCTTGTCTTAATTACGTGGTTTCACTCACAATTAATTTAATTTATGAACGTAATACATTAGATAATAATTATATAGTTAGATAACGAAGCATGTGTTTATTACCTAACGGTTGATGTGCTCTTAAATCGAGTATTAGAAACATAAATAAACTGTTGTTTATGTATTGCTCAGTGTGGCTTAGCGAGCACTAATTGCTGAGGCCGACGTCTTTTTAAACAACTTTGCGCCCAAACAGTTAAAAAGGTACATTCGTAAGTCACCAAGACCACGGACAAGATATCATGTTCATTTCACATGCAGTCGTCACAAATGTCAGTCATAGCAAACTGATCGCTCTTAAAACAACTCAAATTAAAAATAACAATACAAACCAAGCATCAGTGAAACGTGAAAACGAAAATTAAACTTAGCAGTAGATAATTGAATAAAGAAACAACTTAAACACTAAATATTGTTAAAACGTTTTTTTAATCTAGACTTAAAAAATATTCATAATTCCCAAAATCTCTGATATACAAACAATATTACAAATTTCAAATATTACGATTGGAGTGAAAATCTTTTTTGTCGCTGTTCATTAAAAATCATTGAAAAAATACCTTAACTTATTCTCCATCTGATCTAAAACGTTTAATTTTCGTGTTCATAAGCCTTGATGCCTACGTTAATTGGGAACATCATGCGAAGGTGTTCGCATAATGATGATATGATTTGATATGTGATGCGATAAAGTAGTGCTATTAATTAATTATTACAAAATTGTATTCTAATTTTTTTGCAAACACCTAATTTGGTACTTAACTAATAAGTAAGTTATCACACACCTAAGCAAAAGTAATATTGTTATCAAAGTTAGTTATTACGATTGAAGGAAGGATACTGATATTATGTTCAGCACATTCTTATTTCTGCACCCATTATCGTTGAATATTATGAATAAAATCTTGTATCGATGAATGTATACACCCCTAAAATAGCATAATAGATAGATAGATAGATAAGGGTCTTTATTGTAGGCGATTAAGGCTAGTGAAGCCTTATCTTCCATCCAACCTAATACTAATAATAATATAATACATTGATAATGAAGAGACATTACATGATTATATATATATTATTATATTATATTGAAGATTCGCTACTTATTTTTGTGTTTTTTACCTTTGTGACGTATTCTAAATACTTAAAAATTGCATTTATTTCGTATTTATTTAAATTTATGTAATAGTGCTATAATATAGGTGAATTCCATTTTATTTATAAACCTACTTAATTATGTAAATTATCTGTTGTGTGTTATGTTACTGAAATTGTCTGAGAAATTTGAAACCTGGTGTAATGACCATTATGATTAATTTACCTCCTGGGCACATAACACTCGAGTTATTAGTGAACACACACTTCATTTCCAGAGCGTTTATTGAAGAATTCCTCTTCCTTCATCTACGGGCGCAACCCCTACCGCGACCCAGTACCTGTGTATGCTCTAGTCAACGTGTGCGCCAACGCCACCATGGGCGCCAACGAAGTGGGGGACTCCCCTTCGTTCCACGTCACCTACTGGATGTTCTACCCCTTCAGCGAGGGCAAGTCCATGTGCACGGTCGACGCAGGGATGTTCGGGGTGTGGCCGATACCGGTGATGGGCGGCTACTGCATGGGCTCCTATCGAGAGTTCGGGAACCACGTGGGGGACTGGGAGCACATGAGCCTCCTCTTCAAGGTAATTCATATTCTAAGCATTATAGTAATCTACCATCACCACCAAAGCACTACTGGTTAAATCGGACGAATGTATCGCGATTAGTAGGTGTAGCAAAAACGAGGTGCGGGGCGGCGAGGACATCGATCTCGTGGCTCGTGGCCAAAATATTATTGTTACCACATAATCTAAAGTATAACACTATACTACAATGACAGTTAAAAAGGTTATATATTGCAACTGTGATTTTATTTTATACGAATATTTTAAACTTTTTTAATCCTAAAATTTGCAAAAATTATTAGCGTTTTGGAATTTTTTTAATTGGCATTGACTTGTTTATGTTTTGTCCCATATAGACACTGCAGCATCGTACCAATCTAAAATGGTCCGTTAAAATATCGTGTTTTGAAACTGTGCACAAATATACACTCACTTGCAAAAATATGCATTCAAAAATTACAACCCTTCTTGGTAATCAGCATATTTTGACCGAACCACTTGCCCAAATTACAAAACAAAATATATAAAATTCACGGAATGGCTGTCGAGTACGTCAAAAATGACCAACATTTTTTTGGATCAAAATCCTCCAAGGTCACGGGGCATAAAGATCGTCCCCATGTTATTTCTTATGAGAGATTTTTGTCGATGGGACCTAGCTAAAAAATTATTAAGTTTGACAATTTTTTTCTGGTAGGCCTAATGGTAAACCCAATAATTTTTCTGTTACTTTCTAAATTTATAACTAGTTAGCCTGAATGAAATATATTTTTTTAGTTTGGCGGGTGAATACCCCTTTCAGCCGTTTGCTTACTGGGGAAATGTGATCTATACGGAATGCACCTAAAACAGACTGAGAATTGAGGCGCTCACAAGCAATGGCGAGGTACATCCATCTACACATGGCGATAAACTACACTTATGCGCCTATACTTAGGTGTGACTTAGGAGCCGTGCTATAAGCACAGTCATAATAATTTGCATAATAGTATTCCTAATTATTCGTCATCAGCGGGTGAATCTTGGCCAACCATCGGTCCTTATTTTATTGGTTATTAACTTAATATTCCCTCATCGAAGACTCATCGGCGTCGACAGGGTGGATTCGGAAATGCTTTACTTTATGTGTATTCTCTTGCTCGTTTGTTGAAACGGTTTCGAGACCAATGAAGTGATCATTTGTATGTATGTTGTGTTAAGAAAGCCTCAAACCAGGGAACAAAATAAGGATTCTTAACATCACCGATTTGTAGTGACAATCAGCTGCTGGGAAATTAAAACACAGGCGAGGAAAGACCACGCACTCCACAAGTATATCTGATTTGAGCACCAGACCTGTACCTTGTGATTAGAACAATACCTTCTCGCCTCCATTCCATTAGGGAAAGTCAAATAGCGAATTTGACGCCTTCGGACACTCGGATCCTGACACACATTATGCAAAGCTGGATTAACAAAATGTATCATAGTTGGCAACAAAGAAAGTTTTGTATCTGTGCTAATGGAAACTCTATTTTCTATTTCATTATCTTCATGCATAACATAACAATAGCTGAATGTGAACAGAAATTGCAACAACAAACTAATCTATTCATCGGTAATCTTGTTATAAGAGGAAAGTGATAAAAAAAATTAAGCGTAAAAACACTCTATACTAGTTTATATTATAATAGTGCATGCCATTTTGTACGTGTCTGTGAAACATCACTCTTTTTAGCTGTAGCAATTAGTATATTATTAAATTTGATTGTGAATTGATTGTGAATGAACCTATGCCATTTTCTATCGTCCTAAGACACTTGTAAAAAACTGTACTATGTCATGTCTTAAAAATAATTCATATAGTTACGTACGAAAAATGAAGCAAGATAGAATCCCAAGAAGAGAATTCGAACGCACATGGGGAGGAGTTAGAAGAGTTGGACGTCCAAGAGATAGATGGAGGGACCAAATAAAATGGAACGTTGAAGAAAGAGGGAAATCATGGTTAGATTAATGAGGACTCTGGGAGGATAGAAAGAAATGGAGAGAATGGGCCTGTCATAGAAGACATCGAAGTAGATGAGGAGGTGTTGAGCCTGGCTAGCAAGCACTGAAAGTCCACAGCCCGAGAAACTGGTGATACGTCACCCCCCGACCTGACTTATGTTCGAACCGAGTGTTTGATTATTATTATTATTATTATTATTATTATTATTATTATTATTATTATTATTATTATTATTATTATTATTATTATTATTATTATTATTATTATTATTATTATTATTATTATTATTATTATTATTATTACAATTCCAGGGCAAGTCGACGCCCGAGTCGATGTACGTGTCAGCCCACGACGCCGGAGCGTTCTACTCGTTCCAGTCGGCTTCTCGCACGTTCAAGTTCAAGCGACAGGAACTGCGACGTGGCGTTCTACAGCGACCTACCTTCCCACCCACGGTGCACCTAACTTATCAAGGCTACCACCCTGTGCTCTTCGCAGCTCGTGGCTCGCACGGGCTCTGGACGGCTCCCGGTGAGTTCATTACACCGATAATGCAAAAAAAACGATGTAAGGTGAGAACACGTGCGTCTTAATTAATTCGGTATTATAGTGAGTTATGTACAAGAATGGTATACAAACCGATATTAATTTACAAGCTCAAAAACGTACGTCTATAGCAATACGTACCATATGAATCGGGAATATTGTACAAACTACAAATCGGTCTTTTCCCACAACCGTGTTTTAGTCTATCCTGATTTTAGTGACCTGTCATAATAAAAGTTATAATAATATATAATAATAATAATAATATAATATAATATAATAAGAATATAATAATAATAAGTCTTTATTTAGCGTCAGTGCACTATTGGTACAAACATATTACATAGGAGGATTATTGACGTCTACTTGGTCCGTCGTAAGAATTTTGTTTTTGGACTAAAACATAAATAATTTAACACGTATGTCCTATCCCCTTATAACTAAACCAATTAGTGGGAACTGGGCCTTTTGAGCTCAAAAATGTACGTCTTAAATTTAGAATTATAGCGAAATGTGCCATATGAATCGGGAATATTGCACAAATTGATCTTTTATACGAGCTCAAAAACGGACGTCGATTCAGAAATTATAGCGATTATACGTACCATATGTACCGGGAAAATGGTAAAAATCGTTCATTTACGAGCTCAAAAAAGTATTATTTAAGTAAACGAATAAATAAAATAAAATAAATGGAGAGCATTCCAGTAGCGTCAATAAGAACACAATGAATTTTGTTTTTGTGGTGCATGCATTTTGAGGTCTCGCAATTCGCATCAGCTGTTTCTCGGACGTAGGAGGAAGGTGAATCGAGCAGCTAACTAGTTGGCTCGCTGAATTAAACTGGTTTAATTTTGCTTTTCGCTAATAAGGTGGGAGGCGGAAGAGCGTTTGATGTTGTGACTGTACCAAAATAACTTAAACTAATGTAATGTGCACTGAGGTAGATGATACTTTGATGAACTTTTAAATTGGTGTACTGCTTCTGCTTAAATTGTGAAATTGTGTTAATCTTAGCCCCTACCTCGCATCTGGTTTATAGAATTGTTGAAAAAAGATTGGACTGGCATTTCTACTTTCTAATACATTACAAACTTATTTTGTGAAAATTTTAACTATTATTACAAAACCTCATCTCTCTCCCCCTAACTTGTGCTAACGTGGCAGCTATATTTATGTGGCTGAA
This sequence comes from Sweltsa coloradensis, assembly GCA_024449915.1. Taxonomy (NCBI): domain Eukaryota; kingdom Metazoa; phylum Arthropoda; class Insecta; order Plecoptera; family Chloroperlidae; genus Sweltsa; species Sweltsa coloradensis. The sequence goes on along the minus strand of JAMZAV010001972.1, from coordinate 7,926 downwards.
TGGGTGGACTCGAACTAGAATTAATTAATGTAATAAACATTTAACCCTCAGGTAAACACAAGTTTGTCCGCCTCCCTCGGCTCTACGACGACAGTGGCTACGGCATCCCTTGGCCGACGTGGAAGTACGTGGAGGTCATACGGTCCATAGACTGGAAGGGTCTGGGTTCGTCTCCCACCTGGGTCCAGTTCAGGGGACGCTGGGGCAACCCAAAGAACAAGTGTCACCCTCTGTCGAGGCTCGGCATCAACATTTGCCAGTTCACTGACGGACCGGTCGGCATCTCCATGAAGAAAGACAATTTTAAGTGCTCAGAGTTATTGTGATACGCTCTATGGTGAGAATCACCATATTATTTATTATACTCTTCATTCATTATTAAGACAAATCAAAATCTTCCGATCATATATTATTTTCTTCAAAGTATGTGAAGTTTTATTTAGTAGCTGTGATTCGTATTTATTTTGTGTAATATTAAACTAGTCATTTTTAATATTAGTTTCTTTCTTCCAATATCAAATAATTGACGATATGCAATCGCCAGTTACTATTATTAGTCCATGATGCAATTAACTGTCGATTGACAATAATTGCAGTCTCTCAAAATATAATAAGTGAAATGACTTGGTTATGATTATCATTATTTTTACTATTGTATATTATTTAAAAAAATGTTACCCACAGAGGTAACGAAGCATCGAGGTATTTACAATGGTTACTCACGACGGGGCGAAATAACCCTTAAAATTTTGGGTTTTTAATAAAAATAAAATAAATAATATAAAAATTTAAAAATAATAATAATAATAATAATAATAATAATAATTTTTTTTTTTTTTTTTTTTGTTTTTTTTTTTTTTGGGAAGGAAACATTTTGATACATGATTTTTTCAGTAGGGGAAAACGATTCCCACAACCCAACCCCCAACAACGGTTTAGTTTGGGGGGAAAAAAAAAAAAACATTGACAATTTAAAAATACCCAGACCCCAGACTTTATAATATTGTAAAGTCCCGGGGGAAAAAAAAACAAAATCCCTCGAATAAAAAATAATATAAAAATAAAAAATATAAAAAATAACCCCAACATTGTTGGGTTTACAAGCTAGTCAAGCTCGAGAAAAGTTGCGGGTTTAAATTTCTTTTTGCCGCGAAATAAAAGCTTTTCCATCCCCAAATTTTGACTGCATCTTGATCTACTAGTGACGAAACTCCCGTGCTTTTAAAGGGAAGTATTATTTTTTTATTATTTAAAACCATTATTTTGTAGTTTAAAAATGTTTTGAATAGACCTGGGCCCTAAAAAATTGCATTGAAACAGTTGAATTTTTTTTAAATTTTTGACAGTTAGTGGTGGGCATATTTTTCTTTTTAGAGGCATTTTTGAAACCCTTCGAAAGGGGTAATATATCAAAAATAGTATAATATTTGGGCATTTTACGTAAGCACCGTTAATTTTTTGCAGAATCAGAGATTAAAGTCTTCAAAATTCGTCAAAAAAAAAGATTTATAAAATTTAAAAAGGAAAGGGGGTTGAAAAGGGCGAAGACCAAATAAACCGCCCTGAATTGATAAATCATTGAGAAAAGTTTTTTTCATTTTTTTTAAAGTGAAATTAAACCTTAAAAACCCAAATAACAAATAAAGGTGATTTTGGACAGATAGTAGAAAAAATTTTATCTAGAAAGGGAAAATGGGAATTACAGACGATGGATGTTTCTGTAATGGAATCATTACAGACCCCCAAAGCGGGAAAAATGAGCCCGCGCATCAAATGGCCCGAAGATTAAAAATTTTGGGTGTGTTTCGTAGCTATTATGGGAAAACGTTTTTAGAGACTGTTTTAATAGGTTGCCCAAACAAAGCTCCATGGGGAGTTTTTTCGTGAATTCCATTTTTGGGAAAAAGGGTGAACAGAGAATAGCTACCAAAGAAAAATTATATTTTAAAAATAAATTTACCAAAAAACATTTAAAAATAAAATAAAACGCAAATTTGAAGAACAAACTAAAACCCGCTAAAGATGAAAACGGCAAAAACATCAGCAGAGGACAGCGAAGAAAAGCCACTTAAATACCAAGCAAACTAAAACTCCCAAATCCCGGGTATTCCCATACCTGCAAGAACTTTAAAATCTCCAACACCCCCAAAATTCCCCCAAACCCAGAAGGGTCCCAGATTATCAAAAACGCCCCAGACCAACCAGAACCCAAATTTCCCCGAACGTCCGGGCCCTTTCCCAAAAAATCCAGGACCTACCAGAACGTCCGGGCCTACCAGAACGTCCAAACCACTAAAAATCCCAAAAACCAAACCCAAGAAGATAAAAGATACCCAGACAACTAGCGTTCAAACAAAGGGGTAGATTTTATAACGAAAATAAAAAAATACACCTAAACGGGAAAATCTAAAGAACTCCTCCAAAAAGCTTTACAAAAAGCCATGTCAGATTTTTGCGCACATAAAACCCAAACAGAAGACCCAACATTCAAAAAAAATGAGACAGCGGTAAAAACCAAAATGAACACACAAAATTTTTATCAATTCCCACACAAGAGGGCCCTATCATTTGCAGACGTTCGGGCGGAAATTTATTTGGGGCCCGCTGTAGCAGGGGGTTAAAAATTTTTGGGCCTTAAAGGAAAAATCTGCAACATCTTAAAAGGGAAAAAACGGAAAGAAAAGTACGAAAGGGGAAAAAGCGACTAGTTTGGAGAATCGTTGGCTGGAAGTAAACGGTCGACGGGGAAAAATACCGAATTTTGGGGAATCGATCTAAAAAAGTGATAAGATACTGCCAAAAAATATTTTTGAAAGATTCAAAGGGTTTCCCCAAAACATGAAACACTTAACGAATTTATTCACGAAAAATTTGGGTCCCCTTAAAAAAAAAAGGGAATGCTCTAGCTAAGGATTAAAAAAATAAAAAAAAAGTATATTAAAAAAAGAACAAAAACCCAATGTTTAAAAAGGAAAAAAGGAAAAAAAGTTTTACCAACAACTACTAGTACCCCGGGAAAAAAGGAAAAGGAACACCAACTAAACAGAGAAAAAGAGTTTTGGGCAGGAAAATGGGGTAAACCCGGGAGCACACAAACCCGGATGCACCCAAAGGATTCAAGATGAAAAACTAGGAAAGAACGATATTAATGAATGAGATTCGAAGGTAAAAACTATTGATATTAAAGTCGACAAACATGCTAAAACAAGCTGGAAACACCAGGTAATGATAAAATTTTAAAAATTTTTTGGGATAAAAAATTCAAAACTACTCCCAATTTAATTAGAAAATGTTTTCCCAAAGAGTTTATAAATGGATTTAAAAAAAAACCCCCACCCTTTTACTGAAGGGTAACCTTTCTCAAAACCAAAGGGCAAAAGCCCCGAAAAAAAAACCCCAAATAAATATCGGCCCCTTACATTTTTACCAACTAAAATTAAAAATTGACTTCATGCATAACCCAAAAAAAGTATATAATCATTGCGAAGAACACAATTTTCAAAGGGGCCCAGGGAAAAAAAGGGTGCTGTAAGAACTCCCAGGGATGTAAAAAACAACTTTTATTGACTCTACTGTAAAGAATCAGGGGACACAATAGAAAAGGTAATTTCCCCTAAACTAAATTGACTACAAAAAAGCCTTTGGGCTCAAAAACCCACCCCCCAAAGGGGTTATTCAGATTTTAAAATAATTTAAAAACAACCCAGTAATTGGGAAAATTTTTAAAAAACAGTAATGGGGACATGGAGAACAACACTAAAAATAAATTGAAAACCAGCAGATAACTACAGACCAATACAAATTAAACGTGGCATTTTCCCAAAGGGGGCTCATTAAATGCATTATGGTTTTGTCTGTCATTTTAAAACCCCCTGTCCCCCATATTTCTTAAAGGGAACGACATCCGGGTTTAAAATTTTAAGGGGGCAATAATGTGGTATGTCCCCACAATTTCCCCCCTATTCTCATGGAGGGCCCCAAAATTGTATGCCCTCAAATTTTTCTAAATAAAAAATCTAACAATACAACCTTTGAATTTTGTCAAGATATCTGCTGGATTTTGGGGTAACAAATGTAAAAAGCTACATATCGAAAAAAAGGGGAAGGTTTTTTTCACAAGCAAAAAGTTCCCGCTAGATGAAAGGAAAAAAAGGATTGGAATAAAAGGGCGATAACATGGGATAAAATATTTTTGGGTTCTCACAAAAACTACCAGAATTTTAAAAATAAGTTTAAAGCAAAAATTTATAAAACCATACAAGAAAAGCCCAAAGTCCATCCTCAAGACGCAAATAAAAGGGAAAAACAAATCACAACCCAAAAAATAAAATATGCTGTACCATACTGACATATCATTCGGAAACATTTAAAAGGCCCAGACAGACCCCACGGGGTTGGAAATATTAACTCGTACTACACTTTCCCAAAAACAAAAATACATCATCCTAAATTTGCAATAGAGAGATTGGGCCTTCCCCAAAAGGGAAAAAAGGGGGGGCGGGGGGGTAATTGTCTACAACTTATTTAAAAAACAAATAAATTTTTTTAAAAAAATACTTTTTTACAAAGAGCAACCAATCCACACTGCATGGGCTGTGGTGCTAGCTACAAATCATTAACTCCATCAACCTACAAACAAAATGGGCCCAAACTACAAGGGAAACTCATAAATGACCCCTTCAAAAGTTACTTTTCTCAGAAAAAACCCCACCAAGAGACATTTTTGATGAAATACACCAAAAAGGGCACGTAGATATTTTAAAGGGAACAAAAAAGGGGGGGTTTTAAAAAACGGGAACTATTTTTGGGAAACAGAAGGGGTTTTTTGATTCTTTCAAGACAAGGATTGCGACGAACAAATTTTAAAAAAAAAACTAATACAAGATGCGACAGTAAACGATCAATTTAGAAAAAGGAGTGGAAAGGGAAACCAAACGAACACATCATATCCGGGTGCAAGTCCCATGTCAAAAAAGATTAAACCCCACAGACATAACCAAGTACTAACATTATTCAAACAAAACTAGAATCAAGTCCAAACCCCATTGACACACAACCACCTTACTACCAAAATCAAACCAAGAAAGTACTAGTAGTAAAGATTACAAAATTAACGACCCACAAAAAAGAAAAAGATACACAAACAGACCGGTTTTAAAAATTAAAAGAAAAACGAAACTCCCCTTATCGCCCCGTTGCTACCCCAATGTGCCCATAACGTCAGACCACGTGGAAGAAAAAAAAAATTGAAAATTAAGTGAACTTCCCCAATTGAGGATCAAGAAGATGTGGAACAAAAAAAAAAAGGGAAAATAAAACCCCCTTCATTATATCCCACGGCATCATCCCGAAAAAGCTACTGAAACTTTTAAAAAACAGATCTTAAACCCAAAATGTATCATCGAACTCAAAGGCAGAAATCTCAACACGGTAGAATAGTTCGTAAATTTCTAAACTAAGAATAAATTTCGAGTTTCCCGAGACAGCTTCCATCCTGAAGGTTTTCGTGGTTCCCTAGCCGAAGAGCAAATGCTGGTGGCGACGAGAAATCGGCCACGCCGTACACGGGAAAAAAAAAACTCATCTACAAACAATATTACAATTTTAAAACTTTTTTATTTGGGTTTAAAGAAAAAAGTAATAATTAGTAATATAAAGGAAGTACTTGACGTAATCCGTACAAACATTTTAGCTCCGGTTTTTAACCCGATTTTGTATGAAAAACATCAATAAAAAATAATGTAATTCTTATAAAATCATATTTTTGGGAAAAAAACAATGGTGTAAGCAGTTTATTTTTTATTTATGATAACACAAGTTTTAAAATAGAAAACATAACAAATTGTTCTAAATTAAATTTTACCGTATATTCAAATATATTTTCAGCTCATATTTAAACATAGTGTTCTATACAGAATAACTACCCCTACAATTAACGATAGTGAAACCTTTGAGATTGAGTGCTGAATTTTCCGAAGACTTCCACCTGAAAACAAAAAAATAATGACGTCACAAACAACATCGATCTTTAGGCGCCGACGTATTCCACAGCCACTTAGCGATACATTTCAAGTTCGACATAGAGAAGATAATCTCATTGTGAATTTTATTACTCATATTATATTTGTCAGACTTAACCAATTATTAATTAAAACTAAAAACTAAAAATATATTCCTCGCATTTAAATGAATTAATGTTTGATTGCATTCTAATTCGTCAGACGTGAGAATTTTGTGTTTTGTGAATCAATATTTAGCTTGCATTTTGACCATGTTATTCAACAGAAAGCACATCATAAATAATAATAATAATAATAATAATAATAATAATAATAATAATAATCGTAATCATAATAATTACATTTCAATAGCACATTACGTACTACAAGTGCAATTTACCATACACGTCAACATTAACAGTACCTCAGATAAGTATCAAATAAATATGACTATTTACATTATTAATGTATGTGCATGTGCGTGTGCGTGGTTTTGTGTGTATGAGTGTGAGAGTGAACAATTTGTGAGTGACTGAAAACAGAAGTTGATAGGCTGGATTGCTTTAACTTGAATTCAGAAAAGATGAATGTCAGCATTGTTCAGATAATTAAAACGTGTCCAATGGTAAATTGTTGAAACCTCATGAAACAATAATACTTGTGAAAATCATGACGCTGGACCCTGACGGAAGATGAAACATTTCGTGAATACTTGTTTTACTCGGTGGCACACGACTTTTTTGGATTAGCGTAGCGAGCGAAGCGAAGATTCCATTTCACTACACTGGAGAAAAAAATCCGGGAATGTTTTTTTTTTCTTTCTTTCTTTTTTTTTTGTATTTTTGTGTCTGTGAACACGATTCCGGCTAAACCAATACTCAAATTGCGATAAAATTTTATGGAGGTCTATGAAATCTCTGAACAAAGAACTGCACGGGGGAAAAAACGATTGAAATTATTTTTCATAAATCGCAATTTTACGATTTTTTCGATTTTTTAAAAAAGTTTTTCGACTTATAACATCTACATGCTTTGTCCGATTGAAATAATTTTTTTTACAGAACCTTAATTTTATGAATTAATATATTTGTGTGAAATTTGAGCGCAATCAAAAAATCATTTCTTATGAAATCGCAATTTTAACGATTTTTAAATTTTAAAACATTCTTTGCTTATAACACCTACATGCTTTATCCCATTGTAATGATTTTTTCACAGAACCTTAATTTTATGAATTCATATATTCGTGTGAAATTTGAGCGCATCGAAAAATCATTTCTCATGATAATCGCAATTTTACGATTGTTTTCAATTTTTAACCCTTTCTTCGACGAATAAAAACCCACGTGTTTATCCGATTGTAATGATTTTTTCACAGAACTTTAATTTTATGAATTCATATATTCGTGTGAAATTTGAGCGTAATCGAAAAATTATCTATTAAAAAAATCGCAATTTACCCCTTTTTTTTGTTTATAAAAAATTACGCTCATCCATCAACGCGGCGGGGCTTAAGCGTTTTCCTAGTAAAGATCCAAATTTGAGGCGAGTCAAACTGGTTATTTTATTGACAATTTTTTAGAGCAGAACCATATCCATTAATTTTCTCCTGCTTTCAAGAGTGCTCGGTATGTTTCCAAAGCACATAGATAGTTTACCCTCTGGTATTCTTTATTATTCTTGAAGAACGAGTCTCACCATTATAAAGTCAATTTTGTGACATGATTCGGATGACGTGATTGTTTATTAGTGTCAATGCTAACAATGAAAGTATTAACTTTTTACAGACATAATTATGTCTTGCCGTACTTCTATTATTTTACCAACAGAAAGTGTGTCACAAGCCACAAAATAAACTTCTTGGCCACACCCAAGTTTATGGTATCTCCAATTGAACTTACGATCTATAGTATTTGTTTACTCTTTT
>JAMZAV010001971.1:0-119204 GCA_024449915.1 Sweltsa coloradensis | reverse complement strand
GAAATATCTATAGAATCGATATATGATTGAAATTACGTAATTCACCAAAATTGCAATTTAGAAAGCAAAATACAGTAACCAAATAGATTTCCATCCATTTCAACCATTTACTCATACAAAACTACCTGAAAGGTATTATCTAAACTTGACTTTTGGGTCTCGGCAGTGAATGTTGACAGGTTCTTGAATGAAGCATATTTGGGACGTTATTTTATCCAGCCGATTACACTACCGATTAATGTCTGTGTTTATATGTAAGCAGATTACACCAGATGTTTGAGAAATGGATTTAACCTCATATCGCCCTTCGTTTTGCTCATTTAAATGCCTTTGTCAGCCGTTCACGCGAGATTTTTAGGCCTAGATTTGCTTTGGTGCGGTGTAAAAGTAGGCCTAGGGCCTACATGTTTATTATTTCGTGTAGGCTCTTCATTAAATAATATAAGAAGCTCGAAATGGTGTGATGGCCTACATACGAAATTAAGTCTGGCCAGAATATTATTATTTAAGCCAGAGTTTTGCACGTCTGCTAGGCCTAGGCGACTTGGCTGTAAATGCGAGATTAACACGCCTAGACAACACAGCTGACGGAGCCTATCCAATTTTTTGAAATAAATTGATAGATTTGGGATACAGACTGGTTAATTATTTTTTAAATTTATATTTTAGTAACAAAAATTATTAGTTTTGTTCTAGCCGAGTCATTTGACACCTAGGGATGGTTGAAACCATGGTTGAAACTGGCAAGCAGTAGGCCTAGGCCCTAGGCCAAGCTAGGCGGCCGTCAATTTTCCGCGCTGTTCTCTCAGTTTATCACAGCTCTAGGCCATTAACATTTTGTCAAATTACTAGTCCACGCTTTCTTTAACATTTTATACTACAAGGTTATTTTATACTCTGGGATTAGTAATTGATGCTCTTTGTTTTAGGGCAAACAAATCATAGGCGCTAGTAATTTGAAATACAGTACGTGAGAAGAACGTACCCTATATGAAATCAGTCATTCTTATTTATGTTTAAACTTTAACTATACCACAGGATATCAACCTATAGTTCTGAATCATTTTTTATTGTGTAACTGGACGTTTTCAACAGAAAAAGTAGGTTTCAAACTTGGGTCCATGCAATGTTAGCCAAGCGTGTGGACGGCAGCTATCCCCTTTTACCCGGCCATCTTGCTAAACAGCTGATTGCTCACTAGCGCTCCATCGGACCTTTTTTCTCCGGATAATATTATACATAGTAAACACACACGAAAACACACTATCTGCACCCGTTCTGGTTCCCCTTGCTCCCCAGTTACACTCTCATCCGCATGTCCGAGCTCCTCCCCTTCTTCCTTTGGATCCTCTTAGGTCTTGTTTTCCCAAGCCCCTTTTCCTTATCATTCTTCTTCCCCTCCTTTTCCTGTCCATCCCCTGTCCCCTTTGTTGAGTCAGTTTTTCCCTTCTCAGTCCCTTCCTCCTTATCCATCCCTTCCTTACTGACTACTCCTTCTGTTCCCTTACCCTTGTTTCTCTTAATATTCCCCAGACACCCCTTGCACGTCCACTTAACTCCCTCTTGCCCATTCTCCTCCGCTTCCCTATCCTTCTCTTCCATTGCCTTGTACTCATCGTGGGTCAGTCCACCGCAGCTCGGGTGAAACCACTCCCTACACACGTCACAGTCAAGGGCCATCAAATTCCAACTCGCAACCTTCTCGCGGTTTGGCCCGTGATTAGGGGAGTTTATCTCCCTGAAACTTATGTGCGAGCTCTGGGTCGTCGTCGGGGAACTTTCCCCTTCCCTTTGACTTCCTCCCCGACGGCGACGACAATGACAACACGGACGGATGACACAGACGGAGACGACCACGACGTGGGGGAACCTCTGCCCTCCCCATATGCTTGTGGCTGGTTCTGACCAGCACAGGCCTGTCCACCCCTTGTCCCCCCGCGTCATCCCTTACGTCCCTCCCTTCGTCTCGATTAGCCAAGTTGCATAAATATGAGACGTTAAGCAATATCCAATCCATCAATCCCCTTCGTCTTGCACAGCATATCGCAAACCTTGCACCTCTCCAGACCAGATCTCCTACTCCTCCTATTTCTACCAGGAGCCATCTCACTATCACTTGTGTATAACTATTGCTTGTTTATTCTTATAAGACGTAACAATCACTTCACACACTTACCCTTCTATAGTAAATACCCTTCTTAAGAAACCCTTAATCCCTTTGTTGTCTGTTGTTGTTGTCTTGCTCCTGCAGTTGGTCAAGGACCAGTGGCAGGTTTCGTCTCCTTAATCTTCGGATTCCTTTCGACGTATATTTCCCTTCATGTTATCCTTGTAGTTTAGTTCCCTTCACATTACTTCTCTTTCTTCCCTTCCACTAACTCCTTAGGCTGTTCCTTAATCTTCATCATCCTCCTCATGTATTCTTTGATCTATTGGTAGCTGATTAGGCTCCGTTGGGAGTAGATTAGGCTTGAGCTTGGCTTGAAATTGTTTGAGGGTTTTTTCCCCTACTATCCCCACACCAAGACCATTCCAATCAACCACTGTTCTTGCCATGAAGGAGTATTTGCCTACATCTGTCTTATATATTCCCCTCTCATACTTCCAATCATGATCCCCTCTAGCCAAGTATGTGGCCCTAGTTAATCCCTTATTAAGTTCACCCCATCCCTCATGGTTCCTCGAGATCCTATATAATTTACTCATCCGATCCCTCCTCCTTCTATCCTCAAGTTTCTCCCACCCTAGGCTATTAACCATTAACGCTACACTTTCGTAAACTCTTACTGTCTTCCCATTAATCACCTCCTCCTTCCAAGTTTTCCCTTTATTCATTACTCGTCTGGCTGCCCTTCTCTGCACAGCTTCCACACCGCTAGTCAGTGCTTCCCTGTAGGGATCCCATACCGCACTAGCATACTCTAGAGTTGGTCTCACCAAGGATTTGTAGGCATGCCCCTTAAGCTCACCACTCGCCCCTTTAAGTGTTCTCATGACGAAATTAAGACATCTGAATCCCTTCTTAGTGATTGCTTTCACATGCTCTTCCCAGTTTAGTTGCTGATGCAGCCATACCCCAAGGTATTTGAAGCTCAACACCCTCTCAAGATCTCTACCCATTATCTCATATCCCTCACCATTCAAGCCACAATCCCTTCTTTTTGTGAACCTCACCCATTTACACCTATCAATATTCAAACTCATGCCATTATTTCTTACCCAAGTTCCCAGAATCCCCATATCATCCCTAAGTTTTCCAATGTCCTCTATATTTCTTATCACCCTGTAGATGACGCAATCAACCGCAAACAGCCGCACCTTGGCCCCCATCCCCTGTGCTATATCATTAACATATATCGCAAACAAGAGCGGACCCAAGACACTCCCTTGGGAGACTCCCGAGGTTACCTCAGCCTTTTCCTTCAAATTCCAACTCGACACCTCGCGGTTTGGCCCGTGAATAGGGGAGTTTCACTCCCTGAAACTAATGGCGAGCTCTGGGGCGTCGTCGGGGAACCCCTTCCCTTTGACTACCTCTCCGACGGCGACGACAAAGACAACACGGACGGATGATGACACAGACGGAGACGACCACGACGTGGGGGAACCACTGCCCTCCCCATATGCTTGTGGCTGGTTCTGACCAGCACAGGCCTGTCCACCCCGTGTCCCCCCGCGTCATCCCTTACGTCCCTCCCTTCGTCTCGATGAGCCAAGTTGCATAAATATGAGACGTAAAGCAATATCCAATCCAAAAAATCCAGACATATCATTGCCCACCCTAACCCTCTGACTTCTCTTTGTTAGAAAGTCCTTTATCCATCTGATAACCCATTCATCTTCTATCACTTCTTCAACCTTAGCTAACAGTTTGTCATGCGGGACCTTGTCGAAGGCCTTCTCGAAATCAATGAAAACCGCGTCAACCACCCCTCCTTTATCCATGGTTTCCCCTAACTCGTTCACCAAGCCCAACAGTTGAGTTTCACATGAATATCCTCTTCTAAATCCGTGTTGACTTTCAGACAACCAGTTTTTCTCTTTTATTTTGCCCTTTATAAATTCACCAATAACTTTCTCCATTATTTTTGATCCTACAGACGTTAACGAGATTGGTCTATAGTTACCAAGCTTCCCCCTCTCCCCCCTTTATGTATAGGGATTACTGTGGCCTCCCTCCATCTGTCCGGAATAGTTCCATCTTTTAGCGATTTTTCAATTATCTCCGCCATATACAATGCTGTCTCCCCTAATGCAAGTTTTAGGCAATCCTCTCTGAGTCCATCACTACCTGGTGCTTTCCCATTCTTTATCCCTGCCACTATCTTGGTTATCCTGTCAATGCTGACCCCAATGATCCTGTCCCCTCTCACATCTTTGGTTGCTCTAGAGCATCTTGTCTTATCCTGGAACACTCCAGCATAATATGTATTAAGAGCCTCTGCCTTCTCTTTATTATCAACTAGTAACTCACCACTATTTCCTTTCAGAATAGGTAAGTCACCACGCCCCCCTTTTTTCCCTCTTATGTATTTATACATATTATTCCAACTTTCCTGCTTGTTACCCTCATCCATCATGCCCTTCATGTACTCTTCCCATTTGAGTCTTTTAGCCTTGTTTAGGTCCTTCTCAACTAATTTTAACCTGTCTTTATCTTCCTTATCCTTTGAAGCCCTGAATTTTTTATACGCTCTCCTTCCCTTCCTTTTTAGGGCTCTTATCTCATTGTTATAGTAAGGAGGATCTCTATTATTCTTAGCTTTTCTTAGTGGAACCCATTTATCCCTTGCTTCCTCACATATTGTTACAAAACTTTCCCACATTTGATCTACGCTTAGGTTTACCTTCCTCCAATCTGCAAAATTTTCCCTCAGGTATTCCCTTATACTATCCTTATCAGCCTTATTGTACCTCCATGCCTTAACTTCTTCCGCCGCTTTGGACATCGGGTTTTCTTTGCCCTCTAGTATAGTTATCACCGCTTTGTGGTCACTTATACCATCTACTACTTTACATTCCACCAATCTATCCCCTGGCTTAAGTAGTATCACATCCAGTAGACTCCCACCACCCAGTTTAGCCCTTGTATAAAGTTAACCACTTGGACCATTCCCTCGTTGATTATGCCATTAACGATCCTCTGTACCCTGCAGCCTAGATTTTCTGCCCCACCCCCCCAATTAATTTTAGGCAGATTTAGATCACCTGCCACAATAATTCTTCTGTCACCTGATACCCTATTTTTGAGTACCTCAAGTGTCTCGGTTTCACCGTTATCACTGGGTCTGTATACGGCCACTATCTCAGTTTCATAGTTTCCCTCAATTACTTTTATGCCCATCATCTCGCACCTCTCCTCTCTCCAAACTACTCTTCCCTTGAGTTCGGTCTTACAAGCTACGAGGATTCCCCCTCCATGCTCATTTCTATCCCGTCTAAAAATGTTATACCCCTTATATCCTATTTCCTCATCAAGTATGCTGTCATCCAGCCACGTTTCTACCGCTACAACTATATCAGCCTCATACAACTCAGCCATGGTTCAAAACTGACATTGTTTCCCCTTTATGCTTCTAGCATTTGTCAACAGAATTTTCAGTTCACCACCTTTATTTGACTCGGTTATTCCCATATCCCTGGCTCTACCTGTAGTCTCAGTTTTACCCATAGCCTTAGTTATACCTATTGACTCAGTTTCACCCATCATCTCAAAACTATCCATACTATCCACTTTCCCTTTCAACATGTACCAGTGATTCCCTTCCCTACTCATGATTCTTTTCCCTTCCTCATATCCAGTTCGCCCTCAGAGCTGCGGAGTCCAGGACTCCCCCACCGCCTCTAGAATGGCTACACCTAACTTGTATGAGCCTTCACCGGTTAGGTGGACGTGGACCCCATCCCTGTGTAGATCATGCAGTCCTAACCTCCCCTCTGTGTCTACAAGATTTACCCTCTCTACCTCACAAGCCTGGTCAAAACCACCATTCATCTCCTCTACGACCCATTGGACAGCATCCCTCCTGGGCACTACGCTCATAACAAAGATTTGTGGTATCCCCCCCCCCCCCCGACCCTTTTAACCTCCCTTATTAGCCTTAACATTCCACTCTTAGCCTCTTTCCTGTAATACCCCTCTTGCACTCTCCGTATGTCATTAGATCCGGCCATAAGTACTGCTGCCCTGACCCCATACATGGGCTCCCTCTCCTCCAGGAGCTTGCTCAAGCCTCTTAACGTTATGCCCCCAAAGGGCTCCACCATCGCCCCCCTCCTTTCCAAGAAGGACAGGGCCCCCTTTAACATAGAGTCGCCTACTACCCAAACCCCCCTCATTTTTTCCCTAATGGGACAAACTCCCTTGACCGTGGTCTCTGCTATATCCATTTGGGGCCTCTCCTGCACTGGTTGCGACCTCAATGGCCTGCACTGCATACCAGCACCGGTAGGTGGTTGCGGTAGGATTCTGCTCCCTCTACCGAACCCCCTCCCCCTCCCCTCCTCTCTATACCCCCCCCCGTGAAATCATGGCTACCCTTATCATTTGTGTGCTCCGCTTCTGCACGGGCTGTTTCAGCCGTGCGAGCTGTACCTTGCTCCACTAAATTGGGTTCAGCTGCAGTAGGCAGAACGGTAGGCAAAACAGTAGACGGAGGAGCAACCGTCATCGCTCTACCCCTGCCCCTGCCCCTCCCCGCCGGCGAGCCTCTGACCGCACGACTAAAACTTGGCATACTTTGACTTGGACCCGCACCACCCACTACATCCATTCTTGTTACTATAGGCCTACTTGACACACTTGCCATAGATCGTCCTGGAAGCGGTGAAGTGGAGGCCGTGTCCTTCCTCCCTGACTCATTCCCACTGTCATACTCATACACATTGTCATTTTTCCCCTTACCCCACCCAGGATTTACCTTTTTAGCATCATATCCATTCTCCCCTTGGCTAGACAACTCAGGTTTTCCCTTACTTGTCTCAATAATTCCCTTCCTTAGCTCAGTAACTCCCTTACTCAACTCAGTGTTTCCCTTATCAGTAATCTGCCCTGTCGGCGAGGTAGTAGGCCTACTATCTCATCCGCTACCCTGGTTTATGGGTCTACCATCAACTTTTTTCCCATCAAGCTTCAGTACTTCATTTGTTCCCTTTAAGGCCCTATCACTTTTGTCACCATTTGCTTCGGTAGTACAGAGTTCGTCCTCCAGCAGTAGAGAGGCAGAACTTCTGGCACAAAACCACGCTTTGCAGGAGACGGTACAACAGTTGTCTAAAACTGTGCAACAACAGGCGAAACAAATTGAAACCTTGACTTGTCAACTCGGTGAAGTCCTTGAATTTTTAAAAAATTCAAGAAATTCAATGCCGAATGCGATTCCTAATAAACACTGCTCACCTTCAGAAAAAGAAAATGCTGTTACATCAACGCCGCAGATGCAACCAGCACCATCTTCTTCAGTGGAGGGTTGTGTTTCTGCACGTAAGCTGAGCGCACCAGTAGCAACATCTTCCCGCACTACTACTAGTGCTTTTAAAAAAATATCTACGCCAACAACAGTGGATTCGTTGATTCCCACTGATGTTCTTAAAAGTGCTCAATCAAATATTGGCACAAAAACAACAAAATCGATCGAAGAAAGTTCAGTTCTTCGGAAGAGGACATGGTTTCTGACCCGTTAATGGACCAGAATCCGGAAACTCTTCTGAGAAACTTAAATGGATGTAAATAGCAAGTCTTCACTCATCACCTATGCTTCTTGGATACCACACTCGTTGAATAAACCTCTCATTAGTATTTTTTCAAACTTCAAACACCACCCACATTATAGCCAACTTTATCTCGTGGAATTGTCGAGGTTTCTACACAAACCGAGAAGAACTGCAAATCATTGTTAGAGACAGACAACCTAAAGTCATTCTACTTCAGGAAACTCTCTTTAAACTCACTGACAATCCAAAATTCAAACACTACACAATATACCGTCTTGATTTCACTGGTGGTGACCGTGCACAGGGGGGTGTCGCCATTATGGTACATGACTCTGTGCATGCCACTCATGTAAATATTAATTCTCGTCTTCAAGTTATTGCAGTTACAGCACATCTGACAACTCCTATCACTTTTTGCTCTATATACATACCGCCATCTTTCAACTTTACTAGAGGTGATATGGAAGCAGTCATTGCACAACTGCCGAGACCGTTTATATTGGCTGGCGATTTTAATGCTCACCATGTAGACTGGGGCTCAACGACATCAGACCGTAGAGGCGATGTTGTGGCAGATTTCGTGCAGAACGCAAACGTTTCCCTCTTAAATTCGGAACAGTTGACACATTTCACTTCTTACACTGGAACCTTATCAGCAATAGATCTTGTTATGTGCACACCCATCCTATCCTTGGACTGCTCTAAGTATGATGGTTTGAGACTCCAATTGAATTTAAATCTATCATACGAAGAACTTTTGTCTTATGAAAACAGTGAAAAACTTATCACATTTCTTAACCTAAGCGATCTGATCGACAAACTATGACAGATCATATATATATATATTATAAAAAAAAAATCCATGAAGCATGTTGACTTGCTATTCATTATGACGACTTTGGCAACGTTTTCCTGATTATGATTATGATTATGATTTGGTAATTTGGCATTTTCTACATATGACAACTTTAGCATGTATACCTTTTGCCGATTTGACTGTCTACAATTAATATATCGACCTTGGCAATTCTTTTCATGACAATGATTTTAAAAACACATTTGCGAGTTAAAGAACCAGAGTGGTGTAAGTCAAAAAACCACCTATGATGAGACATGGTCATTTTCTTCAAGTTTATATAGCATTCGTATTGTGGAAGAGTGGTGTAAGTCATAGGTTCGTTTTTTCACCACTAGATGGCAGCACAATGCAATAGTGCAAACACAACAGTTGTTATTTTCAACAGCAGACTAGTGTAAGTCAAGCTAATGTCACTTTGTGAACACAAATAAGATGATTTGTTGATGTACAGGTAAGTTAAAGTTATTTTTATTTATTCTATTGACATTAAAATGTTATATACATCAAGTATGTAGCTTTATTTCCTTTATTTTTAAATTATATTATTTGAATAGATGACTGTTTACAAAAACTATTATAAAGTAGGAACTAAAAAAAGTAAGGTTATGTTCCCCCAATGCTTGGATTACTTGTTTTCTAATTTTACCAACATTTACGCGTAGTTTTCATTTAAACTTTTAAGTTATGTTATTATGCAAAATAGTATTCTGTTTAGAATCATGTTGACCGACGAAACCATTGCGGAAGAGTTGGCAGATGAGCCCTCGTCAGACCCAGAGTACCAACCGGGAACTTCTGATTCAGGTAAGTCTAGGGCCCAGGCCTAAGTAGGCCCTATATTAATGTACATGCAACCTCTATATTGATAATTCAATTAGTTAAAGGCTAGGCCTAGGCCTTGTCTTATTTTTCTGCCTTGTAATTTATCAATTTGTAATAGGCTTTGGCCTAGAGAGGCTAGTCTAGAGGCCTATTCAAGAAAGACCTATGCTTAGACGTAGGTCTATTATTGAGCCAAGTCGGATCAAAGTTCAAGTAGGCCTACACATAGGCCTCTAGGCCTTTGCCCATGGCAAAAATTATACTCCCTACCCTAGTGTCAGGCCAGGCTGAGCCCATACAATTAAAGGAAAAGTAGGCCTTGGGCATAATATTCCCATACATGAGCGTATGCAGGTGTTAATTTAAATTTAAAAAAATGTGTAGGTAGCTATAGGCCTAGGCTATAATTAACAAGATTTTGTTAAACCTTTGGTTTTGTGCATTTTTATTTTAATCTTTGGGGGGAGGGGGAGGTGGGAGGATTTTTTTTGGGCCTACAATAAAAGCAATTTGATCTATTCATGTTATTTGAGGAGAGCCAGTCCAAAATTTAAATTAGCTATTCTGGTCCAAAGGTTTATAAATTTTGAGTCTGCATATTGGAATCTTTCAGAAATATGTTTGCTAAAACAATTAGGCCTATTTCCAATAAAATGTAAGATTTTGACGAAGGACCTACTGTTTCAGTAAGGAGTGATGAAGAGGACGAGGATCAGGGGTCAGAGGTGGCGGGAGGAGATCAGACACAGGAACTGGATCCAGAGGAAGCAGAACAATCTGAGGAAATTGAAGAAGACCAGGAAACTCGGTCAAGGAAAAGAAAACGGAACCGGGAAAATTGGAAAAAAAATGTTCTTAAGCGTAAGAGGAATTCTGGACAGGAGTATGTATCGACGTCGAAGAAAAAGGTACCGGGTAAAATTTTTGAAAATGCTCCTTGCTCTTGTAAGAAGAAATGTTTTGAGAAAATAAATGCTGAAATGCGGGAACAAGTTTTTAAAGATTTTTGGAAGATGGGAAATTTCAAAAGTCAAAATTGCTATCTGGTAGGATTAGTAGGCATAAACTCAATCAAACAGCGGCACCCGAGAAGCCATGCACCGGGTAATAAAGCTAGAACCTATGCCTACAATATTACTTGCCCTGACAAGGGCACAGTTAAAGTTGGCAAAAGCTACTTTTTAAAGACTTCAGCATCTCGGATGGCAGGTTGACACGTTGTTTGGAAAACAAAATCCAACCGAGGATGAGAGAGGTCATCATCCACCTTCTAACAAAACTCCAGATGCAGACATTACCAATCTTAAAAACCATATTGCATCTTTCCCGGTCTACACTAGTCACTACTGCAGACAACAAACATAAAAAAAAATACCTCCCACCTTCGTTAACATTACCAAAAATGTATGATTTGTATGTTACCTTGTACTGTCCAAAAAATAACATTGTTAAGGCTGTGTCTTATTTTGTCTATTCAGAAATCTTTAATGAAGAGTTTAATTTAAGTTTCAAAACAAAAAAAAGGACACATGTAAAAAATGTGATTCACTAAAAATAAAAATTGACACTGCAGCCTCTCCAGAAGAGAAACTAATACTCAGTGCTGATCTAGAACTGCATCATAGGAAAGCAGAGACTGTAAGATCCCACATGAAGATAGATAAAGCAGAAGCTAGTGACACAAAGTATGTGTTCACATTCGACTTGGAAAAAACGCTACCTGTGCCCGATCTAAGTGTGGGTGAAGCATACTATAAACGCCAGCTATGGGTGTATAACTTAGGTATACACCCATTTAATGATAATGTTGGCCACATGTACATGTGGCACGAGGGGACAGCGTCACGAGGTTCCCAAGAAATAACTTCTTGCATTACACGTCATCTGAAAGATAATTTATTACCGAGCCACACCCACATCATTGCTTATAGTGATTGTTGTTCAGGTCAAAACCGAAATTTTAATGTTGTGGCCACTTATTTAAAGCTGCTGCAAGACCCAAACCTAAATGTAACAACCATTGAACATAAATTCATGGTTTCCGGGCACTCATTTTTGCCTAACGATGCTGATTTCGGCGTAATCGAAGCAGCTAAAAAGCACAACACAACCGTTAATGTACCTAGGGACTGGTATGAACACGTGCGTCAGTGCAAGCGTAAAAACCCATTTCAAGTTCATGTTATGGAACAATGTCATTTTTTTTCAATAGACAAACTTAAGAAAAGTTTGATCAACAGAAAAACAACAGATGATGGTGATACAGTCAGCTGGCTAAAGATTCAATGGCTAAAATTTGAGAAAGAAAAGCCTTTCAGTATGATGTATAAATATACTTTTAATGATATTGAGGAATTCAAGGAAATTAATTTCAGGCCTAAAATCAGAGGAAGAATTTCTAACTTGGGTACCATTGAGTTAGATCTCTTGTACACGGAGCCAAGGCCAATAAATCCCTTGAAATTAAAAGATCTTAATGACTTGTTAATGTATGTACCTCCCGTACACCATGAGTTTTACAAAAGTTTGCACCCAGAAGAAGATCAAACACCATGTTATGTATCCGATTCCTCGGAAGGTGGCAATGACAGTGATCTTGCAGAGTAAAATCAGATAGGGTAAACAATGTAACTTTAAACTAATGTAGGCCTCTGGAAGAAGTTGTTTATAAACTTATTCTACCTAATCTTTTGTCTTGGCCCACCATTATTAAATGTATTGCAACTCATTTTCATATAATAAACATGACCTATCTTACATCTTTATCCAAAGAGTTTTTATTAATATTATAAGAATTAAAATACAGTCAAGCCCACTTATAAAGAACTCTCTTTTAACAAAGTTCTGGATTCAACAAAGTAATTTTAAAGCTTGTTAATTAAAAAAAACATGTAAAGTTACTCTGTTTTTTCTGTGTTTTTGGTTGGTTTGTTTAAAGTTTTTTTTAAACAAAGTAAAAGTCAGTTTTTGTCAAGTTTGTTATAAGTGGGCTCGACTGTATTGCACTTTGACTTCCAAAAATCCACGTATGTAAAATCGTAATATGTGGTGTATGTAAAAGTTTGCCATATTTTTTCAGTGCCAAAGTGGTGTATAAACATTTAACCCCTCAAAAAAATGGAAATAATTTTTTTTTGATATAAAATTTTTTTGCATTTTTTTTTTTTTACCTAATTATAAGCTACTCCATTGATCCTATGTGTGCCTACTAAAAACTTTTTTATAGACTCTATCTAAACTTTAACTTTCCTTTATCTCAAGTCAACTTTAAATTGACTTGCACCACTCTGGTTCCGAGGTGTCCCAGCTTATTAACCGTATTTTACATTCATACATAGTTTAACTAAATATCTTGGAGCGCGAATAAACTTTGCCGTTGATGCTCCCTAAAACTACTAATACTAATACTAATACTAATTCCCCTCCTAATGAGGTCTATGAGTCTCATCCTATCATCGATCTCCTTGAGCAATCGTTCCTCCTCCCCTTTCATCCAGTCCTCATTCTCATTTCCCGTATTGCTAGGATCCCCTTCAGGCTGTTGTTGAACTCCAGTTGCCTGAGGGCCTAAAGTTGCCTGGGGGCCTAAGGTAGCCTGAGGGCCTATGCCTACAACCTTGGTTAGGCCAGCGTCAGTAGAAGTCCCCTCATTACTAGCAGCAGCCAAAGCATTACTAGCAGCCAATGCACCACTATTATTATTAGTATTGTCACCTTCCCCTTTCCCTTGTTTCCCTTTGTTTCCTTGGGCTCCCATTCCCCCACACTTTTTACACTCCCACTTTAGTTTTCCCCCCTTTTCCTCTTCCTTCATTCTCTTGTATTTTTCCTGCACTAGCCCCCCACAACTAGGGTGATACCATTCTAGGCAGACATCACAGTCTATGCCCTTTTCTTTCACTGCCTTCCCACACCGTTTGCAAAGCTGGATGTCTTCATCCATTATCCCTTTTTACTTTAGGCCAACGTTAATGTTCCTACTTTCCTAGGCCTAATCCTAGAGTAATATTGTTAGAGAGAGGGTTTTCCTACCAACCTTCTACGCTCCACCAGTGGTCGTGTGGTTTGGTCTATGTTATTTACTCCTAATTTACTTCATAAAATTACTTCAGATTTCTCTACTGAATAGCCCTACAATTTTTTTCTAGTCAGTACGTTACTTGCCCCTGCCTCCGGCTATTATATTGTCGAAGGCGCGATATTCTTCTCAATATCAGAGATTACGCCATGCTCGATCCGCCAACAGCCAACTGCCAAGTAACAAACTCTCCATCCTCTCGTTAAATTAAGTTAAATCACATCTCCTTATGGAATTTAACACTTGCGACGATCCTCAGATGTACTTCCACAAGTTTTTATCACTTAATCACCCAGGAGACACTCGATGATTGTAGATTATGAAATACTTATTTGGCTCGACGAAAAAACCTGTCCGCCAAGATATCCCAAGATTCCAGCTTTAGGATTCCTTTTACTAGTTCCCTATTAGGGGAACGGTAAAATACTGTTCTTTTGTATGGATAATTACTGTAGGCCTATTTTGCCTTTATTCCTACTTTATCTACTAATTTACTTGCCGCTGCCTCCAGCTGATCCTTTACAAAAGGCTTTTCCAGTCTTCTTTTAGCCCTAGGCCACAATCATCCCATGCTCGCCGGCCATTTTGGGTTTTTCAATGTACAAAGATGTTTATGCTCCCGACGATCTCAGATATCTCCTCTTATCGAAGACCCCTAAATAAATAAATAAACTAGGAAAACGCTTAAGTCCCGCCGCGTTGTTGGATGAGCGTAAATGGTGCATTGAGCTGCCATGTGTTATGCGAATTTTCTGTTGTTCTGTGGAAAAATCATTACTTAGTTGAATTTTTTTAAATTTAATTAAATTAAATTAAATTAAATTAAAAATTAACTTTAATTTTTTAATTTATTAATCGTAATTGTTTAAAAAAATCGTAAAATTGCGATTTTTATAAGAAATAATTTCTCGATTGCGCTCAAATTTAAAACTAATATCTAAATTCATAAAATAAAGGTTCTGTGCAAAAATCATTAAAATCGGATAAAGCATGTAGGTGTTATAAGTCATAGAAATTTTTTTAAAATTAAAAAAAATCGTAAAATTGCGATTTTCATGAGAAATAATTTTCCGATTACGCTCAAAAACGTGGCAGTTCTAAGTTCAGAGATTTCGAAGGCCTCCATAAAATTTCATCTCAATCGGAGTATCGGTTTAGCCGGAATCGTGCGGACAAACAGACAAAAATACAAAAAGAAAAAAAAAAGAAAAGAAAAAAAAAAAAAACATTCCGGATTTTTTTCTCCAGTGTAGTGAAATGGAATCTTCGCTTCGCTCGCTACGCTCGCTACGCTCATCCAATAAATTGTATTTAGAGTCTACCCACTCAGTTATATAACTGATTTTCAGTGGGGGACATTAAATCAAAGCGACCAAACCAATCCCGTAGACCCCGACGCAATCGACGAGTGAGCGATAACCAACCAAAGATCGATATTTATAATAGGAAATATAGCAATCAGTGGTATGGACAGTGCGAGCACCCGCGGATCAACGCCAGAATCAACAATGCCGATGTGCTTCGTTGCTAGGACGGCTCCAAAGTCACCGTTTACAAACTCCTAAGACAAGAACTGATGGACTTAAGTCCAAATCAGAAGTTAGAAAACTTCTGACTTAAGCGGGAATCGAACCCTGGACCTTCTGCATTGGAAGCAGACACGCTAACAACAAGACCAACTAGCCACACATACACACAGCTACTTATTATTTATGCCTCTAAACCCGTATCTCGACTTTGCCTTCAATAATAAAACACTTTTTCAATTGATACTCTTAGTCTCCTCTCCTCCTCGATGATCACAGATTACAACAATTTATTTTCCCGAATAAAATAAATGCGACTTCCATTGACCACTGCCTTCTAAGCTCTCCCTGCCTTCTACGCTCTCTCTAAGATGCAGGTATTGTTAGGCTAATAGTGCACAAAATGCAAGTCTATATTTTTCAAGAAATTGCACTAACTGTAGAAGGCTTTCTATCTTCTCTTTCGTCTCTTTTACGTAAAGTTTCAACGTTCGCGGCAATAACTTCGTTTCTGATTCCAGGCTTGCTAAATCGCACTCATAGTATATAGCCAGGGGCTTAATCATATCCATGTCCATAAACGACTCACTTTGAGGCACTACCAATTTTGCATGTGTAGCAGAGCCAGATAAAAACACGTACAAATCTTCGATTAACGCGAAGAAATTTGCTGCTGGTTTAATATTTTTACACACGTCTACGATTACGAGGTTAAGCCTATGGTTGAAGCAGTGTGTGTACATAGCTTGGGGAACATCCCTTTTCATTAAAGCTTGCACGCCATTCAAGCGACCACTCATAACATTGGCACCATCGTAAGTTTGACCAATGCAACAATTGATATCAGTACCACATTCACTAAGAGTGCGCTTCATATACGCGAGCATGTGTTCTGCGTCGAGTGAATTAGCACTGGTATAACCAAGAAATCTTTCATATACATTACCAACTAAATAATAGTGCACTATTATCGACAGTTGCTCAACTTTGGTTATATCTTTACTCTTATCTACCATGATCGCAAAGAAACGCGCTCTTTTCACTTCATCCCTGATCTGTTCAATTCCCCATCAAACTGACGTGAAACAACTCATTTTAAATCGTGAGGGAGTGTTTTTGCTTTTGGGGGTTCCAGTTAGCTTCTTCTTATACATATTGTGTTTAGAAATTAATGTAACAGTTCTAAGAATTGCCTCGTTTTTGCTTTCAGCACCCTCATCATTGCCTCTTTGGGCAATACCTTGTACGCAGTGTACAATAACCTCACCGACACAAAAATTTTCATCCAAAACGTTTTCTCTCACCATGCAGCATGGCCGCTGTTAATTTGAGCGGCGCAGAAGTTTTTTTTAAATTTATTGTTTTGGGAACATTTCCCCAAGCATATTGGCAATGTTTTGTTGGAGTGTTTTCATGTGCTTCAGCCCTTTGTCGGGGTCATCCATGTTTCCAAATTTGAAAACCAGATAAGTAATGATTAAAGGGCCGTTTTGCGGAACAGTTTTGAAAAAAACACATGGAAAAAAAAAGCCCGTTTTTTTAAACGGCTGTAATCTACCCTGCAAAAAAATGAAAACCCCTCTTGTTTGAAGCTTCTCCAAAAGACTGTCTTTACCTTGCCCTTATTTTTGTGGACGGGAAAGGTTTTTTAGTAAAAGGGTGAAAAGGTCCGTCTTTTTACATTCGATGCATGTCCTTGGTCAGGTGGCACAAATTTGGATGAAAAACCCTTTGAAAATATAAAAGTTTTTTGCTTTCTGTCCTGTCGCCACTAGTTCGATCTTCCCCTCCACTCGCAAAATCTTTACTTCCAATATTACAGCCCTTATCACTTTCAATTTCAAGATCAATGCTTTTTACCTTGCTGCTACTTCCATGTCACTCTCAAAAAACTACCATAGCGTTAAAAAGCACTACCCTCATTTGGAAATGGGAGATCGCTACCCCACTCCACACTTTTTTTGAAGAAAAAAAATCTCTACAGATTTTCGTTTCATCTAAGTAGGAAGAACGCGTGTGTTCTTGACAAGAAAACGTGAAATACTGAAGGAAATTGCATGAAACTTGGCCTTCAAAGTCCAATTCGCTACCTTCCCGTGGTTGGCCAGTGATTAGGGGAGTAGTGTATTCCCCAAAACTAAGGGCGAGCTCTGGCCGGTTGGGGTGCTTGTTTTAGAGAGAGCGCTCGCGCAACTTTTTATCGCACCTTTCTTCATTCACACAGCCTTACTCATATTTATTTTCTTCTTTCACTTGTTTCGTCTCCATACTTGCCGGCCCTCTCTGCAACGAGCACTCCTCCGTCCCCACCCAGTTTAACCCATCCTATCCAACATCCTCACTCCTTCCCATTAACCCCCCTCGTCATCCCTTACGTTCCTCCCATTGGAAAGAAGAAAACATGGTGGTAATACACAATTATGGAAAAAGAAAATTTGGAAGATTCCAATACAATTGACATGGGCACTGATAACTCTACTGTTGAGTGCCCTAAAACAACATTAACTAACTGCATGAAACTTCCCTTCGAAACAGCCACAGCTGTGGACGGGGTATGGGATATACCTTCTTGTTGGCATGTCAATCACCAATCACCATTGTGCTTAAGGCGCATGTCGACTTCTTTCTTGTCCCCCTCGATTCTGGTAACATTCAGTACAATTAGGAGCTAACAGCGTGGATTTCTTTGAATTAGTTTACAACCCTTGCATGTTGTTGTTTTGCTGGTTATGGTGTGTCAATCTTTTTCGCTACTCTATAGCAAAGTCGGTAAGGTTTACTTCTATGTATGGTCAACAAACTTTCTGGGACGACCCACGATAATTGGACTCGTGGAGACACAGCTACCCCATGCGGCTATGATTGACGTGTTAACAACGCATACAGCGTTTGAAAGTCCAGGCTTGCCATACGACAAGCACGTGAAAAACATACAAAGTAAAAAAATATGCTACGAACTCCAGCTTGATAAAAAATGTTTGGTAGATTGTTGGTGCATGCGGCGGCACCAACGTAGTATATCAGTGCTAATTTATAGATACTTAATTTTTTTTTGGCTTGGGGGCCGAGGGATTTTAGGTTGGCGCCCCCCCCCCCCCCGCCCCTAGCGTCGTCACTGATTCTCTGGCGGGCGCTTTAGATATAAAACGTGTTTTATTATCCTGTACAAAGTACACAATATAAAGATGTTACTTACTTTAACACACACTTTAAATGTTTGACAACAAAAAAAATATTTTGTGGGCTCTGATAACTGTACTGTCGAGTGTCCTAAAACAACACAAACTAACTAAATATCTTCAAACTTTCCTCCAGGCTTCTTTCATCGACCTGAAAAAGCCACACCTAATGGTTGTTAATGGTGTGTAGAGTTTGGGGGAAGGCACCAAACTCTATTTTCTTTTTTTGGCACATAGCTAAATTGTCCCCTGTGATACCGTCGGGGCATATATATATATATTACACCTCTCAGAGTTCATGTGCTATTGTCATCAACACGATTTTGAAGAGTTTCAATGCACTTGACGTACAGCATCGATATGACCTCGCCGCCCCGCACCTTGTGACTACCACCTTCACAAAGTAATGAAGTATGTGTTAAAAACTAAATTGATCTCAGGTTCATGGCAATATTGTTGGGACAAAGAAGCTTGGCGTTGTCATTTTTTTCATTAAGATATGGATATTTTCAATGCCATATGCAGCATGCCTCATCATATGATGCAAAAAGTTTCCTGCACTCTCCCGTGAGCCCCGTGAGCGTGTGCCGTGAGTTCTTCTCCCTGAAACTAATAGCGAGCTCTGGGTCGTCGTCGGGGACTTTCCCCTTCCCTTTGACTACCTCCCTGAGGGCGACGACAATGACAACACGAATGGATGATGAGTGACGACACAGACGGAGACGACCACAACGTGGGGGAACCCCTGCCCTCCCCATACGCTTGTGGCTGGTTCTGACCAGCACAGGCCTGTCCACCCCTTGTCCCCCCGCGTCATCCCTTACGTCCCTCCCTTCGTCTCGATTAGCCAAGCTGCATAAATATGAGACGTTAAGCAATATCCAATTAATTATTAATCTACATGTGCAATTTTGGTATAAGCCCATCCAGTAAAATATTGTACACTGTCATTTGAACGGAATCAACAATAATGTCATCCTCATCATCAGTCTTTTCAAGTGCGTTTAAAGTATTTTACTGTTACAAAATTCAAGTTTACACAAGATTTATTAAATTCACCTTGTTCAAACAAGTATTGTGAAAGGTCCATTTGGCACTTGCTGTCTACTGAGGGAGCTAACATTTGGTTGCACATTGAGGCTCTTACAGAGGAGTTAAATTTTGAACAATCGGGTGTTACATTATTACCTCCCTTACTTCTAAAAATAGAAAATAAAAATACATTCTCAATGCAATCCTGCGTAAGCCGCCGAGTTAATAAAATTCTGAAGCCATACCGGTCACGTAAATCGACCCACAAGCCTTTCAGTGCTGAAATATTAAACAACAAACCCCTGATGCAAGGCAGCACAACAGGACCTCTTCGCCCCATAAAATGCATATTGGTAATAGGGGCAATAAATAATAAACAATATCAATTGGCAATAGGGGCAATAAACAATATCAATCACTATTCAACGAAATCCGATACAACTACAAAGATTTCAAAAATATTTTTACAGATGGTTCAAGAATAAACAATGCAGTCGGCTCTGCCTTTACAACGGAGTAAACAACTTCAATTTCAATCTCCATTCCACATACAGCGTCTACAATGCAGAACTGTTTGCAATTCTACAAAGCCTCGTGTTTGCCCAAGATAATATGGACAGAAATTCTTAGTGTGCACGGACGACTCTTTACGTTCACTAGAGGCTATTTGCCAAATCTACACTACACACCCGTTAATTAGTAAAATACACCTCATATTGTCCAAACTTGCTACAAAACAAAAATCGATAGTTTTTTGTTGGGTGCCTGGTCATTCTGGTATTTTAGGAAATGATCTCGACGACCAAAGTGCCAAAGAAGCTGGTAACAAAAAACAAATTGATTGCCATTTAGTTGTAACACCTGATTTTAAAGCATTCTTTATACGTAAACTAAAGAAAAGAGGTGCAAAGAATGGCATATTATCATGCAAAATAATTAACTTCACAAAATAAAGACAATGTAACATCTTGGATCTCTTCAAGGCGCTCTTCTCGACGCGAAGAGGTTGTTCTGACCCGTCTACGCATTGGACACACACATCTCACTTAAGGATACCTTTGAAGAGGTGAAGATCCACCCCCCTGTGAGCATTGTGGTGAGAATTTAATGGTTAAGCACATTTTAGTAGAATTTCCTAAACAAATGGACGAGAGAAATGATTTTAAACTTCAACCAAATTTAAATAAAAAAATTATCTGATGAATCTAAGAATATTGAAATCATCAAAGCTGTATGCGAGAGGCCACAAAATCATGTTCTGCTGGGTCCCTGGTCATGTAGGTATCTCTGGCAACGAGGAGGCTGACTTGGCAGCCAAGGCTGCAACGCAAATAGCTTCTACTGATTTTGGCCTCGTACCTGTTCCTGATGTCCACAGTGGGTTCAAGAACCATTTGTTGAAATCAGGTCAGGATTGTTGGAATGCTTTGCAGAATAATAATCTGCGCCGTGTGATGCCCTGTCTTTCACTGAAGGTGCGACCCCCTTCTTCCATACTTTCTCGTCGTGAGGAGGTTTTGTTGGCGCGAGTATGAATAGGGCACACACACCCATGCCTATCTTTTTACCAGAGATAAGATTGCTCCGATTTGCGACACGTGTGATGTGTGGCAATCCGTTCATCATTTGTTGACTGACTGCTCTAAGTATGATGGTTTGAGACTCCAATTGAATTTAAAGTCGATCGATGGTAACTGCGCATGTGATAGATATCCTTCAAATTCCAGGTACTGAAAGATGAGATTGAGCTTGTGAGTATAGCAAAAAACTTTTTGGGCCTAATGGTACTAGTTTTTTTTATTTGTTATTTTAATGCTCACCATATTTTATGGGGCAACGCCTCATCTAACCCACGGGGAGTTTTAATCGAAGAAATTTTAACGACTCGAAACCTAATCCTTCTTAACAACAGGGACCCAACACATTTTAGCACTGCCAACGGTTCCTACTCAGCTATAGATCTTACTATATGCTCTCCTTCCCTCTTACTTGATATTGAGTGGGGTGTCCTGCCAGATTTAAGTGGAAGCGACCACTTCCCTATCCTGGTTAAGATCACCCACCAGGGAGAACCAAGACAAAGGTCACCTAAGTGGGACATCAAGAGGGCTGACTGGCCAGCATTTGAGAAACTAGCCGTGTTTAGTAAAAACAAATATGATGAAATTCAAGACGAAGTAAATTATATTACTTACACAATTATCTCCGCTGCCAAATCCACAATCCCGCAAACATCCATACATCCTAGACGCTTACCAGTTCCTTGGTGGAACGCCGAATGCAAGGAAGCCATAAGAAAACGGCGTAAAGCTCTGAAAGTTTTTAATAAATTTCCAACACAAGTCAATCTGGAGTCTTTTAGAAAACTTAGGGCCAAAGCAAGATCTATAATCCGTGTATCTCGGAAACGTTCTTGGGAAGAATACGTCTCGTCCATTACGTGTCGAACTCCCATGACAAAAGTTTGGGACAAAATCAAAAAGATATCTGGTAGGAATACATTTTTTAGTCCCTCCGGCATTCTTGATGATAATGTTTTAAAGACATCTCAATTAGACATTGCCGATTCCTTTGGCAAACACTATGCTAACGTCTCCAGCTCCAAGCACTACTCCCCACAATTCCTAAAGAACAAAGCCTGTGAAGAATCATACCCATTACATTTCAATTTGCCAAACAACGAAACATACAACCAGCCCTTTACCCAATGGGAATCATAACCGCAGTAACTGGCCTAAAGAACTCTGCCCCTGGTCCTGATGACGTTCACAACGAGATGATCAAACGCCTATCCCCCAAATCTCAACAATTCATTCTCAACACCCTAAACCGCATCTGGCTAGAAGAAGCATTTCCTAACTCCTGGAGGGAAGCCATAGCAATCCCTATACAGAAGCCAGTAAAAGACAAAGACCAACTTGTAAACTATCGACCAATTTCACTCACGAGCTGCCTGTGTAAGCTTCTCGAACGTATGATCAATAAAAGTTTAATGTGGATTTGGAGAGCCGCAAGCTGCTTGTCCCAGAACAATCTGGCTTTCGACAAGGACGATGGGTTCATGATCACCTGTCAGGTTGGAAGGGTATATACGAGAGCATTTTTAACTAAACAAACACGTAGTGGCCATTTTCTTTGATTTGGAAAAAGGCTTACGATACGGCATGGAGATATGGCATTTTAAAAACTTTACATACCTGGGGCTTTAAAGGGCACCTGCCGATTTTTATTTCAAACTTTTTATCTGATAAAATTTTTAGAGTTCGAATTGGAAATTTTTTATCTAGACCTTTTTATCAAGAGAACGGAGTTCCACAAGGATCATTTTTTAAGTGTTGTATGTTTTGCTATATCTATCAACAGTATTACCTCACATATAAAAAGCCAGTCGAATCATCATTTTTTGGGTAGATGATTTTTCCATTTACTTCCGGCTTCGTATTTGAGTTCGATTGAACGTCAACTACAACTAAAAAAAGGCCTTGAGAGATGGTCAGCTGAAAACTGGATATAAATTCTCAATCACTAAAACCACATGTGTGCTATTTAGCCCCCGGGCCCGTGGATTATTCCTTAATCCGACCTGCATATGGGAAGCCATGCCTTACCATTTGCCGAAATTGCACGATTTTTGGGAATGTTATTTGATAAAAAGTTATCGTGGAAGCCCCATATTCAGCAGCTACGAACCAAGTGTTTAAAAGCTTTAAATATTCTACGAGTGCTAAGCAATACTAATTGGGGAGCTGATCGTACTACCTTGTTACATCTATATCGCTCCCTCATCCGCTCCAAGTTAGATTTTGCCAGTTTTATTTATGATTCGGCTAGGCCTTCTTATATTAAGACTTTGGATACAGTTCACCACACCGGAAATAAGACTATCCACAGGAGCTTTTCGTACGAGCCCTATTTCCAGTCTTCTATGTGAGTCTGCAGAACCATCTTTGTCCTCTAGAAGGAAAGTACCTATGCTTAATTATATTGCCTCATTAAAAGGTTCCCCTACAAACCCAGCCTATAAAGCAGTTTTTGACCTCCATTTCAAAATCGGTATGAAGTTCGCATGAAGGCCTCAAGACAGTGGGCCCCCGCTCCCTGGAATTACTGCAAGCCTTCACATAACACTTCCCTTGTTTTCTACAAATCAGTGGGCAATCCACCTTGGACACTTAATAAACCATGTTGCATAACACAGCTGACAAAAAAAAAAAAGGCAACCCATCAAACACACAATATCAAGCACTTTTCAACGAAACCGATACAACTACAAAGATTTTAAAAATATTTTTACAGACGGTTCCAAAACTAACAATAAGTTGGCTCTGCCTTTACAGCGGAGAGCAACAACTTCATTTTTTAAAAATCCACTCCATATACAGCGTCTACAATGCAGAACTGTTTGCAATTCTACAAAGCCTCCTGTTTGCCCTTGATAACAAGGACTTTCCAAAAATTTCTTAGTGTGCACGGATTCTTTAATTTCCCTAGATGCTTTTTTCCAAATTTACACTACACACCCATTAGTTAGTAAAATACACCTTATACTGTCCAAACTTGGTGCAAAACAAAAATCAATAGTTTTTTGTTGGGTGCCAGGCCATTCTAGTATTTAGGAAATGATCTCGCCGACCAAGTGCCAAAGAAGCTTGCAACAAAGAACAAAATTGATTGCCAATTAGTCGTAACGCCTGATTTAAAGCATTATTAAACTTAAACTTAAAGAAAAAATGGTGCGAAGAATGGCATATCATGCAAATAATAAGCTTCGCGAAATAAAAGGCGATGTAACACCTTGGATCTCTTCAAGGCGCTCTTCTCGACGCGAAGAGGTTGTTATGACCCTTCTACGCATTGGACACACACTCTCACTCAAGGATACCTTTTAAAAGGTGAAGACCACCACCCTGTGAGCAGTGTGGTGAGATTTTAACTGTAAGCACATATTAGTAGAATGTCCTCAACACATGGACGAGAGGAATGATTTTAAACTAAAACCTAATTTAAAAGAAATTTTTTCTGATGAATCTGGGGAACATAACCAATGTTTTTAAATACCTGAAATCAACACAGCTGTACAATAAGATTTAAAAACAACATGCCATTTTATAAGAGAATACGGGCACTGATAACCTTAGTGTTGTGTGCCCTAAAGCCCTATGAACTAACTAACTAACTTTTTATTTATTGCGTTTTGAAATGCGCTGGAATTCCCTATCTTATGCATTGTAGCTGAATAAAAAAACCCACACTTTTTAATCACATATCGTTTCGTAAAAATCGTGACCCGTAAAGGAATATTAACAAAAATTTAGGTGCAAAATGTAGGGTAATTTCACGACTCACATTTATTTATTTTTATTTATTTAATATTTGCATTTATTTGTGTACAACAACTGACATGTTATATTAAAAATAAATGCGAGAGTGACAGATAGAGCATCTGCCCTATAGTACGTGAGTACCTGTCACCCTCTAATACAATTATAATAAAAAAACAATGCCCAAGTTAAATACAGTATCAAATACAACATCAATAAATATTATAAAATCACTACATAACCTAAACTAAACCATATTTTAACTAACAAAAACAGAACTACAACCTTTAAATTTATCATATGAAGAACTTTTGTCTTATGAAAACAGTGACAAACTTATACCATTTCTTAACCTTAGCAATCTGATCGACGAACTATGACAGTTTATAAAAACAAATCCATGAATCATGTTGACTTGCTATTCATTATGACGACGTTGGCAACGTTTTCCTGATTATGATTATGATTAGGTAATTTGGGCATTTTCTACATATGACAACTTAGCATGTATACCTTTTCCCGACTTGGCTGCCTACAAATAAATCGACCTTGGCAATTCTTTTGATGACAATGATTTGAAAAACAAGATCATAATTATTACAAATAAATCTAGGTTCAAAAGAGTTGAAAAAGAAAGTAGAAATAGAGAAAGCATGGGTAATTTTAAACTCAATATCATAAAAAAAATTACTTAGCCATTGAATTTGGTACGAGGACTCTGAAAAGTCAATGGCCAAGTCATTTTTTTGTGATGCAATATCCAATCAATCAATTGGCCACAACGAGTTAATTACAACCCTTAGAACTTCAGGTAGACAGTAAAATCCATGGATATGAGAATATCTGCGAAAATATGGTATCGTCACGATGAACCTCACTACACGTTTGAATCTCGTTCACAAACAACTATTACACATCTTGGAGTTGATGTTCTACTTTCATCAATACTATTTTGAATAATTTCAATGCATTTTATGTGCAACATCGATATGACCTCGCCGCCCCGCACCTTTTGACGGCCATCTATGCAGGCTACAGTACACACAGCGCATCGGCCTCGCCTCACAGTCGGTCTGTTATTCTTGTTGCAGGCGGACGTATATTGTCCTCGCTCTTCGTTCTGCTCGTTTCTTGTTCGGCCTCCAATGTACATGGAGTTGGCTCTGTTTCTGCTGAATGTGTTCTGACTTTTTGATACCTTTAAGATGATGTCTGTTCTGTCCAGACTAAACGGTTTGTTTACTCCCTATTCTGTTTTGCTTGTCAATGATGTGTTTGTTTTCTCAGTATTGTAAATTCAATGGGTGGCCAGGTCTTATCATTTACAATGAGTTCTCTTTGGTCTGGTTTTGTTTGTTGGTGTAGGCCGAAGTGTTGGCCTTGTTGTCGGCCTATGGCCAAGCCAGGGCTAGTGTCTGCCCTGCAGCGATCGATCTTGGTAATGAAGCGCGATTCTATAATTGGGTGAGCTTTGCGAGCGAAGCGAATATTCCATTTCACTACACTGGAGAAAAAGATCCGGAATGTTTTTTTTTTGTATTTTTGGCTGTTTGTTTACACGATTCCGGCTAACCCGATAATCCAATAGCGATGAAATTTTGTGGAGTCCTTCGAAATCTCTGAACTTAGAACTGCCACGTTTTCTAGCGCAATCAAAATATTATTTCTCATGAAAATCGCTATTTTACGATTTTTGTTTCGATTTTTAACAAATTTCTTCCATATATAACACCTACATGCTTTATCCGATTGTGATGATGGGCCATCAAATTCCAACTCGCAACCTTCTCGTGGTTTGGCGCGTGATTAGGGGAGTTTTTCTCCCTGAAACTTATGGCGAGCTCAAATTCCAACTCGACACCTTCTCGCGGTTTGGCCCGTGAATAGGGGAGTTTTTCTCCCTGAAACTAATGGCGAGCTCTGGGTCGTCGTCGGGGAACCCCTTCCCTTTGACTACCTCCCCGACGGCGACGACAAAGACAACACGGACGGATGATGACACAGACGGAGACGACCACGACGTGGGGGAACCCCTGCCCTCCCCAAATGCTTGTGGCTGGTTCTGACCAGCACAGGCCTGTCCACCCCTTGTCCCCCCGCGTCATCCCTTACGTCCCTCCCTTCGTCTCGATTAGCCAAGTTGCATAAATATGAGACGTAAAGCAATATCCAATCCAATCTGGGTCGTCGTCGGGGATCTTTCCCCTTCCCTTTGACTACCACCCCGACGGCGACGACAATGACAACCAAGACGGAGACGATCACGACGTGGGGAACCCCTGCCCTCCCCATTTACTTGTGGCTGGTCCACCCCTTGTTCTCCCGCGTCACCTGTTATGTCCCACCCCTTGGAAAGAAGTATACATGCTGGTAACTCACACTGTTTGGGCCGTGGCCCTGAGAAAAGTGGTATTTTGTGGACTGTATAATTGAATGAGTTAGCAACTGCACTTACCCAAGATGTAATGCGTGCGTGATAATAAGGTGCAGGGCATGGTCGGCATGGTGGCGTAGTTAGGGTGCACACCATGAGATAGTTAAGAATTACAGAAGCTCGAGCTTAGAAGGAGAGAAGTAATAAATAAGAAAAGTGCCTGGAAGGCATCGAACCCAAGACTGGTGTAGCAGGTGAACGGGAAGGCGTGCGTACTGCGAGAGCGTGTTGGAGTCGGGCGACGAGGTCGGAGATGAATTGATGCACTGTACTTGGCACTGATGGAATATAGTTGAGAAATAGTGATATGAGAATGCGAAGAAGAGAAATTTGATCTGCTCTCTGAGCTACCAAGAGAACGAACTTCACCCTGTGAAGGCAGACGGGTAACTGGCGGTTTAAACACGAGAGCAGAGATAACAGAACTGGTCATAACGAGGGGAAAAGAGGGGTAGACACAGGGTGAGTCAAGTGACAACGAGAAATACAAGAGAAGTAGTTGAAATATAAACAAACCTAGAAACTATACTATTCTAAACAAGAACATTGGCGTGAACATACATTTATAAATAAATGTGTTAAATGTTTATAAATACTAGGAAAACGCTATAGTCCCGCCGCGTTGATGGATGAGCTTTTTTTAAGTTTTGTAGTTTGTGTGGTGTTTCTTTACTTTTGCAAGTGTTTTGCGCTTTGCTGCCTATGCATTGTAGGTGATTGTTGTCAAGTTTCTATTGTTACAGTCTTGTCAAATGTTATTATTTACCGTAAAAAAATATTAAAAGCTTTATTCCTATGGATTCTGGCTAACTTTTTCAAATTTTCTTCCAAGAGGTACTACATCACCATAACCTCAATGTCCTTGTATAATATGAACGTAGTAGCCCACCCGTTTGATCATAATCGGCCCAAATGGCAACAAAATATCGCACTAAACCGTAAAAAACTTATATTAAAAACTTTTATTTCTATGGTTTCTGGCTAATTTTTCCAACTTTTTCTTTCAAAAGGTACTACATCACCATAACCTTAATGTGATGAAATATGAACGTTGTAGCCCCACCCGTTTGGTCAGAATCGGCCCAAATGACACGAAAATATCGCACTAAAAATCGAAAAAAATCGTAATAGTACGATATTCATGAGAAATATTTCTTCGATTGTAGGGCCTATACCCAAAAACAATACACCTCTTAGTTTAGAGATTTCGAAGGTCCCCTCCAATTTTTCATCAAGATCGCTTATGCTGTTTGCCTGGAATCCTGCTAACAAACAGACAAAAGTACAAAAAAACAAAAACAAGATAAACATTGGAGCTAAATTTTTTGGGGGGTCAGTGTAATTGAAGTCTTTGCTTTGCTCATCCAAAAATGTTTTGGGGGGTCAGTGAAATTGAAGTCTTCGCTTCGCTCATCCAACAAATACTGATTGTGATGATTTTACACAGAACCTTAATTTTATGAATTAATATATTCGTGTGAAATTTGAGCGCAATCGAAAAATTATTTCTTATGAAATACGCAATTTTACGATTTTTTCGATTTTTTAAATTCTTCGACGAAAAACACCTCCATGCTTTATCCGATTGTAATGATTATTTCACAGAACCTTAATTTTATGAATTAATATATTCCTGTGAAATTTGAGCGCAATCAAAAAGTTATTTCTCATTGCAGTTTTACGTTTTTTTTCCAATTTCCTCGAACACCTACATGCTTTGTCCGATTGTAATAATTTTCTCACATAGCCTTAATTCTATGAATTAATATATTCGTGTGAAATTTGAGCGTAATCGATTTTTTTATTTATTTTTATGAAAAACGCAATTTTCCGCTTTTGTGTGTGCGATTTTCTCCTGTTTTTTTTCTTGTTTGATTCCCAGCCCTTGTCTCTAGCTAGTACAAAAGGAAAACACAACCACTGCCTCTCACTTGCCCATCTAGAGCATCTTTAAACGAAGATTGATATTTCTCCACCATACGCATGGCAATTTTCTTCAGGATGGGCCTTCCCACCTTTGGGGTTTGTTCTAGCAGGTCGTCGATAAGGATCCTTACTATCAGCCGACGATCTGACAGTGATACCTTCTCCTGTCGATCGAGAATTTTCATTACTTTCACTGGAAGCTTGGTCCTGTTAATTATGGGAGTTATATCCTCCATCACCACCACAGACGATGTGGGTGTGATTGTCACTGTTGGGGCTGGTAATGGCGTTGTTGAGGTACTTGGACTCACCACTATTCTTGGTGTACTAGGTGATGGGTTGGCTGTAAGGACACCATGCATATATTACAGTTAAATAATTGTGTGAAAAAGATTTAAAAAAAACAACAATAGTGCCAGAAAATGCAGGGATGGATTCAGAACAATCCATTTTGATTCAATTTGCAATTATCATGCTGGTGGGCTAGCCAATAGTAATAGGAGTACAGTTGCATGAACGATGCCAAAAGTTACTTATATAAGTAGTACCTATTTATAATTGTTGCTCATTGAGTGAAATTTTGTAGCTTTCTTTGATAGTGTATAGCCTAATATTGTAAGATATTTATTTTAAAATACTATTGTAGAGCTATGTCAACAAAGGCCTACAAGATATTATTCTTGTAACGGTACTGTACTGCATGTGATCTTTTTTTTAAATTTCAATAAACCTAATATTGCAAGCTACTAACTTTTCAATACTATTGTCCCACAAGATACAACATACCTGTTTATGATGATGATTGTAGGCCCAACATACATACTAATTTTATTTATTGTCCTATTTCCCATAAATGTTTTAATGAATGAATCGGATATAGACATTTAATAAATAAAACAAAAATAAAGCAACATGACTAATTTAGTAGGTATTTGTATTTTGTATTTTATTGATATTTTCCCGCCCCTTGGGCGGGAAGGCCGATATAGGGCAACAATTCTGCCCTCTGCAGCCTATACACGTTCAAAGGAACATACAAAGAAACACAAATGTTAAACACAAAAAGCACTGAGGAGAGGACAGAAGAATCATGCCACGTAACGAGAGAAAAAACGTTCAAAAGTCAAAAACGAAAGTCATTATGCTACACTGGCACTGCGAGGTGCAAGAATAGCAAAAGGCAAGAAATCAACATAAAAACACAAACAGACGGGGTAAATACTCCTAGACAAGAAACAAACAAATCACGTACAAGTGAACAAGAATACAAACAAGAGTACAAACAGGACGGGCACAGGAACACAAAACACAAACTGATCGCGTCGAGGCACGGACACACCAACATCGCGGCTCCCACCGACGCACACGCACACCGCGAGGAGGGGAACACTCGCGCGCACTCGCAGAGGCACGAACCCTCGAGTACCCGCGCTCCAGGTACCACACTCCTGCCCCCAGCGCTCGGTGAAGGAGTCACCTGGGGCCGGCGACCACAGGGAGGGCATCCGCGTGGCTCGGGTACTGGTACCGAGGTCGTCGGCGGTGGGGGCGGGCAACCGATGGGGCATAGAGACGATCCAGGAGAGCTGTGCGTTCACGGAGGCGGAGGCGGTGCGGGCATCGAGTCGCATCGGCAAGGGTTCAACCCCTGTTACGTCGTACACCTCGCCGTTGCGCGTGGATGCTGCGCGAGGCCCAGGATGCTGAGCCTGTGCGTACTCGCAAAGTCCTGGATTAACGGTTTGGAGCGGGAGAATCCGTGGCAGTTAATGAAAGCGAGATTAAATGAGTCTATGTCGGTCATGCGGACGTTACGGTAACGAGAGTGAGGTGAAGCTGCAGACCATCCCCCATCGGCGGCAACAGTGCCACGGGTGCAGGCAAAACCAAAGGCAGTTTAGGACGACACATCGTCCTGGTCCATGTTGTCACTCCACAATAGAGACGGCGGCGACTGGGACGGTCCTCCTGAACCTGGCGAATCGCGGCCGCTCCTCAGCCCCTCGCAGAGCGACGCCACGGAGACCGTGGAGGGGTCGCGTGAAGCAGAGCGGGAAAGCCTGTGACCACGTTTTTTGGGCCCAGCGATTGCCACCGGAGGCGACGAGTCGTCATCAGGAGAAAACGATCGTTTCTTCGCATCGTCCGTCGAAACTTCGAGCGATCAGCAGGAACGCGTGACGAGGTCTGCGCAGCCAGCAAGGCCTTTGTCGCTTTCGGGGTCTTCGGGGTCGTTGGCGACGTCGAGGTCGACGCGGACTTTGCGGGAGACGCGGGAGTCACAGGCAACACCGACGATTCAGTCGTCGGGGACTCGACGCACGGGTCGGATGTAACGGGCGGAGGCGAAAAGCCGGTGGACACCCCTGTATGGTCGGGGGTTGGCGGCTAAGCGCAACGAGAGGGACCTTGGCCAGCGGTGCCGCCGCGAGACAGGGGTGCCTGTGAAACCAGAGCAGACCACGTGGGCGGGCCAGACTGTTCACCAGAGGGGAGTTGAGTGGGTCTGCGAGCGCGACACTCTGCCCTAAAATGATCGGGCGAGTGGCAAAGGGAGCACGTTTGTGGTTGCCCGTCGTATGTTACCAGGGCGCGAGTACCACCCACGATTACATACGACGGTATGTGTTTCTTGAGGTCAATCTGGACGGAGCGGACCCCATTCCTGACCTTATAACGATATGCCGATGACCAGGTCTCATCGTGAACCGCCGTCACCGTGCCGTAACCACTCAGGTTTTGACGTATGCGGTCGTTGTCCAGTTCCATTGGCAAGTTAAACACGCGGACCTGGCGGAAACCGAGGTCAGCGTGACCGACGCTGACCTCGCTGACTGTCCCGTCCCTGTGACGGAACGGGACCTTACCTGAGTGCGCGGAGATCAAGGCCGAGTACACCTGAGCCTCCCCTATCTTCACGTACACCGTGTTCTGGCCACCGTCCAGCTGGACGGCGACCACGTTGACCGGGTCGAGGTGAAGGGCGCTGAAGATCCATTCATGGACTTCAGCCGCCGTCGGTTTCTGATGTGATCGAGAG
Organism: Sweltsa coloradensis; assembly: GCA_024449915.1. Taxonomy (NCBI): domain Eukaryota; kingdom Metazoa; phylum Arthropoda; class Insecta; order Plecoptera; family Chloroperlidae; genus Sweltsa; species Sweltsa coloradensis. The sequence continues at coordinate 87,274 of JAMZAV010001971.1, read as the reverse complement.
AAAACACATTTAATTGTATTGACGCGGGCGGACACCGCGCGTGGAACGGAGAACATTTCACTGTCGGAGACTAAACAAAAAACACACAAGAATCAGACACACTAGCACTAGCACCCTCGTGACACGGTAAAAGGAAAACACAACCACCCTCCAAGAAGGCCACCACAAGACTGTTTAGTAGGTAGTGAGAAACTTACCAATATCTTTGGTTGCCCATTGCGCCAGGAGTTTCCTTATCTGTATCGGATTCAGTACTTTCTCCAAGTCCTCATATCTGACATGTGCCAGGTCGTCTTTTGTTTCAACACCTGCTTTTTGTAGCGAGTCTAGAGCTTCTGCCAATTTGTTAGCATTAATGTTTGGGATTTTACTTTGAATGAAAGTTTCTACCTCGTCCATGGTCTTTAATTACAGATATGTCACGTTTAAACACAAGCATGTTTACTTTGTATCCAATTCATTATCGAACAGAACCAGGCCACTCCAAGACATTAACTACATTTTGTATTCATTTTGTATTTTATTTCATACATGCAAACTTTTAATATACAAAGCATATTTTGTACCGGTACTCACATATGGTGCAGTGACATGGCCAGTTAGGCCTAAAGAAGAAAGACAAATTCAAGCTGCGGAAATAAAATTTTTAAGGAGTGTAATGGGAGTTACGAAGATTGATAAGATGAGGAGCACCAAGATAAGGAAAGAACTAGAAGAAGAAAGTTTAAACTTTTAAGCTAGGGAGAGAAAGGCTGGGGTGGTTTGGTCAAATGAAGAGGATGCAGAAGGATAGAATAAACGTGTCATAATTATGAGACGTTAAGCAATATCCAATCCAAATCCAAAGATGCAGTATGAACAAGACACAGTAAACAAAAAAAGAAAAAGAGGAAGGCCCAGACTGAGATGGGAAGAAGTTATAGCAATGGATTTGAAAAGGAGAAATGCAGCTTGGGAAAGGATTAACCAGGAAAGATGTTGGGAAGAAAGAACAATATGGCAAAAACTGGTGGAGGTCCCTGAGGAAGAAGACAGTGGAGAGGAAGGAAGTGAAGTAGATGATGCAGAGGAAGAAAAAGATGATGTGGGAGAAGCGTCAGGCATGGCTAGCCAGCTTCGATAAGCCCGGGGAGCCAAGAATGTGGTGGGAACCTCCCACCCCTTACCCGACTTAGTTGGAAAAGGGATCGATATTAATTTATTTATTCATCACACGAAACACCTCAACGCTCGTCATTTGATTGGGAAGTTCACAAACATGTAAAAATCTTCCTGCATTTCCCCTTCAAATACATAGCAAATGTAAACAAGTAAAATGGCCTCGTTTGACAAGTCGGTCGATTCATCCAATTGGATTGCAAACCAAGGTGATTTCTTAAGTCGGTTGATCAATTGGTTTTCAATAATTGTGGAAATACTATTTATTCTTCTTGAAACAGTATCGTTCGATAGCGGTATCTGGTTAAACTTTTTACAAGCCGCATCTCCCAAAATCTCTTTGCATGCATCAATAATACACGGTTTAATTAGATCCTCACCAATAGTAAATGTTATTTTTGCTTGACCAATTCTATAAGATATCATAAAAGATGAACGCAATGCAGTCGTAGGTGTGTTAGCAGAGGTTGTCATAACCTCCTGTTGACTTTTGAAATCAATTTTCTTGCGCTCAAAATAATCTACTGACTTGTCTTTTATTGCTTAACGTTCTGTATCGAGATGCTTTTTTAATTTGTTCGGTTTCATAGACTCATTGCTGAGTGTTTGACCACAAACAACACACAAAGGCAGCTGACCGTCACTTGAAACTGTAAATCCGAATTTAATATATGATGCATCGTATTTCCTATTTTTAACACTTTTAATTGTTTTCCTTTTTTGGTTTCTAATTCCGTCACCGATTCACTGTATTTACGCTTTTGCGAGGTAAACCCGAATTTACTAAACATGTTCACGGTTGTTGTCACTCCCGGTAAAACACCAACTGAATTCCTCTGCTGTTTCAGAATGACTATACTGTGATGTTTGTACATACCAAGTAAAACTTTGGCTTTTAAATGGTTAGTGGTGGAGGGTTTTTTTCACTAGAACTGCCCCTTGACTAACAATCGACAAATGCGACGACATAGGATGACTGCTTTAACATAACAATCTACAAACAAGGACTGCAAAGAAGGGAGGACACCAACATTTTCGTTTTTTGAAGAAGAAAGGGCGAATCTGTGAAAGAGAATCATCTCAACTTGTGTATTATCGGAAACTCCAATACAAACCTGCTCTAGCCCTGAACCCAGTTTCCTTTAGAAATGAAATAATTGCAAACTGTGTTCCTACTGTCCATTGACACAAAAAAGAAAGAAAAAATTAAATTTAAAAAAATAACATCGACCGGACGAACGGCACACCAGACATCTCTCTATTGACTCCACGCAGAACAAATAAACCAAAACCCTTACTTCCAACGCGACCCATCTGAACATTCTCGCGACCCACCAGTTGAGAACCACTGATCTAGACATGTAAAAACTCTAGATGTGATATGATCGATGAAAATAAAACTATACAATTAACACAACCAGGCTGTTCAACACAGATCTAGTAAGGTAAATACGCAGTGCCGACTACTGAAGAGCAAAAACATTCCCAAATATTTGGGTATGAGATGACCTTGGAGTAGGGACCGTAAGTTAAAGCAACAGAGTAAATGGAAAAGATGTGCAGGCCTACAGCAAGTTAAATACGGCAATAGACTGATAAACAAGCGACGACCGCATATAACGTATATTATGTGAGGCCTATCCTTTAAAAAAAACTTTTAAAATTGCATTTAGATAGTTAAATTATGCTAGTACGTATATAATAATAAAAGTTAAGTACCCTAGGTACGCCCTACACTTCCCTATTGTTGACTTTAAGATCTACACTGGCTGACGACTGACAAGTAAGATTCAGCAACGGTATGCAAAGAAACCTACGTTTGCCCCAATGCGTCCAATGTCTTTGTGATTAGTTGAGAACAACCATTGTCGCGGTAGAATGGCTGAGTATAATAGGCAGTAGATTGTAAATCTATTTACGAGGGTGTCCTCTTCTACCAGGTCCTATAGTCAATGATATGATATCAGACTGCAATTCTGAAGGAGTAAACTTGCTTTACTAAGGCCTAAAGAGATTAATCTTTATTGACAACTTTGAAGGCTATTAGTTTAATTAACTTAAGGCCTTATAACATTCAATATAATACACACCACACACACTCCAAATGACGAAGATTTCACTGGGTTTGTGTAGAAATCACTGTTTTTGCCGAATAAATAGCCAATTAACAATCGATGCTTGGATTCTGATTGATGATTTTGTCGATATTTATTATCATACAAATTTATTTATTGTCATAGAACATAGAACATACATGACTCATACACCATAGCAAAATTGTACAAATAAATAATTGATGTTACATAGGCGTACAGAAATAAATCTAACAAGAATATAAACAAAAAACCCACAAAGCCTGAAAAAGGCTTAACTGTGGGGTAAAGACAATTAATAAATTATTTAAGTGGTGACAATACAGAGAACGGAACATACTAACCAAAATAAACATGAAAAACATGTATGTATAAAATATAATATATTAAATATATATAAATAAATATATAAATATAAATATTTAATTTATATAAATATATAAAATTGTTAATATCCACATATTGTCAGTTTATCAGTTTGCCACTTCAAAATTTTTAGAACTACCCCAACAAGCAATAACTTCCCAATAATACAGGCCCTGTGGTGGGTAAAGGGTATACGGACATAGTTCCATCCAGACGTTTGCATTTGCCTTTGTTCGAGACCTAGTCCTCGTAGAATATACACATTACGTAAATATTATATTTTATATTTATTATGAAGGTAGAATATCACTTCTGAACAAGTCAGTATAAAATAAAATTATATATTTTTTCAATCACTCTTTCTTCAAAAACAGTCCCAACTACCTTTGCAGCAAAATATACAACAAATTTCCACATAGTATTAAAAAAAAACACCCGCTTTATTTAAAAATAAAGTAATGACGTATCTCATTAATCACACATTCTACACCCTTGAGGAATTCCTTGACTCTGACATATTACAAATTTAACAATGTTTTTAATTTCTTTTACAATGTAAAGCAGTATCAAATAATTTAACAATCATTTTAAATATGACAACAACAATAACTAATGGGCACTGATAACTCTACTGTTGAGTGCTCTAAAACAGCACTCACTGACTATCTCTTGGACTAGCGAAGGAGGAAAAGTCCAATTCCATTTCATAGCCCACTACTTCTTTGGTTCTGATGCTCATGTTCACCAGGCTGGAGGGCCATCAAATTCCAACTCGCAACCTTATCGTGGATTGACCCGTGATTAGGGGAGTTCTTCTCCCTCAAACTAATGGCGAACTCTGGGTCGTCGTCGGGGAACTTTCCTTTTCCCTTTGACTACTTCCCCGACGGCGACGACAACGACAGCACGGACGGATGATGACACAGACGGAGACGACCACGACGTGGGGGAACCCCTGCCCTCCCCATACGCTTGTGGCTGGTTCTGACCAGCACAGGCCTGTCCACCCCTTGTCCCCCCGCGTCATCCCTTACGTCCCTCCCTTCGTCTCGATTAGCCAAGTTGCATAAATATGAGACGTTAAGCAATATCCAATCAAAAAACCAGGTTGAAATCAGGATTGCTTTTGCTTTGAGTTTGCATAATCTCAGTTTGCCTGTAAGATTAAGATGAAAGTTTGCCTTTCTTTCTACGACACGGTGGACTTTCGTGCTTGTTATTTTAAAACGTCTCTCTTCAGCCCAAAGACCACACTCAGACTGGGAAGACGTACTGAGACACGGGCCTTTCCACTTATCCTCGATACTAATTCAGACTTTTAAAAAAAATCAGCACTAAGTCTCCATTTTAGCATGATTTTTTATCAAACCATATTGCCTCATCTTCGATGCCTATGCCCAAATAGTTCGAGGCCAGAACAACTGACCGGTTGTCTAGCCACTTCACCATCGTGACAACACCATCCATGCTAACAATCTCATCACAATGTCCACGATTCTTCTTCTTGATGTCTGTCAGAAATGAGAGGTGGATTCGCATAACTGTTGACCCGTACAGTACCAGAGGCGTATTCTTTCTTTCCTTTAGTAGGAACGTGGACGTGGAGGAGCACGTGAAGAAGTTGTCAAATAACATGTAGTGTCCTTTGTCTAGTCTCTGGGATAAGTGCAGTATCACTGCTGCACCTTGACCAAATGCCTTCTGCAAGGCCTGAAACTCAGTAGTTTGACCTTGATGGATTACAAAGTCATAGGCTAATTCGCTTTTTCCGCAAAGCACAAATATCTTGACCCCCCCCCCCCCAAGGATTTGGTTCATTTTTCACATATTGTTTTATTGTTAAATATTTTTAGTTAAACGGCATCATCTGCTCATCAATGCAAACTTCTTTTTCCACTTCAAGTTTGCGGCAATGTTTAAGAACTGACTCATAGATTGGCCGAACTTAAAATACAAACGATCATCGCCATCATGGTCAACTGTGGCGTCTACAAGATGCAGATTGTTTCTAAGCAAAATCTATTTTTTGTCATATGTTCTTAGCAAAGTTTTATTTGTATGGCTGAATCCCAGTAAAGAACTACTCTTGTCTGCTCTCTTATTCAAGCTGCAGCGATATTTGTTCGTTCCTACCCTAATCTTTTCCCTCTAAACACCTCTGTCCACTCCCATTTTACAAGAGCAAATCTACAAATTCACATTCCCAATCATAAACTAACCCTATTCTCAAAAGGTCCACAATATCTTGCTTTAACTCTATATAACAAGCTACCAAACAATACAAGAACCTGTCCCTCCAATCCAAAAGTTTCTACTCACTCAATGAATATCTCTCTGCATGAAATGTAATGTAACATAAATAGAAATACCTACCTATCTATTCATCAATCAATTATTTTATTACAGAGTTGAGGCCCAAGCTCAGTTATATTTCATTTTTGTACATTAATATTATTATTAATTAACCTATGTTAATATTAAGAATTATTCACTTCACTCTACTATCTCTCTCATAAGAGGATAATGTGTGTATACTTTTACTATGTATTGGTCAAGCGAATAAATTACTCTTACTCGATTCATGAATATCTCACGAGATTTCAACCCACACTATGAAAGTATTTGAAAGTTTATTTAATGTTGTTAAGATATGCTACCATAAACTTACCTTCATTCCTTACACAGTTAATACAAGGTTCTCGAGTTTCCATGGGTGATGGAGGCGGGTTATGTGTTAGGGTAGGCCTAGGACTAGTTCCGGTAGTTAGGCCTCCAGGAGTGGGAGTTGAAAATGCGGATGGTGGATAAGAACGAATGGGAAGAAGAGTGGACGAGGTAGTTGATTTTGTTGTGTCTGTAGTGCAGGTGGAAAATGCAGATGGTGAATGGGATGTGTGAACAGGAGAAGAAGGAATGGGCAAGGCTAACGATTTTGATTTGGGAGGTTGGATTCTGGGAGTGAATGGTAGGGTAGGCAAGGATTGTAGTTTGGGTTTTAATGATAAAATGGATTTGTTAGTTGAAGAGGGAGCAAATCGTTTTGCAATGTCTGTGCTTACAGCCCGCAACGGTGTTCTGGAATGAATCCGTGATAGTGGGATACATACCTGGATGACCCTGGTGGGCTAACTCGAGAACTTGTGTACGAAGCGTACTTGGAATGATAAGACGCGTTCCACGCAGCACGATTGACTCGTAGAAACTGAGATCTTGTTTAATTAGCTCATACGTTCGAAGTTCGGCTGGCCAGATGTATGTTGAGGGACTTTGCCTTAGTTTGGTTATTTCTTCATCATTTTCTGATGCTGTCTGTATCTCTTCTAAGCGCGTTGCATGAGTTACTGCCTATGTTGCAACCCAGTGTATATAAGTATCTTGAATCTTGATTCTCATCTGGATTGACGATCTTTGTCGGCTTGAGCAGCCTGGATAGTGGATTGTGTATTGTACTATGAAAAGGTACTATGAAAGGTGTGCTGTATTTAAACTCGTATGCTCGTATTTATACCTGTATTTTATTCCATGCTCTCAGTTGCCATAACCTATCAAACTGACTTCCCGTCTTCCTACACTCACCGCCTCGGCGCCTCCTTAGCCCTAGCATCCGCTTGTCAGGCCTAACAGTGGCCATGTAACATAGCTGGCGGTGGCTCAGCAGCTGAGACACTGGCGGTCGTTTCAAACACTACATCTCTCTTTTTCTTTATTAGATTATTGTTCTTCTTATTTAGAAATTTAAATGTTCACATTCTTTATATCTTAATGATTAATCTAACATTATCTTTACTGATTTGTATCTAACATTACCTTTTTCTGATTTATTTTCACTTTGTTTCACTTTACTGATTTTATATACTCTGCTTTAATGAATTACTCACTTTCACATTTCACTGATTTTAATTTGCTCTGCTTTAAATGATTACTCACTTTCACAATTCACTGATTTTAATTTGCTCTGCTTTAAATGAATTTGTAAATTGTTCCTGGGTTGTTGTCATGTCTCTTAGTGTAGCTGGTAGTCGTGTAGTCTTCTTGGTAGCAGTCTCACTCTTGCGGAGGGTCTTCTTGTGTGTATGGGAATTTCTTCCGGTCTGTGATGGTGTAGGCCTTCATTGATGTTTTCATCAGGTGTAGGTCCTGGTGTCGGCGCTTCTTGTTCCATCTCGATATTGATATGGGTATTTCTCGTTGTAGGTGCCGTGACAGGCTGGTTCTGAACCGTGACAGGCTGGTTCTGAACCGTGATAGACTGGTTCTGTGTTGGTCTTTGCTTGAATGATTTTACTTGAGAAACGTATCTGCAGATTGTTTTTCCACTTTGATCTTTGATGATGACTTGATTTCCTTTCACTTCCTGTATTTTGTATATGTCTTTTGCGTATTTTGTGGCAGGGTTGCTTTGTGCTGTGTGATAATTACGGTGTCCCCCGGTTGCAAGTGTCTTTCTGTAGCGTTTCTGTTTCTGTCTGCATTTTGTTTTCCTTTTGCTTTTTGTTGCGCGTCTTTCGTTCTGATTTCTCTGTCCATCTGCGTTCTTCTGGTCTTGGTTTCTGTTGCTGATGGTATTGTTCCACGGATTTCTCGCCCAAACATGACTTCGGCTGGCGAGAGTCCTGTTGTGCCATGTTTTGTTAAATCGATCTTTGATATCATTTTGGCCTCAGTAAGTTCCGCTAACACATCGTCAATTGTAGGGGTAACATACCTCTGCCTAAGTACAGCTTTATTAGCTTGCCGCATATCTAGACATATTCTCACTCCCTTGTCCTTTTTTGGTATGACTACCAGTGGTGAGACCCAGTTTGTAGGCCCTGTGACAGGCTCTATTATGTCTAACAGCTGGAGTTGCAGTAATTCATCTTCAACCTGTTTGCGCAGGTGAAATGGAATTCTCCTGGTTGGTTGTGCAACTGGTGCTATGTTTTCATCGACATGTAGGTTAAGTTGGAAGTTTTTAAGCTTTCCAAATCCCTGGAAACACTTTTCATGCTTAGCCAATATGTTTTCTATGTTGCTGCTGACATGATTTATTGTAGGATTACCTGTGATTTCCAGTCCTGTCCGTAGTACTCCGAGGATCTTGGCAGTTACTTTGCCTAGGAGTGGCACATTGTTGCCTGGAATTACGGCGATAGTTGCAATGACTCGTTTGTTTCCCATGATGATTTCTGCATTGAATTGGCCCTGGACTTTGAGCGGTTCATGCTGACCATAGGCATAAATGTTGGTGGTCATCGGTTTGAGTTCTGCTGAGTGTTTTAGTTGGTTCCATTCATTGGTGCTAATTGTGTTCACTGTTGCTCCTGAATCGATTACAAATGCTATCGGTATTTTATTGATTTCACACGTTACTTTGTCATGTGAGTTGTCATGTGAATCTGACGGATAGAGCGCAAATGCATGACTGTCGGAGTCTGAGTCTCTGCTGTTGTTGTTTTCAACGTTTTCCGGGTTTGATGCCGCACTTGGTTTTTAGTTTTACACACTCGTGCAAAATGGTTTTCTTCCGCCGCATTTTGAGCATGTCACTCCACGAGTACATTTGCATTCTCTTCCATAATGTCCTTTATTGCCACATCTGTAGCATTCTGCATCCCTGTGTCCTTGCTGTGATGTGGTTGTTCTAGGCCCACGGTTTTCTGTTGATTGGTTAGGTTCTGAAGGTTTGGTTCTAGGCCTATCTCCTTGCCTAGGCTGAGACTGGTGCTGATTATTCCTAGGCCTAGACGAGTTTCCGCGCCCATTATATTGATCTTGTTTCACATAGTTCACTTCTAGGGCTAGGCCTAGAGGTTCAGTTTGTTTTTCGATTTGTTTTGCCTGCTTCTCACTTTCCTCTTCAAGTCGTGCCATTGTGAGAGCTTTGTCTAGGGTTAATTCTTCTCCATTTTGACTTACTTTGAGAAGTTGTCTTCTTAGTTTCGTGCTCTTACATGTGTCGATGATTAGTCCACAGATGTGTTCATTCTGCTGTTCAGCTGTCCACTCACACGTTTTTGCTAGATTTCGTAGTCTTGCCGCGAATTTGTCGATTGGTTCGTTTTCTTCAGGCTTGGTGTGTCGGAACACGTGTCTCTCAAAAGTTGTATTCTTTTTTGGGTTGAAATGTTCGTCTAGTTTTGTAATCGCGTCTTCAAAGGTCGTTCCTGTATTTGTAAAGTCCATAAATATATCCTGTACTGCAGGTCCCGCCATGTGGAGAAGCAAATTACGTTTCCGCACATCGTCTTTAATACCTGTTGCCCCGATATAGAAATTAAAACGTGACTTCCACCTAGTCCACATCGCCGACTGATTCTCACCTCCCGGCGTAAACCTATCCACTGATGGCACGTCTAAACTCATGTTTGTTTCGCGTGAACGTTCGTTTTTTATCCTTGTCGCCAATGTATTGTACTATGAAAAGGGTACTATGAAGGGTGTGCTGTATTTAAACTCGTATGCTCGTATTTAAACCTGTATTTTATTCCATGCTCTCGGTCGCCATAACCTATCCAACTGACTTCCCGTCTTCTTCCACTCACCGCCTCCCTAGCCCTAGCATCCGCTTGTCAGGCCTAACAGTGGCCATGTAACATAGCTGGCGGTGGCTCAGCAGCTGAGACACTGGCGGTCGTTTCAAACACTACAGATTGGCAGCGGCTATGTTGCTCTAACTTGGCTTGTACATCACCTTGTAGTAGTAACCTTGCAACTCTTGCACTGCTTTTACCTTACTATGTAGAGGCTTGGTACCTTCTCCAGATATATGGTGTCCTAGGAACTACACTTTGGATTGACTGCTTTTGCATTTGCTGCCTTGTAGCTCTGGCATAATATCATTTATTGTTGGAAGTACATACCTTTCTCTGACAAGAGCTTCCCGTCAGCCCGGTTGAGTCCGATTTATGCTTGGAATATGCGGTTTTACGCTTTGAAAATGACTGCGTTTACATTGGATTCTTCCATCCATATTACCCGAGTATGGAGAGTCAAAGTTATCCGCATGGCGTAGGCTGTAATCGCTGCGTGCATCAGTCTGTACCTCTCTATTCTCATCATTACTTAGCATGTTCAGTTTGTGGCGGAGAACGACAGAGACTTTGTCTATGATCCAATTGTTGCCGTCGTTTTCCAATAGTCCTTCATCTGAAAGAAAGTTTGGATTTAGTTCTATTGTAGTTTACCAGGGTGGGCAGTAGGCCTTGCCTAGACTACCCTCTAGCCTGTATACGGCCTTGTTATGTCTCGAAGTTTTGATGTCAAGACTAATTTATTTACACAAGGTTATATAATGGCCTGTAATACTCCAAATCCAATGTCGCTCATGAACGTTACCCTTATCTTAAATGTGATCCTAACGTGACAATACATTACAGTGGCGACTGGTGATAAGTACAGTGATTAAATTCGATAGGTTCAATCCCCCAGTTTTCGTTTCAATACGGTCTCGCGTGTCTCGCGATGGATGGGGAAAATGGTGGTTCTACTACGTTGAAGTCCTTTGTTCCGAGCGTAGATTTGAGCGTGGCGTCGCTCAAGTGGGATAAATGGATTCGTTCCCTAGAACTGCTTATGTTAGCTAGAGGTATAACTGCAATTTCATGTAATAAGGCGCTTCGTCTACATCTCGACGGTGAGGGGGTCCAAGACATTTGGTTTATCTTGCCAGAATCACAAGGCGAGCAAGACGACACACTTGAGTACAAAGTGTGTAAGGCGGCATTGAAGGCCTATATCCAACCACAAACGTGTTATGCACACCTGCGGCAAGTGTTTCGGGCCATGAGCTAGAGCGCGAGTGAAACTGTTGCTTAGTACGTTACACGGCTTCAAAGCCAGAGAAAATACTGCAAAGTAGATACATGGGAAGAAGACGACATTTTAGACCAGGATCATATTCATCAATCATATCAATTGTTTGATAATCCTATCTACACAATTTTTGTATCACACCTTATCTAGAATACATCCACTTATACACATACACCTTATAGCCCACCCATCGTCTCTGATATATTAGCGCAAGTTTGCTTTATTATGAGAAGTCAAGCCCAAATGCATTCATTAATCTAAACGTCACACATCGCGCCTTCGCTCGTCCGGTCGCTCTTTCCATCTCTTGGTATTGAACAAGTTTTCGCCGCAGTTGCAGCACAGAGCAGCAACCGCCAGTGACTTGGTGCAGTCACGGCCTTCGTGGTTTTGCGCGCACTTAAAGCAGAGAGAAGGTTGCTCACAGAAGGCTGATTGGTGGCCGAATTTCTGGCACTTGAAACACATTTGGGGGCCCTTTGATCCGCGATAAGCTTCGACTGACACGACTTAATAGCCCAGACGGCTCATGCCAGACAGGGGTTTGGCGTCAGAAGATGCCTGCGTTGTGACCACGAACAGCGGCAGTGGCGCGCGGTACAGGTCCAGTGCGCGACATCTGTTTCACTGCCGTGCTGTGTAACCGTATGCAGCTAGATCGGCCTTTATGTCGTCAACTGATTGCTTGGACGACAGGCCACGTAGTACGTATTTTCTGGTTTTTATCTCACCTGCCTGTGGCGTAGGTGTGATAGCGCACCTTGCGCGTCGTGAGTTCCCTGGTGAGGGTACGTAAGGCCTCCAGGTCGTGCAGCTTCACCTGGAAGGACTCACGGCGTGACGTTACTGTGAAGTCGCTATCAGCTCCAATTGTGAGGTGGATGAACGCGACGAGGTCGCGGTAGTGATCGAACCCATACACCATGATGGGCGGTACACGGATACGTCGTAGGGTTGGCACAGGCACGACACCATCCATCGCCTCGCCGGCCAGCCCGCCAGCGTCGGACGGGCCTGCACCACCAGGCGAAGCCGGAGAGTCTATTTCCGGTTCAAGACCTGAGAGAGGTGCAAACCGATTGTTCAACACTACGTTTTCGTCGGCCGTCCCGGATGCACGCGTAAGCCCCTTGCCACGACGCACTGGGGACGGGGACGCTGGGTAGGCCCCTTTTCGCTTTACGGCGACCGACACATAGTCTTATAGAGGAACACGTGAAAGAATGTCCTCCGTACTGTGCAATATTGTCCTCAGTACGGAGGAAGACAAGTGCAATTAAGTAACAATATGTCCGAACGATTTGTAAAGCCTATTGTAAGGAGGTACAACGATGATGCAAATACGTGGTAGAGAGAATTGCACTACATCCGAGGAAACAAGGAACAGTATGGCTCTCTGGCGCGCGAGTGAGGAACTAGAGAACCGGGGATAGGTACGCCCACCTGATAGGAAAACGCATGGTGAATCGCGTCAGTCTACGAAAATACTAAGAAATATTATGATTGTATATTTACGTAATTCACCAAAATTGCAATTTAGAAAGCAAAATACAGTAACCAAATAGATTTCCATCCATTTCAACCATTTACTCATACAAAACTACCTGAAAGGTATTATCTAAACTTGACTTTTGGGTCTCGGCAGTGAATGTTGACAGGTTCTTGAATGAAGCATATTTGGGACATTATTTTATCCAGCCGATTACACTACCGATTAATGTCTGTGTTTATATGTAAGCAGATTACACCAGATGTTTGAAAAATGGATTTAACCTCATATCGCCCTTCGTTTTGCTCATTTAAATGCCTTTGTCAGCCGTTCACGCGAGATTTTTAGGCCTAGATTTGCTTTGGTGCGGTGTAAAAGTAGGCCTACGGCCTACATGTTTATTATTTCGTGTAGGCTCTTCATTAAATAATATAAGAAGCTCGAAATGGTGTGATGGCCTACATACGAAATTAAGTCTGGCCAGAATATTATTATTTAAGCCAGAGTTTTGCATGTCTGTTAGGCCCTAGGCTAGGCCTAGGCGACTTGGCTGTAAATGCGAGATCAACACGCCTAGACAACACAGCTGACGGAGCCTATCCAATTTATTGAAATAAATTGATAGTTTTGGGATACAGACTGGTTAATTATTTTTTAAATTTATATTTTAGTAACAAAAATAATTAGTTTTCTTCTAGCCGAGTCATTTGACACCTAGGGATGGTTGAAACCATGGTTGAAACAGGCAAGCAGTGTTTATTTATTTATTTATTTATTCAAAAGCATTTCATACAGATTCATGTGGTAGCACTCAAGGCTTCCGAATATTGAAAATAAGTCAATTTTTAAAAGTTTGTTAAGAATATGTTGAAATAAAGTCAGTGGTACTATAGAAGACCTTGTCAACAAGAAAATCGTTCAGCTTTCGCTTGAAAGCATCTCGCGTCGGAGCCTGTGTGATCTCTCTTGGAAGACAGTTTGTTACTTTTACTGCCCCACTCCACTTGGGTGTAAAACTTTTACACCCAAGTGGAGTGGGGTTTTGTCCAGCTTCTTTAGCCTGTGCCGCTCAACGAATATTTTCCCTGCAGTTCTTGTATCATGGTTATGAACGTCGGCTCCTGTGACCGTCAGCAAGGGATTGTCCCTAATGAACAGGGCCAAGGCCTTAATATGAATACCAGGAAGTGTCATGATACCAAGAGTTTTGAAGGCTGCTCGACAAGATTCTGTTGGTTGTAGTGCAGCTATGTATCGGATCGCTCGCTTTTGAAGTCGAAACACCCTTATACTATCGGAGGCACCACCCCAAAACAGCACTCCGTATTGGAGATGGGACTGGAGAAGAGCAAAGTATGCAGTTTTCACCGTTTTCACAGTGCACTGTCTCATTAGGATTTTTATGCTGAAACATGCTGTGCTTAGCTTCTTACATAGTGAGTCGATGTGACTACTCCACTTTAGCCTGTAGTCGATGATTAGACCCAAAAACTTGGCGTCCGTGGAGACCTCGACCGGGGCCTCCAGGTGGGGTTGCTCCCCCTTTGTGGCAAAAGCAATGGCTACAGTCTTCTTTATATTGAGTGCAATTTTATTTGGATGACAGTATTGTTCAAGCTCCATAGCTGTTTGATGCAATGCTTGCTCTAACTCGTCAGTGGTACCGCCAGTCAGAACAGCACTAAAGTCATCAGCAAACTGGGTTTTGGTTCCTAGTTGTATATTTTTTGGCATATCGTTGATATAGATGCTGAAGAACGTGGGGCTAAGAATGGACCCTGGGGAATTCCATAAATGGAATTTTCCCAGTTTGCTTCTCCGCTACCGTCTTCTAATCGCACACATTGCTTCCTTCCCGTTAGAAAGGACTTGACCCAATTGTTTTCGGGACCTGTGATTCCATAGAATTTAAGTTTTTCTATAAGAGTGGCGTGGTTTACCGTGTCAAAAGCCTTGGTTAAATCAAAAAAGACTGCGCTCCTACACTCAGTTTTATGATCCAGAGCATCTTCCACTGCATTTGTCACGCGAAGGACAGCAGATGTGGTTGAGTGATTTTTTCTAAAGCCATGCTGTTCAACGCACAATAAGTTGTTTCTTTCCAAGTGCTTAACTAGTACGATAAGGAAGAGCTTCTCCAATATTTTGGAGAATGCCGTTGGCAGTGCAATGGGGCGATAGTTAGACATATTCGTTCTTTCACCTTTTTTATAAATTGGCTTTATGACAGTAGCCCTATACTTCATTCTTTCGGGGAACTGACTGGTGGTAAACGAGTGGTTAAAAATGTGCGTAAGAGGTTCCACAATTTGGGGCGCACACTTCTTTACTACCAGCATTGGTACTTCATCCCAGCCTGTTGATGTTTTAGGTTTCATATTTCTTATAACTGTCGGTATGTCATTGGGTGTTAATGTGGGTATTTGCAAGGCGGGGATGTCTGGTTGCTGTTGTGTGTTTTGCAACAATTCGAGGCATTTATCCGTTGTGTCCGTGTGTACATTCACAACATCTTCAACTGCTTTAGCAAAGAAACTGTTCAAGAGTCTTGCTACTTCTAGCTGGTTTGTCACTCTTTGTCCGTTTTCATTTATAAGAGAAATTTCTGGGGCATCCTTTTTAGTCTTCCCGGTGATTTGATTGACAATGTTCCAGGTTGCTGCTGATTTGTTGTCTGCTCTTGCTTGATGATAAGCTTTCTTGGCTGACATTACTGTTCTTCTGAGAAGCTTGGTTAGGCGTTTGTGTTCCAAGGATGCTGGTCCTTCAGGATTTCTCTTTGCTAGGTACCAGATGTCTCTTTTCCTCTTTGCCATTTCTCTGATGTCATTTGACAACCATTCCTTGTTATTTCTTTGCTGAGATGGTTTGGTAAGAGTTTTGGGAAAACATTCCCAGAACATAGGTAGGAACTTACGAAGGAAGTTATTAAATTTTATATCCACGGTTACTGCATTGTAAACATCATCCCAGTCTAGGTCTGCCAGTTTTGCTGAGAAGTTGGAACAATTCTGAGGGGTGAATCTCCTTCGACTTTTAGTGCAATTTTTACTCTTTCCCGTCTTGACAATGTAATTGACTTCAATTAATTGACCTGCATGATCAGATAGTCCCGGATCCACATTTCCGAGGAAGTTCACCTCATTTGAGTTAGTTAACACATTGTCTATGGCTGTTTGTGAGGATTTGGTAATTCTAGTAGCTTCGTAGTTTAGTAACCGGAAGCCTGCGAGTCTTGCGGTTTCTTCAAGTTGGTTGCTTGCTACGTTGTCTAGAATGTCGATGTTTAAGTCTCCACAGATAATCACTGGTTTCTTTTCTGTTGCTACTTGCTGTAGCAATGAATCCAGTTTGCTATAGAACCACTTGAGTGACTCCTTTCCTGGTGGCCGGTAAATGACAATCACTATGCATTGTAAGGGCTTAGTGATTTCCACTGAGCAAAGTTCTAGTTGCTTCTCTTTAGCCATTTTACAAATATCTTTGCGAAGGTAATATTCCAAGAAACTATTTTTCTTTATAAGGATACAAACTCCTCCTCCTTTACTGCGAGCCCTGCCGAAGCTGGCAGCCATGGTAAAGTTATTAATTTGAAGAGCTTCTTCATGCCCTGCTTGTAACCAGTGCTCCGAAATACATAAAATATCGATTTCGCGTTTCGCTGAATCAACAAAAATTTCTAATTCTTCTACTTTTTTTTCCAGACTTCTTATATTTATGTGATAACATGTGAGGCTTTTCCTTGGTGTATTCTTATTTACAGGGTTTTGAGAGGTTAGTTGGGGCTCTGTTACGATGCAGTCTTTTTTAGGTGGGGAATTAGAAAAAACCTCCTAACCGTTGCACCCTCCGGCCAAAAAGAAGCATTGTACATTGATTCTTTCAGGTCAAAGTCAGCTCCGATCTTAAAGGCGTTGAACTCACTTTTTGTGTCAAGCTGGTCTACTACAAAGATCCTACCTGGTTGTTTGTTTACTAGGTATTGTTCAACTTGTTCCCTGGTTGCATTTTTATGAATACGGCCCAGATGCAACCAGACTCTTTTCTTAACTGCTGTCAAGCCTAAGCTCGACTTCCCATCTGTAGAAGTGCCTACTATGATGTTTTTTTGTGAAGTTTTATTTTGCTTCGTGTCCTTAGGGCCTACACGTTCATTTGGTGACGATTGGCTACTATGTCTAGATCTAGGCCTAGGCCTGTTTATGTTGTTGTCACTCGTCGTCTGGCTAGAATTGGTGTTTACATCCTTCATTGCCCGGTCTAGGCTAGGGTTCCTTTTGCCGGCAGGCCAGGAGTTCTCAGTCTGTCGGAGCAGCTTAGGCACTGGCTTAGTCTTTGCTTCCTCATGTGGGGTCGCTCTAACCTTACTTACGCAGGACCCTGGGGCTAGGCCTTCAATTTTTTCCTCTTGAAGGGTGATAATTCTTTTAAGATCAAAGATTCTTTCATCCTTTTCATGGAGTAGTAATAGTAGTAGTAGTTCTTTATTCTGTTGTTACAATATTATGGTTACAACAAAAATGGCGAGGTTCAATCGATATGGATTGTTCTTCCACCTAACCATTTTACATATTATAAATACAAACAATAATATAATACACAATACAAATAATATTCTAAAATTTAAACATAGAAATGGAAGATTAATTAAAGGAAACACAATAGATACCTATTTAGTTAAGTAGATGTGTACTTGATACATTGAAATGACTGTGGGTTTGTGCAGTTATTCTGCCAAAAGGAAATGGTATTTACAATCGGGACAGTGTGTGACAATAGACTACCGGTATAGTATGAAGATGTATTTACATGAAAAACTCATCTAGATTATAATAAGGGGTTTCTATGAGAAACTGCTTTATTCGTTTCTTTTGAAGATTAGCTCTTAATATATCAAGGTTTATTATTTTAGTAGCAAGAGCATTATAAATTCTTTGTCCCATATAGTAAATGTTATGTTTTTCGAGATGAGTGGTTTTGTGGGAGGGATACTGAAGTGAGGTTTTGTGTCTTGTATTATGGTCATGTTGAATTAAGTTTTTGAAGTGTTCCGGGTTGTCAATCACAAAGCAAGCTGCGCTGTGTATGTAGACATTTGTAACTGTTAGTATTTTGAGCTCTTTAAACATATCGCGACAGCTAGCGCGGTGCCCAAGCTTGCCTAATATTCTAATGGCACGTTTCTGCAAAATTAGCACTCGATTAATCAAGTTTTTATACGTTGTTCCCCAAGAAAGTATTCCATAGGATAGAATTGAGTGGAAATTAGCAAAGTAAGCTACTCTAGTTATCTCTGGGCTTGCAAGAGTGGATAACATACGGATAGCATATGTGCTAGAGTTTAGTCGCCTACAAAGCTTATCAATATGTGGTTGCCACGTTTTAGTGTTATCCGTGCATAATCCCAAGAAGTAACATTCACTTACAGTTGTTATTGTGCCCTTTTGAACAGTTAGGTGTGGAATTAACAGTGCTATATTTGATTTTAGTCTGAAATTAAGTAGTTGTGTTTTTTTATCATTCAGGTGCAATTGATTAGCTGAAAACCATGTGACAATTGCATTTATTATTATTTCTGCACATACTTTTGTATTTTTAGAATCTGGACATGATATGATTATTCTTGTGTCGTCAGCAAATAGAGTTAGGAACAAGAGTGTGAGAGGTGGAAGATTTTCTTGTTCAGCGATTTTGTTGCAGTATGCTGCAAGGTCATTGATGTATATCAGAAAAAGCAAGGGCCCTAGGACAGAGCCCTGGGGAACTCCAACCTTGTTTGTCTGGCAGGTTGATTTGGTTTGGGTGTTGTTATTGATAACCACAAGTTGCTTTCTGTCCGTCAGGTAAGATTTTAGCCATTGTCCTGCTATTCCTCGAACTCCATAATGGTTAAGTTTTTCTAGGAGTAGATCATGATTTACGCAGTCAAACGCTTTGCTTAGGTCGAAGAAGACACCTAGGGTATTGTGTCCACTGTCACACTTTGTCCAGCATTTCGGCTGTAGCTGTTGCAGTTGATTTGTCAGGCATGAAGCCATGTTGAGATGTTGACAGCAAATTGTTTTGCTGAAAAAATTCATAAGTCTAGTTGATATTAATTTTTCTAATGCTTTCGAGAATACTGGAAGTATACTAATTGGGCGATAGTTATCTGGTTGATCATGTTTATCTTTTTTATATATTGGGATTATTTTTGCTTCTTTCATCTGCTCAGGGAAAGTACCTGAAGAGAGTGAGCTATTGAAGATGTGCTCAAGCGGAGTTAGAAGAGGGTTAGTAGAAGCTTGGATTAGTTTGACTGATAGTTCATTAATATATTGGGTGGTCTTTGAGCTAAGTTTTAATACAATTAATTTTATTTCATCTTTATTGGTTGGTTTTAAGAACATACTATTCAAGTTCCCGACTACGTTAGTTTTCAATAGTGAAATGGGATGTGGTATTCCTACGCGATGGTTTGTGGTTAGATTTACAAGTTTATCCGGTATATTGATAAAATACTTATTCATGGCCTCGGCAATTTCATGTTCAGATGTTACTTTTTTCCCGTCAAATACCATTTGTTGTATTTTGGAAGTAGGCCTACTGATGTCTACGGTTTTGTGGTTTGTGTGGTTTCTTATTACATCCCACATGGCTTTGCTCTTGTTATTGGAATTAGCAACAAACTCGGATACAGACCTCCGCTTTGCTGCCTTCAACACCTTTTTATAAATTTGTTTGTAACTCCTGACATATTCCCTGAATTCGTTTGAGCATGAGTTTGTCTTCGATATTTTTATGAGTTTGCTTAACCTATTACACGAGATTTTGATTCCCTTAGTCCACCAGTTTTTGAATTGTTACTATTCTTAATTGGAACCTTCCTTGCCGGAAAGGAAGTATCAAAGTGAGACATGAGTATATTTATAAATGCATCGTATTTCCGTTGGTTGATTTTGCTTCAAGAACTTTTGACCAGTTTTCAGTTTCTAGGAGACTTACAAAAGCAATAATATTAGTTTCCGAGAGGATTCGCTTCTTACAAGAGTCAGACCTACGGCTGTTGTCTTTTAGCTCTTTCTTATCATGCATGGGTAAGGTTATAATTTGTCCTTCGTGATCTGAAATGCCACTTGTTAGCAGTGAGGCTTTAAGCGTAGAGTTTGTGTTTATAAATATATTGTCTATGCAAGTGCTACTAGTTGTTGTTATTCTGGTAGGCTCATTTACTGTGGCAGTTAGTTGATATGAATTTAAGAGGTCATTAAGGAGTGAGAGGTGTGAAGATGGTTTTATAAAGTCTATATTGAAGTCGCCTGCAAGAATGATAGTTTTGTGCTCTTGAGCAATTTTTGTGAGTTTTGTGTCTGCCCTATTTAGAAACATGTTTATATCAGTATTAGGAGCCCTATATCCGGCGATAATTACTAGTTTTTGCAATTTTAGTTCGATTGCTGAGAATTCGGCACATTTCTCAGTATTACCACTCTGCAAATCATTTCTAGGTCTAAAATTGTTAAGAGCTATGCTACGCTTAATGAAAAATTGCAGTTCCCCCATGACAAAACTCCTTCCTGCAGAAGCTACTACCTAGAATATAGTCATTTAATTTAAAATGTTGAATTTCATCTTCCTTTAACCAGTGCTCACTGACACATAGAATATCAACTGACTTTGTTTGTAGGATTAATTCTATTTCATAAGTTTTATTTCTGATGCTTTGGCAGTTCTGATGGAGAACGGTAATAGACGGTAGGCGCACTATGTCTTTGGCTTGGTTTGGGGACGAGCCCAAAAAGGAATGCACTTATGGTGCAGCTTGGTGCCTCGTATTGGTTGCTTTCGTGTGGGTTTACATGTGGGCGTCTTCTGCCGAGGGGCGTCTGTTCGATTCCCAAGGCTGTTGATGGTCTGGTAGTCTGATTTGGACTGATTAGGGCCAGCGGCAGGGCATGCGTTAGCCGGCGGGTTCACGTTAGGTCTTCTCATACGATCTATATCAGCGGCTGGTTCTGTGTTAGATGGAAGGTTTACTGGGGCGTTGAGCATCCTTATATTATCAACTGGTTGCACAGTAGCCGCCAGGTTTCTCAGGGCACTGGGCCTCGTCAAATCTGCTGCATCCACTTCGTCCGCGGCAGCAGAGAAGTTTGCTGCAATGTTGGGTATCAGTGACGAATCCATGCGGGCGTGCGCATCTGCGGTTGCCGCCAGATTTTTCAGGACGGTAGGTCTCGCCGTCTGGTCTATATCAGCAGCCGGACTCGTGAGATTTGCCGAAGCATGATTGGGCCTAGCTGTCAAATCTATGGTATCGACCGAGTCCACGGCAGCCATCACGTTTTCTCGAGAGGTGGGCCTCTTCGTTGGGTCCACGTTCAGCGGGTAGAATGGCATCAGAGTAGGAGTTACGTCTTTTCTGTCATGGTTGTTCATAAGGAACATGCTGTCGACTGAGAAGGCATCCAACTCTTTTCTGTTGTTGGCAAGGATTGCCATCTTTATGAGTTCTGCAATTCTCTTTTTTCCCTTGATGTTGAGGTGAAGCCCCTGTTTTGTGTAATGGATTGGATGCGTTCCCTCATTTATGTCAATGAACGTTGCATTCTTGTGTAAATTTACCCATTTCTGTATCGATTCATTTGCTAGAGATATTGCTGTGTTTGTTTTTAGCTCATCTCGCCTCCTTGGGATGGATATGAAGAACACTTGCTTGATAGCGTCTAGCTTCTTTCCTATCTCTGTCAGTGGACTTCTGTGCTAGGAACCTGAAATAGACAACAACCTGTTTACTTTGTCACATTTTGTTTACAGAATATTAGCGCAAATCAACACCCCGACAAAAATACTGAAGATGGTGAAAGTGAAGGAGATGTTAGGCCTACAAATGCTGGTCCATCCAAGAAGAAAAAAATAACCCATAGTCGTAGGCCTGCTTGCAACACAGATGAAGACCCAGAGAATTCTATATTAAATGACTCGTTAAAAATTATGGCCGAATCATTAAATAAAGAAGAAGATGATTCTGAACTTTACTGTCGTCATCTAGCGACGCAACTAAGGGGGTTGTCTTCCCGTGATCGGCTGATTGCCCAAAAAAAATTGATGACATTATGTTTAGCATCCTCATGAACCAGGTCAACAACTTTCACACCTAAGCCCCCTACATCTTTTAATCCTACTTCTTTCACTATTACACAACCAAGAGGCAGAGCATTACCTATGAGGACGTACCCTACCACTTTACGTTACAATACAACTCCACTTAATTCCTCACCGGTTTCTGTAGAGTATGTGAATGAAGAGGAAGTGTGTTCGGATGATTACTAGTAGATGACAAATGTCAAAGGCCTACTTCCTATCATTAGGCTACCGTACGTATCTTTAATAGGCCTATTATGATCATTCTCTTAATTATTTAATGTTTTAGTTTAATTAGCATTTTATAGCATATGCAGCATTATGCATTATGCAATGTTGCAATTTAGTAACCTACAATATTAATAAAAACAGTACTTAATCTCTCAGTTTGTCAATTCTTATTTTTAATGTTCCACTAACAACAAATCTTTTCTTTGGAGTATTTTCTTCACAAACACCAGTGGACTGGAGGTAAGTAGGGCCTAGTTCGTTGCTGCTTTCATGGTTAAATTAATAATAACTTGCTCACCTTCATACCCAAAGGACCAAGTGCAACCTTTATTGCATCACAGGTTTCTGGAATTATTGTACCTAATGACTGTCTTGATATCCTGTACAGATATACCAAATCCTGGTACGTATTTCCTGCAATAAAATAAACAAGATAGTCAGAACAACCTTTGAGTTTGTGCGATACCCTATGTGCCAAGTAGGTATGCCTAGGCATACATTGTAGAAGGCAGTATAGGTAGACGACTCTTGTGAAGAAAGTGAAAAGCTTGTAGAAAGAATGAACTTTACATGTACATATACTGCTTCTAAAGGGATACTATAGTGTGGAGGAGTGCCTACTTGATAAGCAACTCTAGTTGCTAGTTTTTAGTACGGTACTAGGACAGAACAAGAGGATGTACCGGTAGGTATGTTTGTTTGTGTTTTTAATGATGTTTGTTTTGGGTTTACTTAACTCATTTTTATTGTAAGCTGTTGACAATTTCATTACCCGTCTGCTATGCAGACTTATGGGTTTTTTGTTTGTATGCTTGAAATAAATAAAAATATAACTAATATAGCCTAGGCCCCTGCAATCCCTAGAGGCCAAGGACCCTGTAAGCAGGCCTCCTAGGTCCCAGACCTCTGCCTAGGCCTAAATTACAATAAATAATCAGGCTAGTACCCTAGGCCTAAGTAGGGCCTACCAGACCACCGCCTAGAGGGCTAAATTACAATAAAATAATAAAGCCCCGGGCTTGACAGGCCCCTATAGCTATACTAACCTGAAGCTAGATATCTTAAAGTGACAGCCAGTCTTTCTTCAGCTGGAATAGCTTGCCTCATTACAGTATTTTGTCTCTCTATTAATGGGCACACCATTGCAGATAGCTCATGGAACGATTCCAAATCCATTCGTAGGAAATTTTCAAGGGCACTCGGATCATCTGTTGATAATTCTTGCAACAAGTTATTATAAGCACCCTTTTCCTCTCTCAAATTTAACCAATTCTTAATCCAAATGCTTCTCTTTTTCTTTTTCTTTAATAGGCCTACTAATCTCCTTTTCCTCCGTTCTCTTAAAATTCTAACTATGTTAAAAGCAGCAAAAACAACTCTTAACTTCAATCTTGCCATTATGACACTACCCTGCTAATTAAAAACTCTATGAATGTCACATTAGAAACATAAAACATCAACAATCACGTGATAATTTGAAGAGATTTGATTGGAAGTTGCTAACTTTTATTGCCAAGTTGTTCAGAATGTTGAACATTTTTTGGTTTGTTGCCGGGTGTTGACAACTCGAGTTGACCGTGTGGCAGGCAGTGGGCAATATGCATGTTATCTAATGCAAACCAACTCACAGCAATAAAGTTGGCCAACTTTGTTGGGCAACTTTGTTGATCGTTTGGCAGCCGCTTAAGATGCAGGTATTGTTAGGCTAATAGTGCACAAAATGTTAGCTTCATTGAAAGCAAGTCTATATTTTTCAAGAAATTGCACTAACTGTAGAAGGCTTTCTATCTTCTCTTTCGTCTCTTCTACGTAACGTTTCAACGTTCGCGGCAATAACTTCGTTTCTGATTCCAGGCTTGCTAAATCGCACTCATAGTATATAGCCAGGGGCTTAATCATATCCATGTCCATAAACGACTCACTTTGAGGCACTACCAATTTTGCATGTGTAGCAGAGCCAGATAAAAACACGTACAAATCTTCGATTAACGCAAAGAAATTTGCTGCTGGTTTAATATTTTTACACACGTCTACGATTACGAGGTAAGGCCTATGGTTGAAGCAGTGTGTGTATGTAGCTTGGGGATCATCCCTTTTCATTAAAGCTTGCACGCCATTCAAGCGACCACTCATTACATTGTCACCATCGTAAGTTTGACCAATGCAACAATTGATACCAGTACCACAATCACTTAGAGTGCGCTTCATATACGCGAGCATGTGTTCTGCGTCGAGTGAATTAGCACTATAGTATAACCAAGAAATCTTTCATATACACTACCAACTAAATAATAGTGCACTACTATCGACAGTTGCTCAACTTTGGTTATATCTTTACTCTTATCTACCATGATCGCAAAGAAACGCGCTCTTTTCACTTCATCCCTGATCTGTTCAATCACCATTCAAGACATGACGTGTAACGTGACGTGTGCTTAGAAATTAAATGTAACAGTTCTAAGAAATTGCCTCGGTTGTTGCTTTCAGCACCCTCATCATTGCCTCTTTGGGCAATACCTTGTACAGCAGTGTACAATAACGCATCACCGACTGCAGAAATATATTCTACGTTTTCTCTCACCAGTGCAGCATGGCCGCTGTTAATTTGAGCGGCGCAGAAGTATTTTTCAATTCATTGTCTTGGAACATTTGCCAAGCATATTGGCAATGTTTGTGTTGGATGCTGTTTTCATGTAGCTTCAGCCCTTTGTCGACGGTCATCGCATGTTTCCAATTTGAAAACCCAGATGAAGTTAATGAATTAATGGCCGTGTTTGCGGAAACAGTTTGAAAAAATCGACATGGAAAACAAAAAGCCGCGTTTTTAATCGTGCTGTAATCTAGCCATGCAAACAATGAATACCACTCTTGTTTGAAGCTTCTCCAACGACTGTCTTTACCTTGCCCTTATTTTGTGGACGGAAAGGTTTTAAGTGAAGGCTGAAATGGTCCGTCTTTTATATTCGATGTAGTAGTAGTAGTAGTAGTAGTAGTAGTAGTAGGTTTTATTTCCAATACAAATGTTACATTGTAGTTGACCCATCTAATCCTCTGTAGAGGATTATTACAATAGGGTATTTGGAAAAATGTTTAAATATACAGTTAAATAAATAAATAGATTACCATAGTAGGCTATAAATAAACTAAGAATATAATACAATGAAAAAATAAAAAATACGATTAATATTACACTTAAATTTTGAATTAGAGATAAATAAATATATTTTAAAATCCATAGGCCCCTAGTCACTAGTGCACTTGGTTGTAACCTGGACATATTGAATTTTTTTTTATTGCAGTAGGTATCTTTGAAGGCCTATATGTTTTTGTCTTCTAGGTATTCTTGAACTGAGTAATATGCTTTTTTTAGAAAAATTGATTTCAGCTTGTGTTTGAATGAGTTTACATTGTTTATATTTTTTATTTCTTGTGGCAATTTGTTGTAAAGTTTTGAGTTTATGTATGATGAATTTAATTGTAGTGTTTTAGTTTTTGAGGTATTGTGTGTGAATATGTTTATTTTGACGGGTGTTGTGAGAATGGATGTCGCTGTTGAGGGTATGTTCATTGGTTGTTTGTGTATGTACAAATGGTTTGCATTATGTATAGGCTGTAGAATGTTAATATCTTATGTTTTATAAAGTGTTCTTTACAGTGAGGTTTTATGAAAGAGTCTTTTCTTTGTCTTAGACCCAGAATGATCCTGAGAGCTTTTTTTTGCAATGTGAAAATTGTTTTTGCATTTGGGGAACCACCCAGAATTCTACTCCATATCTGAGATGAGATTCAAAGTTTGCGGAATATGCTATTTTAGCTGTTTTAATATTTGAAATTGATTTTATAATCCTTAATGCATATATAGTAGAGTTTAATTTTTTAGACAATTTTTCACATTGTTTGTTCCAATTTAGATGTTCATCAATCGTTAGGCCAAGAAAATCTGCGAGATTAGTCTTTTTTATTTTTGTGTTTTTCTCAGCGTTGATAGTGAGGGTTTGTGGTTTTTCTTCCTCTTTGATGTTCTGGTTGCCAAACATGACAAATGTGGTTTTGATATAATTTAGTATCAGATTGTTTACACTAAACACTGGTTTGCCACAAACAGCTGTTTTTTCCGATTGTGTTATAAGTGATTTTACACAGCTAGCTCTGATGGTGATGCTTGTGTCATCCGCAAAGAGCTGTGAGTTTTTTATAAGGTGAGCAAAATCATTAATGAATATAATAAAAAAGAAGTGGCCCTAGTATGGATCCTTGTGGCACTCCGCAGGTAATTTTTTGTTGGTTTTGATAAGTATTTCTGTTCATTGTTATCTTCATCCATGGCAGTTAGCTCTACGTATTGTACACGATTTGTTAGATATGACACAATCATGTCTAGAGCTATACCTCTTATGCCGTAGAATTTGAGTTTATCTATAAGTATTTTGTGATCTATACAATCAAAGGCTTTTGATAGATCACAAAATACTCCAAGTACAAGATCATTACATTTTTTCCCTTCTATTATATTTTGTATAAAATTTTGAATAGTTCCTAGGGTTGACCTGTTTTTTCCTAACCCGTTTTGTTTATCTGTTAGGAGGTTATTTTTTTCAACAAACAATGTTATTCTTTTATGTATCAATGTTTCTAGGATTTTAGAGAAAGCTGGAAGGAGTGAAATTGGTCGATAATTACCTATTTCATCTTTGTTGCCCTTTTTGTGGAGTGGTATAACTTTAGCTATCTTAAGCTTATCTGGGAAAATTCCTTTCGCTATACATTCGTTGTATATATGTGCAAGTGGGGTCACTATATGTTTACTGCATTTTTTTATTAATGAAGTAGGAATTTCGTCAATCCCAGAGGATTTCTTTGATTTAAGCTTTGAGATGATTTTTTGTGATTTCTATGTGGTCTGTAGGCTGCATAAACATTGATTTTGTAGTGTCTATGTTCATGTTTGTAGGTACGCAAGGTAATCCTTTTCCTCATTTAGTTGGTTATTTGTTTGTATGAGTTTATTTGCTGCCGTGGCAAATTCATTGTTGAATAAGTTGGATATCTGTGTTTGATTTGTGACGATAGGGTTTGTTAATTTTTAGTGAAACGTTTTTTTTCATTACCGTTTTAGATTTATTTGTGTGCTTGTTTATTATTTGCCATATCATTTTAGTTTTTTCTTCATTTCTGCTACCTTCAATTTGTTTAGTGATATCTTGAGCCTTTGCTGCTTTTATTACTTTGTTGTAAATCTTTTTATATTTTATGTAGTGCATTTTAGTGATAGTGTTGTGATAATATTTATTTATCCAGAATAGACACTTCAAGTTTGCTCTAGAAGTTTTTATTCCTATCGTGAGCCACGGTTGTTTAATGAAGTTTGTATTTATTTTAGTTATTTTTTTAGGAAAGCACGTATCAAATTTCTGTAGGAATATTTCCTCAAAACAATTATATTTCTCGTCTGGACTATTTGCAGTGTATACAGTGGTCCAGTTTGTTTCATCTAAAAGACTAATTAGATTGCTTATATTCTCTTCATTGAATTTCTTCTGATAGTCGTTTTTTTGTTTTTTATGTTGAAGGGGCAATTTTATAGTTATTTGTTGGGCAAAATGGTCAGAGAGACAGTGGTTAGTTACCTTAGATGTGAAAGTAGTGGGGGGTTTTGCATTAGTGGCAATGTTGTCAATATTTGACAATGAATTTAGGTGAGGATCAAGCCTTGTTGGTTCATTTATTGTAAATATAATGTTAAATGACAGCATAAGATTTATTAATTTTTCTCTGTTGGCCCTATGATTTTCTTTTTGAAAGTCAATATTAAAATCACCTAGTAAGTAAATTTCCTTCCCTTCTTTAGTAATTTTAGATAGGGTTTTTTCTAGTATTTCTAGGAAGTGTGTTATATTGCCCAATGGTGAACGATATACTGTTATTATAATCAAGTTATTTTTAGAAATGTTGTTACTTACTATTTCTATGCCAGTCAGTTCAATGTTTTTTTCTGAGGTGCTTAGGTCTATCTTTTTTGTTAGACCTAGCCATTTGTTGTTTATGTAAATGGCAACCCCTCCCCTTAGGAAATTTGATCTGCAAAAGGAATTACTTAGTGAGTAGTTGCTAATGTGAGTTGATTGAGGTTTTCATTGTTAAGCCAATGTTCTGAAAGACATAAGAAGTCTATTTCTTCATTTTTACTTTCTAGTCCATCCAGAATGATTTTCAAGGTTGTTGATGGAATTTGTAAGGCCTTGAATGTTTTGATGTTTTTGTTTTGTGTTTTGATGTTTTTTGTATTTGAGCATGTGTTTTTAGTTTTTATTGTGGAAGGTGTAGGTGATGGTGTGTCTATCTGTGTTTCTTTTTTATCCGTGGCTTGTGGTTTGTTGCCTTTGCTAAAAAAGGTTGTTTTTTGCAACTCCTGGTTTCTTTAGGTTCTATTGCTGAGATTTTATATTTTGGTGGTAACAGTGAACGGGTGTTGATGTTTTGTTTGTTATCGGTTTTGTGTTTTGTGTCTTGTGTCTCGTTATTTTTATTTAAATGTGTGATGTTTAAAGTTTGTTTGACTGACTTAGGGTGACTTGAGGCTGTGCCCACTGGCTCCTCTGTAGCAGCGCTCGATAGCATTGTGTCCCCTTGGTTCACCGCCACTGGCTCCTCTGTAGCAGCGCTCGATAGCATTGTGTCCCCTTGGTTCACCGCCACTGGCTCCTCGTAGCGCTGCCACTGGCTCCTCTTGGTCCACGGAATTTGGACCACGCTGGACCAGGTGTGCTGCATGGGTGATCTCGCAGGCTGTAAGTGAGGCTTCTGTGGGTCGGGTTGGCTCACATCGAAAGTCTATACTTGTTGTGGAAGTAGTTGTCGCAGGTTTTGTTGGGTCTTCTTTGGAGAGTTGGATTGCCTTGAGGCATAATGTTTGGTCCTCCTTCTCGATTGGTAGATCCAGGATCTCAATAGTGGCCAGGTCTTTTGTGAATTTAGGCTTGTCCTTGTCAGTGCAGGAGACGTTAGGCCTACTTGTGCTGTTTTGCAAATTTCATCTGTTATCAGTTGTGCAAGATGCTCTTTCCCTTTCAAGTTGAGGTGTAGCCCCTGTGTAGTGAAGTGTTCTCTCGAGAATGACACTACAGATAGAACTGTGACCCCAAGTGTATTTTTTAGTTGTTTGTTGATACGGTTGTTTGTCTCAGTAATCAAAATGTTCATGTTAGCCGTGCAGTCGAAGCGAGGCAGAAGTTCAATTACGATTATATTTGGTTTATTTTGATACTGATGTTTGCAAAGTGGGCTTAGAGCATCCCTGATGTTATTTGTTGTGTTGTTACTAATGTCATTTGTACCCGCTAGTAAAATTAGTGTGTCTTTTACTGTAAGTCTGTTGATTTCACTTTCTAAGCCTTCCATGACTTGTTTGGCACCTGCTCCTGGTTTGATTGTGGACTCTATCACATATTGGTCATTTGCCATAGGCCTACTAAGATGTGTTTTTTATTAATGTTGACAGAAATCGCCCATGGCTATCAGCCATTATCACAATTTTGTGGTTTATCGGTACCGGGAAGACCGGGCTGATGTCTTGATTTAGGCCTATCCGATCCTTGTCCTTGTGCCCCCATGTAGGTTCTATCGTATGAATTTATTGAAGGCATAGGGTGTTGTTTTGAGCTAGGCCTATATGTAGGCCTATCACCATTTTGAGTCTCTGTCCTTGTCATGGCGGTGGTTTGGACTTGTGTATTGGTGTTTAACCTTTTTCTTAGGTCTTGAATTTCCTGACATAACCTACAAATCATTTGCTCCAGTCTCACACATTCTGCTGCTAAGAGTTGAAAGTTGTTTACAGCGAGTGTAGGCTGGAACACTGAGAGGGGAAAAATTTGATTTGTGGCTTGGGTTTGAAGCTAGGTTTGAAGTTAGGCCCAGGCCATTGTGAGAGCTAGGCCTGTCGCCCATGGCTGCAGTAGGCCTATGGCTGTAGGATGCCTTCAAATGAGTTGCCGAAAGTTCCTGGCACACTTTTGCTTGCGCTTGTCGTTCACTGAGGAGTACTTCACTATAAGACTTACCACAGGTGGGCCTAGCTTCTGTCTCGGCGGGGGGTTTTACATAGCTGCCTTGGTTTTGGAAGCCTACTAAACCCGCGCCTAAGCCTAGGCCTAGGCCTAATTCATTTTCGGAAATTATGTTGTTGGCTGGTGTTTTGGAGAGCTTCCGACTGTTCTGGGTAAACACTTCACTCCTAGAAGTGTTAGAAGTATTTAAAAACTTGTTTCTTGATCTATTTGATGTACTGTTATAAAAATACCTGGAGGTAGTATATAGGTCGTTCCCGAGCAATGTCACTTGGTCCAGGTGGCACAAATTTTGGATGAAAACGCTTCCGAAAATATAACGTTTTCGCTTTCTGTCCTGTCGCCACTAGTTCGATCTTCCATCCACTCGCAATAATCTTCACATTCCGAATCGATTACAGCCTTATCACTTTCAATTTCAAGATCAATGCTTGTTACACTTGCTGCTTCTTCCATGTCACTCTCAATAACACTACCACTAGCGTTAACAGCACTACCCTCAGTCGGAACTGGGAGATCGCTACTTCTACTACACTTTTCTGAAGAAAAAAAATCTGCTACAGATTTTCGTTTCATCGTAACGTAAGGAAGAACGCGTGTGTTCTTAACAAGAAAACGTGAAATACTGAAGGAAATTGCATGAAACTTGGCCTTCAAAGTCCAATTCGCTACCATCCCGTGGTTTGGCCAGTGATTAAGGGAGTAGTGTATTCCCCAAAACTAAGGGCGAGCTCTGGCCGGTTGGGGTGCGTGTTGCAGAGAGAGCGCTCGCGCAACTTTGTATCACACCATTCTTCATTCACACGCGGAGACGACTACGACGGGGGGGAACCCCTGCCCTCCCCATATGCTTGTGGCTGGTTCTGACCAGCACAGGCCTGTCCACGCCTTGTCCCCCCGCGTCATCCCTTACGTCCCTCCCTTCGTCTCGATTAGCCAAGTTGCATAAATATGAGACGTAAAGCAATATCCAATCAATCAACGGCCTTACTCATATTTATTTTATTCTTTCACTTATTTCGTCTCCATACTTGCCGGCCCTCTCTGCAACGAGCACTCCTCCGTTCCCACCCAGTTTAACCCATCCTATCCAACATCCTCACTCCTTCCCATTTATTTTATTTATTTATTTCAAGCATACAACAAAAAACCCATAAGTCTGCATAGCAGACGGGTAATGTAATTGTCAACAGCGTACAATAAAAATGAGTTAAGTAAACCCAAAACAAACATTCAACTATTTAAAATAAACATCATTAAAAACACAAACAAACATCCTCTTCTTCTGTCCTAGTACTAAAAACTATCAACTAGAGTTGCTTATCAAGTAGGCACTCCTCCACACTATAATATCCCTTTTGAAGCAGTAAACTTTTCACTGCCTCATTGAACTTCTTTTTATCGTCAATGTTCTTGATTTGACTAGGCAGATTGTTATACAGTTTCCGACCCATTTGATGTGGCCCCAAGGATGTTGTTTTGAGACGATGGCGCTCCACAGCTATGCGGCCAGCGGTTCTTGTAGCGTAGCCATGAATTTGACACACCTCCCTGAAGTTGCCGAGGTTCCCTTTAACAAATTTGCACACTTCCAAAATATAGAGACAAGGCAGGGTAAGAATTTTTAAGTCCAAGAATACCTGCCTACAGGACATTCTTGGACCTATCGAGATCATTATTCTTAAGATTTTCTTTTGTGCTCTAAAAATTTTTAATGAGTTGCTAGCGCTACCCCAAAAAATCACTCCATAGCTTAGTATAGACTGGACATAAGCAAAATACACTATGCGCAATGCCTTGATATTGCACTGCCTGGCCAGGACTCGCATAGCAAAAGTCGCCCGAGCCAATTTAACCAAAAGACCATCTATGTGAGGAACCCAATTAAGGTGTTGGTCAAGGGTTAGCCCCAGCATTGAGGCAGAGAGTACCACACTCCTATCAGAAGGCAATGATGCTTCTTTCCCTTGAGGAGCAAATAGTAGAACTTGCATTTTATCTTGATTTAATTTAAGGTTGTTAGGGGTAAACCACAGACCAAAATCTACAGTTGTTGCTGAAAGTTCATTGTCTAGGTCCTCAAAACTACTGGCTGTTATAGTCCCACTGGAATCATCAGCAAATTGAACAATATTGCGGGCAGGCTTGTTTTCCGAAACACAACTTGCCCAGTCATTGACAAGAAGCGAGAAGCACATGGGGCTCAAGATCGAGCCTTGAGGGACCCCTTTCATTACCGTTTCCCAAGAAGACACACCATTTTCATTAAGGTGAACTCGTTGTTTCCTGCCGGTAAGATACGACCTCATCCAAGAGCCTGCTACTCCCGAAATGCAATAGTGGTCCGGCTTGGCCAGGAGAATGTCATGGTCCACAGTGTCGAATGCCTTCGACAAATCGCACATGATAAGGTCGATTTTTTGCTTGTTTTCCAAAGCTTCCGTTATTCTCTCAGTAACCTGATGGATTGCAGTCATAGTAGAAAAGCCCGTACGAAAGCCGTGTTGGCTATCTCCCATGATTGCGTGGGTGTTTATATGATCAATTATTTTATTTAATACAATTTTCTCCAGGATCTTTGAAAAACGAAGGCAGCAACGAGATGGGGCGATAGTTTGAAACACATTTGTTGTCACCTTTTTTGTAGAGCGGTTTGATGATGGCCCATTTCAGCCTCTCAGGAAACACACCCGTATAACATGAGAAACTGAAAATGTGGGAGAGGGGTGCTGCAATCCACCGAATGCATTTTTTAATTAGAGTCATCGGTATTTCATCCCAGCCTGAGGAGCATTTTGGCTTGAAAGCTTTGACGACATTGATTATGTCCATCTCAGTAATTTCAGAGAGATCTAATGTGTAAAATTTATTCGGTACCATAGAGCGCAGTTTAGTCATTGAAACTCCCACATCGCTTTGGGTTTGTATTGCTTTACACCCTACATTCATAAAAAAAGTTATTAAATTTAGTAGCCACTTCATTCTGATCAGTTACCAGACTATCATTGTCTATCAACGAGATAGTGCTTACCCCTGTATTTCGTTTCCCTGTGAGATGGTTCACAAGTTTCCAGGTAGCCCCCGATTTGTTGCTGGCCCTTTCAATTTGTTGAGAGTGAAATTGTTTCTTAGCCCTTCTTATGTCCTTCTTCAAATCCTTTGATACTCTCGTGAGTAGCGCGTTGAGTTCAGGAGTGTTCCTCGATTTTGATAACGTGCTGAGAGTTCTCTTCCAACTGCAAGCATCCTTAATGGCTTGAGTTATCCAACCTTTGTTAGAACCTATTTTAATCCTGCTTTGCTTTTTGGGAAAGTGCTTGTCTAAGAGCAACATGAATTTCTGTAGAAAAGAATTGTACTTAGCGTCCACTGTGCAATTAAGATACACTGTCCCCCAGTCAACATTGGCCAGGTTCCCAGTAAAATCTTGTATGGCTGAGCTAGAAAACTTTCTTGTGAAGGTAGGCTCCTTTCTATATTTCTCCGCCATTAATGCATGTTTCTGTTGTTCGAAAGAAAAGATTTGGGCATAATGGTCAGAGAGTCCAGAGTCTACATTTCCCTGGAAATTTATGGAGTCCCAATTCGTGATTGCGAGGTCAATTGCTGATTCTGTCCGGCTTGTTATTCGAGTCGATCCACAATCTAGAATGGGCCTTCAAATTCCAACTCGACACCTTCTCGCGGTTTGGCCCGTGAATAGGGGAGTTTCACTCCCTGAAACTAATGGCGAGCTCTGGGTCGTCGTCGGGGAACCCCTTCCCTTTGACTACCTCCCTGACGGCGACGACAAAGACAACATGGACGGATGATGACACAGACGGAGACGACCACGACGTGGGGGAACCCCTGCCCTCCCCATATGCTTGTGGCTGGTTCTGACCAGCACAGGCCTGTCCACCCCTTGTCCCCCCGCGTCATCCCTTACGTCCCTCCCTTCGTCTCGATTAGCCAAGTTGCATAAATATGAGACGTAAAGCAATATCCAATCAATATAATGTAGAAACCAGTGGCCATTGACACTTCTTCTAGTTTCGCTCGAAGAGCGTCGTCCTTGATGTTTACATTTACGTCACCGCAGAAAATCGTCTTCTGCCCCATTGCAGTAGTCTTTCCAAGTGCTGTTTCCAGTTGATACATAAAGTCCTTTATTGATCCTGCGTTTGGTGCTCTGTAACATGTCAGAACATTCAAGTTTACAGGAGACGTGACTTCGATACCGCAAGTTTCGAATACTGATTTCTGACCACGTATGTCTTGTCTCTCTTGATATTTTATCCCACAGCCCCTACGTACATAAATGGCCGACCCACCACCTTGTTTTCCCTTCCTTGCATAATAAGTTGCCAATTCGAAGTCATTAATCATTATCATGTTGATATCTCCTTCTTGTAGCCAGTGCTCGGTAATACAAAGAATGCTGATAACTTTCCCCAGTGAGTCCAAAAAGATTTCTAACTCCTCAACTTTGCTTCTGATGCTTCTAACATTCAAGTGGAGCAGGTAGCTTTGATTAGCCTGACTGACTGTGACCACCGGTCGGTCATCCTCGTCCCAGACCGCTATTGACTCCTCCTCTTCCGAGCTCATCCCCCTATTTATTGCCCGTTTTCCTGGTTGGCACGTAGAATTTCCTGCAGCGTTTCTTGTATTAACTGCCCTAGGAACAACCCTCCTCTATGGTTGAGGTGTAGGCCATCCCTAGCCGCGTCCCACTGCGATATTCTATCATTAGGGTTCACAAACGTAATCTTCTCATATTGCTTACACATCCATTGTATGGCATCATTTATATTATCTATCGTCCTGTCCTCCAGATCATTACGATAAATAAGTCCATCTATCACTAAGTGTGAATCTAGTAGTGGCCCTTCCCTTAGGTCATCAATCAGGTTTCCCAGCCTTTGCATAACTTGTAACTTACTCCGGTCCCTTATGTTATTTGTGCCAGCATGTATTACCACTACAGCTGGTTGTTTGGTAATCTCCTTATTCATTATCTTCTTACCAAGTTCCTCTGTCCTGATCTTCCCAAAGACTTCCACCTCACACCCTAGCTGGGATAGATATTCTCCCGCACCCCTTATCAGAGAATCTCCCATAACCAAGACTTGTCCTGGCTCGAAACATACAGCTGCAGAAACATTTGTAGGATTTTGAGGCCTACGCCCCTCATACAGTCTTTTAAAAACATCTTCTTTGCACTCTCTAGGCTTGTCGGCTGCTTTCAGCACTCCACGATCTAGGCCTAGGCCTACTATGTCCGGCGTAGGCAAATGTTGGTCAACTGTTGGCCTAGGCCTAGGGCTTGGCTGCCCGTTGTCTTACCTCTTGGTTACAGCGAGACTATCAACTTTTTTATCAAGATTATGGAAATATTTAATAAGTTGTGACACACTCGCGGTGAGCCTGTCCACCTTGCCATCGAGGGGCGTGTCCTGTTTGCAACAGGCATTGCAGAACCACTTAATATTGCTTTGGCCTTCAACTACGTTATAAACTTTAACTTTAATTTTAGCACATGTAATATGAAACCACTTATTACAACCACCATCGCAACCCAACCAACGGTCATCCTCTTCGATATTGAATTTGTAGCAGAGCCCACATGGCGAGCTATCCTCCATGTCCGCCATCTTCACCGCCTTCTTTGTTTAACCCCCCTCGTCTTCCCTTACGTTCCTCCCATTGGAAAGAAGAAAACATGGTGGTAATACACAATTATGGAAAAAGAAAATTTGGAAGATTCCAATACAATTGACATGGGCACTGATAACTCTACTGTTGAGTGCCCTAAAACAACATTAACTAACTAACTGCATGAAACTTCCCTTCGAAACAGCCACAGCTGTGGACGGGGTATGGTATTATATATTCTTATTACGTTTTCTAGTCAGGATGGATTAATAGTTTACAAATAACGACGGATTACATTTTTAGTTGACTGTTTATTGATACAATGACAATACAGTAAAGTGCGGGAGTCCTACTTTTTTAGGTCCCACCAAACAACTTAGAAATCTTCTACCTAGTACCAACCTAACAACATGATACATGTAGTTGTTGTTGTTGTCAGTTTTCAAATACCTTTATATAACATCCCCTTTTCTAAACTGAAACATTACTATTCAACAACATAATGAGAAGTACAATTATTTGTTTTACAATTCTAAAGATAGGGTTACAAAGATAGAATTGCTTACTTAAATTACAAACTATTTATAAGTCATAAATCATAATCAAAAGTTGCTTAGCGCTGATAGTCTAACAGATAACGAGGCAGTTGTTTCTTTCGAGTTGGCCTAGTTATCGTTTGAGACAAAGGAGGTTCTAAAACTAAAGGATCAATTGGAATCACTGGTTCTGGAAGGTGATTTGTTTCTTGGAACAACTCTTCCGGAAGTGGCTGTGTTACTGTGGGAGGAGGGTTTACAGACGGGTGCAAATCTCTTCGGTTCCTACGGAAATCTGCGTTGTTGGCCGTAGTAACGATGTACGACCTAGGCGATTCATGTATTCCCTTTACGATGGCTTTCTCCCATGTATCTCCACGTCTAATTCTGCAACTCTCTCCTATTTTTAGTTCTGGTAGAGGACGAGCCGATCTATCATAAAACTTCTTCTGACGACATTGTTTTAGACGAAGGGCGTCCGTAACCTGTTTTTTCTACTCTAGGTTCTAATAGAGACTTGGATATCGGCAACTTTGTGCGAAGATTTCTGCTCATTAGAAATTTGTGCTGGAGATCTGTTTATGTCCTTAACTGGAGTTGATCTGTATTCTAAAAGAGCTGTATAGATATCTGTCCCTTCTGCATGTGCTTTACGGAGCATTGTTTTACCAATCTTAACTGCACTCTCTGCCATCCCATTAGATTGGGCATATGTTGGGCTTGATGTGATTATTTGGAAATCCCATTCTCTTGCAAATTGTTTGTATTCGTAGCTCATGAATGGCATATTGTCGGAAACTACGCACTCTGGGATACCATTATGTGAGAACACCATTTTCATATTTTGGATCACATCTTTAGCTGTTTTGCCTTCGCACTTAATGATTTCTAACCATTTTGAATAGTAATCAATTATCGCCAGGTATGTCACTCCACTATACTCTAGGAAATCGGCAGCAATCTTCTGCCATGGCCGATCAGGAATTTTTATGAGGAAGTAATGGCTCTTTTGAGTTGTTTCTCTGAAACTTCTCACAGATCCAGCACTTGGACACTGTGTCCTCGATTTGCTGGGTCATGCCAGGCCAATAAAGAATTCCTCGTGCTCTCGCCTTACATTTTCCATGCCCTGATGGCCCTCATGAATTGAATTTAACATTTTCTCACGCATTGTTTGAGGTACAAGTAACTTATTTCCTACAAACACTAAACCTTCCGACACAGAGATCTGTTCCTGCAGTTTCCAATAAGGCTTTACACCTGGTTCAACCTCGGAAACTCGTCTTGGCCATCCTTCTGTGTGTAGTGAATTATTTGCTGAAGGACTGTGTCAGCTAAAGTTGCTTTTTGAGTATCCTCCCTCTTTGCAGGACTAATGGCTAAATGTTTTTCTACTGTATGTACAATGACGTTAAGTTCTGGATCATCCTCAACCGGGTCCATTAGATAGCCCTTGATAGTGTATCAGCCAAGAACAACTCTTTGCCAGGGACATACGACACATTTAAATCATATCTTAACAATTTAAGCAACATTCGCTGAAGCCTAAATGACACTAGATTTAGCTCCTTCTTCACGATAACGACAAGTGGTTTATGATCAGTATGTACATTTACGTTTCTACCGTACACGTATTGGTGAAATTTTTGTACACCGTAAACTATTCCAAGCATTTCCTTTCAATTTGAGCATAATTTTTCTCTGCTGCAGTGAGACTGCGAGATGCATATGCAATTGGAAGAGAATCTTGCATCAAGCATGCACCTAACCCGTCTTTCGAGGCATCGGTTTGTAAAACTAGGGTTTGGCTTGATCATAATATTGCAAAACAGGTGCATTGCACAGTTTCTCTTTTAAACTAGCCAATGCTTTCTCATGTTGAGGCTGCCATTGCCAATCAACATCATTTTTTAACAATTCCCTTAATGGGGCAGTGGTATGTGAAAGTTTGGGTACAAACTGAGCTACATACGTGACCATGCCTAGAAATCGGCGTAAATCTTCCTTACTTGTTGGGCGAGGCATCTCAACCATTGCTCGAATTCTGTCCTTGTCTGGTTTGAGTCCTTCCGATGTTACCAGATGTCCTACGTATTTGACAGAGTCCACTCGTAGTTGCATCTTCTCCTTGTTGAACTTCACTCCATACTGCTTGGCTCTCTCTAGCACTGCAAGAAGTATCTGATCATGTTCCTCTACAGTTTTGCCTGCAATTATTAAGTCATCAAACACAATCCACACTCCCTGAATATCACCAAATATTTTCATGACCTTCTTTTGGAATATTTCTGGTGCCGAGCTGACACCAAATGGAAGCCTTTCAAAGCGATATCTACCGAAAGGGGTCTGAAAAGTACAGTAGTCAGCACTAGAATTGTTTAATTGTATATGCCAAAAACCGTCCTTCATGTCCAGTATTGTGAACACTTTTTTTCCGTTCATACGAATCGCGACATCTTCGGCAGTCGGAATTGCAAAATGTTCCCGCTTAATCGCCATATTTAAATCTCTAGGATCAAGACAGAGACGTAGACGTCCATCTTGTTTCTCCACTATAACGAGACTACTGACCCAGTCAGTAGGGTGATCTACTTTGGATACGACTCCTTGTTTTTCAAGAGTGTTTAAGGTTTCTTTCAGTTTGGGTTGGAGCTGAAATGGGACCTTTCGAGGGGCATGAATAACAGGATCTACCTTATCGTTTAAAACCATGTTATGCTCACCTGGGATTTTCCCTAATCCTTCAAACAACTCACTGTATTGAGCTACAATACCCTTTTTAGTCTGAATCCACTGTCCAAGGTTTCTAGCTACATTAACCTTGTCCACTTTTCTAATAAGGTTCAGTTTCTGACATCCTACTAGGCCTAGCAATGGTTGTGACTCTATGTCAGCAACAATAAAATCTAATTTCATAGGTTCATTGCTACCCTTGGTACAAGCTAA
Source organism: Sweltsa coloradensis (assembly GCA_024449915.1). NCBI lineage: Eukaryota > Metazoa > Arthropoda > Insecta > Plecoptera > Chloroperlidae > Sweltsa > Sweltsa coloradensis. Next base: position 47,835 of record JAMZAV010001971.1, on the reverse strand, counting down.
CTCTACTACACCTCTAGGCTTGATTCTATGATTCCCGCAGGTGACCAATATTGTGTTGGTATCTCTTACCTTGTTTTTAGAAAATAGGCCTAGGCTGTCAAAAATTTTACCTGGTAGGACATTCACCTGAGCACCTGTATCTAGCTTGAAAGTTACATTTTTATCACACAGTTTTAAATTAGTAAGCCACACATCCTTCTCAACTTGTGATACAGACTGTTCTTCTAGTAGTGAACTACATACTCATTTTCTTCAAGTGTCACTTCTTTAACCTGTTTAGGGTTAGGTTTCTTGTTGAAACACATTGAACTATAATGATTATTTTTATGACACACATAACACTCTTTACCAAAAGCAGGACAAGCCCTTGGTAGATGTTTATTACCGCAACTGCGACAGTCAAAAGCTTTGGTCCCAGTTTTAGTTGTGGTCGGTTCACTGTAGTATTTATCAGTTTTTGGTTCGCTAGTACTGGCTGATTTTTTCTTAGGGTTGCGATTGCGCTTTGTCTTCACAATGTTTATTTCACTTGGAACTAGGCCTACCTGTGGGTCTCGGAGCTGCTCGAGTTGTTGTTTTGATACCTCAGCCGCCCGGCAAATAGTGATGGCTTTGTCCAAGGATAGGGCACCGTCTCGGAGTAACTTTTCTTTGTAGCGAGAAATCCCGGATCCCAAACACGATTCTAGCTCGGAGTAGGTTGTCCAACTGATCTCCGAAATCACACGTGCCTGATTTGGTACGGAGTTCCGTCAAGAAGCTATCAAACGGCTGTCCTTCTTTCTGTTTTACATTGAAGAAATTAAACTGTTCCATTATTATATTCACCTGCGGCAAGCAGTGTTCTTCAAATTTTCTTAGTACTACCTCGTACTTCTTCTTGTCTTCTGGGGTTTCAAAAACGAAGTTGTTAAAAATGGGTTGAGCGTCGGGTCCAATTAAGTTTATCAACATAGCTATTTTTCGAGGATCTGGCTTTGTATCCAAACCTGTGGCAGAGATGTAGGTCTCAAACTCTTGCCTCCAAGCCTTCCATTCTACACGTGGATTATCTTTAATTCTCAACACGGGCGGAACACGAAACCCTTCCATTATTATTCTTGTAATATATAATGGTAGGCCTAGGCTAGGCTATGCGCGGAATGAATATTCACTCGTTTTTATATTTTTTTCAACATGTGGTCCTCACTTTTTATAAAAACATTTTTATAATCGCGCTCTACGAGATAAACTTGTAAATAAACTTAAATCCCATTTTAAGACACCATATTATATATTCTTATTACGTTTTCTAGTCAGGATGGATTAATAGTTTACAAATAACGACGGATTACATTTTTAGTTGACTGTTTATTGATACAATGACAATACAGTAAAGTGCGGGAGTCCTACTTTTTTAGGTCCCACCAAACAACTTAGAAATCTTCTACCTAGTACCAACCTAACAACATGATACATGTAGTTGTTGTTGTTGTCAGTTTTCAAATACCTTTATATATATATATACCTTCTTGTTGGCATGTCAATCACCAATCACCATTGTGCTTAGGGCGCATGTCGTCTTCTTTCTTGTCTCCCTCGATTCTGGTAACATTCAGTACAATTAGGAGCTAACAGCGTGGATTTCTTTGAATTAGTTTACAACCCTTGCATGTTGTTGTTTTGCTGGTTATGGTGTGTCAATCTTTTTCGCTACTCTATAGCAAAGTCGGTAAGGTTTACTTCTATTGATAACAAACTTTCTGGGACGACCCACGATAATTGGACTCGTGGAGACACAGCTACCCCATGCGGCTATGATTGACGTGTTAACAACGCATACAGCGTTTGAAAGTCCAGGCTTGCCATACGTAAGCACGTGAAAAACGTCAAAGTAAAAAAATATGCTCGAACTCCAGCTTGATAAAAAATGTTTGGTAGAGTGGTGGTGCATGCGGCGGCACCAACGAAGTGTATCAGTGCTAATTTATAGATACTTAATTTTATTTTGGCTTGGGGGGCCGAGGGATTTTAGGGTGGCACCCCCCCCCCCCCCTAGCGTCGTCACTGATTCTCTGGCGGGCGCTTTTGATATAAAACGTGTTTTATTATCTTGTACAAAGTACACAATATAAAGATGTTACTTAATTTAAACACACACTTTAAATGTTTGACAACAAAAAAAATATTTTGTGGGCTCTGATAACTCTACTGTCGAGTGTCCTAAAACAACACAAACTAACTAAATATCTTCAAACTTTCCTCCAGGCTTCTTTCATCTACCTGAAAAAGCCACACCTAATGGCTGATAATGGTGTGGTGCCTTCCCCCAAACTCTATTTTCTTTTCTTGGCACATAGCTAAATTGTCCCCTGTGATACCGTCGGGGCATATATATAAATTACACCTCTCAGAGTTCATGTGCTATTGTCATCAACACGATTTTGAAGAGTTTCAATGCACTTTACGTACAGCATCGATATGACCTCGCCGCCCCGCACCTTTTGACTACCACTTTCACAAAGTAATGAAGTATGTGTTCAAAACTCAATTGATCTCAGGTTCATGGCAATATTGTTGGGACAAAGAAGCTTGGCGTTATCATATTTTTTCATTAAAGGGGCTAAAAAACCCAAAAATTATTTTTTACCACGTGATCTCTAGCACAATACTACACTTAAATGACCGTTTAAAAAATTATATCTTGTAACTGTGATTTAACACGAATTTTTTAATTTTTTTGATCCAGAAATTGGCTAAAATTGGTGTTTTGGAAAATTTCTTAAATCGGCTTTAACCTGCTTCTTTTTTGGTCCACATAGATACTAGAGCACAGTATCAATCTAAAATGCCCCTTTATAACATCGTGTCTTGAAACTGTGCCCAAATATACCCTCAAACACGCAAAAATATGCATTCCACAATCACACCCCATCTTGGTTATCAGCATATTTTGACCGAACTACTTGCCCAAATTACAAAACAAAATATAGAGAATTTACAGAAAAGGCTGTCGAGTACGTCAATAATGGTCAATATTTTTTTGGATCAAAATCCTCCAAGGTCACGGGGCATAAAGATCGTCCCCATGTTATTTCTTATGGGAGATTTTTGCCGATGGGACCTAGCTCGAAAAATGTCATGTTTGACAATTTTTTGGGAGGTCATGGTGGCCCCAATAATTTTTCTGTTAATTGCTAAATTCATTACTAGTTAGCCTGAATGAAATATATTTTTTGAGTTTAGCGGTTAAATACCCCTTTACGATATGGATATTTTCAATGCCATATGCGGCATGCCTCATCATATGATGCAAAAAGCTTCCTGCACTCTCCCGTGAGCCCCGTGAGCGTGTGCCGTGAGTTCTTCTCCCTGAAACTAATAGCGAGCTCTGGGTCGTCGTCGGGGACTTTACCCTTCCCTTTGACTACCTCCCCGACGGCGACGACAATGACAACACGAATGGATGATGACACAGACGGAGACGACCACGACGTGGGGGAACCCCTGCCCTCCCCATACGCTTGTGGCTGGTTCTGACCAGCACAGGCCTGTCCCCCCCTTGTCTCCCCGCGTCATCCCTTACGTCCCTCCCTTCGTCTCGATTAGCCAAGTTGCATAAATATGAGACGTTAAGCAATATCCAATTAATTATTAATCTACATGTGCAATTTTGCTACAAGCCCATCCAGTAAAATGTTGTACACTGTCATTTGAACGGGATCAACATTAATGTCATCCTCATCATCAGTCTTTTCAAGTGCGTTTAAAATATTTTACTGTTACAAAATTCAAGTTGACACAAGATTTCTTAAATTCACCGTGTTCAAACAAGTATTGTGAAAGGTCCATTTGGCACTTGCTGTCTACTGAGGGAGCTAACATTTGGTTGCACATTGAGGCTCTTACAGCGGAGTTAAATTTTGAACAATCGGGTGTTACATTATTACCTCCCTTACTTCTAAAAATAGAAAATACATTCTCAATGCAATCCTGCGTAAGCCGCCGAGATAATAAAATTCTGAAGCCATACCGGTCACGTAAATCGACCCACAAGCCTTTCAGTGCTGAAATATTAAACAACAAACCCTTGATGCAAGGCAGCACAACAGGACGTCTTCGCCCCATAAAATGCATATTGGTAATGGGGGCAATAAACAATAAACAATATCAATTGGCAATAGGGGCAATAAACAATATCAATCACTATTCAACGAAATCCGATACAACTACAAAGATTTCAAAAATATTTTACAGATGGTTCAAGAATAAACAATGCAGTCGGCTCTGCCTTTACAACAGAGTAAACAACTTCAATTTCAATCTCCATTCCACATACAGCGTCTACAATGCAGAACTGTTTGCAATTCTACAAAGCCTCCTGTTTGCCCAAGATAATATGGACTAAATTCTTAGTGTGCACGGACGACTCTTTACGTTCACTAGAGGCTATTTCCCGAAATCTACACTACACACCTGTAAAGTACCAGTCTCTTAAATCTAAAAAACTTGGTAAAAGTAGTTAAGATCCAGTAGGCAGTGACTTCTTAAAATGTATAAAATGATTCAAGTAGGCAGTGATTGTCAGTTGAGTAGTTTGTTTACATTTATAAGAAAGTTTCAGAAGGCTGTATTTCTCACTGATGGTTTTAAAAGATTATATTATTTAAAGTTGTAATAATATTCTGATAATGGTTATTAAAAGTAAATACAGCAAATTTAAATTTATAAAAAATAAGTAAATATTAAAAAGTGTTTTATGTGATGTGTAAAAAATATACAAAAATCTAAAACTTTCAAACAATGATTTTTGTCCATGAACAGAATAGCCATCTTGGATGCTACTAAAATGTAGTCAGGTCAAGGAGTTTTTCCTCTGGTAATACAAGCAAAAGTGATTCATTTTTAAAACTAATTTCAGTTATAAGTTTATGTGTCTATTTATTTATTTATTTATTTATTTATTTATTTATTTATTTATTTAGTCTTGCATCATATTACAATTCTGATTGTGTAATGCACGTCAATACATTTGTAAAATATAAAAGTTAAAAATAACATTACAGTTTAAGTAACAGTACAGTACATAATTGTACTTAGTAGCTATACAATATCAACTTTATTGAAACACTACATCCATCAACAGATACCATATATAGAATATTCCTACAAACACAGTCAAGACACACAATCAAGAATAACATTCTTGATTGCTGCCCAATATCAACTGACTTCAGAGGTTACATCCATCAATAGATACTGTCCATTCCTCCATAGTATAACCTTCTTAATTCACATGGTGCATGTCAATACATTTTAAAGTGATAAAGTCTAACAACTAACATTTATAGATTATTTACAATATAAATACACATAACAGATGTCTCAACATGTTATAGACCTACTTTCTTGGGATTTTAGGTATTCATCCACTGTATAGAATTCCTGATCTATAAAAAACTTCTTTAACTGTCCCTTAAAATCCTCCACCAAGTCAATATCCTTGACATTATCTGGCAGCCTATTATATAGTACTATTCCCGCATAGGTTGGCCCTTTTTCGTACATTGATAGATTATGAGGTGGCATATACATGTCCTTTCTTCCTCTTGTATTGTGCTTATGAACATTATTGTTTTTTAGTGTGTCTGTTTTGTGTAGCTTGAGGTATAGTATTGTTTTGTACATATACAAGCTTGGTAATGTCATTATATTTAGTTTTTTTAAATGCCCCCGACAGGATTCTCTGATTTTAAGATTAGCTATCATTCGTACCGCCCTCTTTTGCAGGACAAAGAGTCTATCTGCAACTTGGCACCTATTAATGTACTTTTAAGAAGATTGCAAGAGAAGAGAAGTAAGAAGATTAGAAGTGTAAAGGCTAGCAAGAGAAGACTACAGATGGGTGAAGAATCATATTCAAACACAACAGATACTGATGGACTATAAAGAAGGTCGTATGATATAAACTTTCATGACCAATGTGGTCGTTATCAAGCAGATCAATTTAACTAAATAATTGCTGTACTATTATTACTTGGTTTAAAAATAAATGTCTAAGTATATGTTAATTTGTATGCCAAGTGTGTTTTGCTCATTGACTGTAGGCTAGCCGAGGTGGATGAGATTTAATATATGGTAGCCTAACAAAAGGTTAAATGTTAGGGTGAGGTGTATCGTTACACACCCGTTAATTAGTAAAATACACCTCATATTGTCCAAACTTGCTACAAAACAAAAATCGATAGTTTTTTGTTGGGTGCCTGGTCATTCTGGTATTTTAGGAAATGATCTCGACGACCAAAGTGCCAAAGAAGCTGGTAACAAAAAACAAATTGATTGCCATTTAGTTGTAACACCTGATTTTAAAGCATTCTTTATACGTAAACTTAAAGAAAAGTGGTGCGAAGAATGACATATCATGCAAAATAGTTAACTTCACAAAATAAAAGGCGATGTAACACCTTGGATCTCTTCAAGGCGCTCTTCTCGACGCGAAGAGGTTGTTCTGACCCGTCTACGCATTGGACACACACATCTCACTCAAGGATACCTTCTAAGAGGCAAAGATCCACCCCTATGTGAGCAGTGTGGTGAGAATTTAATGGTAAAGCACATTTTAGTAGAATTTCCTCAACAAATGGACGAGAGAAATGATTTTAAACTTCAACCAAATTTGAAAGAAATTTCATCTGATGAATCTAAGAATATTGTCATTGTTTTTAAATATCTGAAATCATCAAAGCTGTATGCGAGAGGCCACAAAATCATGTTCTGCTGGGTCCCTGGTCATGTAGGTATCTCTGGCAACGAGGAGGCTGACTTGGCAGCCAAGGCTGCAACGCAAATAGCTTCTACTGATTTTGGCCTCGTACCTGTTCCTGATGTCCACAGTGGGTTCAAGAACCATATGTTGAAATCAGGTCAGGATTGTTGGAATGCTTTGCAGAATAATAATCTGCGCCGTGTGATGCCCTGTCTTTCACTGAAGGTGCGACCCCCTTCTTCCATACTTTCTCGTCGTGAGGAGGTTGTATTGGCGCGAATACGAATAGGGCACACCCACCTCACCCATGCCTATCTTTTTACCAGAGATAAGATTGCTCCGATTTGCGACACGTGTGATGTGTGGCAATCCGTTCATCATTTGTTGACTGACTGCTCTAAGTATGATGGTTTGAGACTCCAATTGAATTTAAAGTCGATCGATGGTAACTGCGCATGTGATAGATATCCTTCAAATTCCAGGTACTGAAAGATGAGATTGAGCTTGTGAGTATAGCAAAAAACTTTTTGGGCCAATGGTACTAGTTTTTTATTTATGGCGTTTTGAAATGCGCTGGAATTCCCTATCTTATGCATTGTAGCTGAATAAAAACCTTCACTTTCAATCACATATCGTTGCGTAACATCGTGACCCGTAAAGGAATATTAACGAATTTAGGTGCAAAATGTAGATAATTTCACGACTAACATTTATTTATTTTTATTTATTAATATTTTCATTTATTTGTGAACAACAATTGACATGTATAATTAAAAATAAATGCGAGAGTGACAGATAGAGCATCTGCCCTATAGTACGTGAGTACCTGTCACCCTCTAATACAATTATAATAAAAAACAATGTCCAAGTTAAATACAGTATCAAATACAACATCAATAAATATTATAAAATCACTACATAACCTAAACTAAACAATATTTTAACTAACAAAAACAGAACTACAACCTACTTAAAATAATCTTTGATGACGCTATTGAAACTACTGTCTGTTTTTAATACATTTGGAAGTGCATTCCATAAGAAGACAGATCGATTATAAAAACCATTATGATATGCTGATGTTCTAGCCCGTGGAGGTATCAAGGGAATGCCGTTATCATTTCGAAGTAGCTGTCTTTCGCTAATGGATATTCTTAAGAACGGATCTACATCCACCTTACTACACAGCATACCCCTCAACAACTTAACATCAGCTTGCTTACAAAAATTTGAAATTGAAGGAATCTTACATAGATTACGGCGTGCAGTAGCACTGGGGTTGAAACTAGCCTTACCTAAAATCATTTTAGTGGCTCTATTCTGTATGCGTTCAAGTTTGCACATATTTTGATGAATAGTTGGATGCCACGCTTGAATGCCATTTGTTAAAACAGGTCTAATGAGAGTAAGGTAAGCGGTTTGAATTGTACGTTGCCTACTCCTACCAATACTCCTATTTACAAACCCAAGCAAGGAAGCAGCTCTGTTACGAACAAAATCTGTTTGCATATTCCATTTCAAGTCATTTGTGATGTTAATGCCTAATAGTTTTATAGAATTAAAAATGGGAATCAGGGAATCTTGTAGTCTACAAGAACTGTTGAAGGGATTTCTAGAACGAGAAAAGCGTATATATTGAGACTTCTCACAGTTAATTTTCATCCCATAAAGAACACCAATGTTCTATCGACACCAAATCCTTTTGAAGCTCTTGAATATCTTTCATAGAGGCTATTTGACGAAAAATGGTAGTATTATCAGCAAATTGAACAACTTGAGAAGAAACATACATAGGTAAGTCTAGAAAATATACGATGAAAAGTAACGGACCAATCACAGAACCTTGTGGAACACCGGAAATGACTTTAATAGGGTCAGATTTTGCTCCTTTAAATATAACAGACTGATTTCGATTTAAGTGAAAAGACTTTATCCACTTTAAAACATTCCCTTGAACTCTGTAACCTGAAAGTTTAGATAACAGTCTACTGTGAGGAACCTGATCAAATGCCTTGGACCAATCAATAGCAATACAATCCATCTGTTTAGTCTTATAATCCTCCATCATGTTAAGCCAATCATCTATCATAGTTGTCAGTGCAGTGACACAAGAGCGTCTAGGTATAAAACCATGTTGATTTGAGTTTATAAGATCATGTACTTCAAAGTGATTACGCACACTTTTTGACACAAGTCGCTCCATCAATTTGCACACTACTGAAGTAAGAGAAATAGGTCTATAATTTGCCATGTTGAATTTGTCTCCTTTTTTAAAAAAACTGGCACAACATTAGCTTCTTTCCATGCATCTGGTAAACAACCCAATTCCATAGAAAAATTAAATATTACACTGACTGACGGAGCCAACTCTGAAGCACATTTATTGAGAATTCGAGCTGGAATACCATCAGGACCTATGGCTGCGTTTGATCGAATTTTCTTGAGCTCACTGTAGACTTCATTGACTGGGAAGAAGGTATCCTCTAATGTGTTAGCTGGATTGTTCATAGTATGTAAAGAAGAACATTATTTGCTTTTGAAAATGTGGTCAAACGGGGTTCGTTTTCTAGATATTTGAGATGTTTGGTCCAACTTCAACTCGTACGGCCGAGCGATTACCAGTGGCGGATCTAGGACATAATCATGGGGGGGCGATTTGCGTGTGCATGTACAGTCGTGGGAAAGGGACTAAGCGCGGACGCATGGGGGGTATGGGGGGCGGAGCCCCCCATTAATTGCGCCGCAGGCGAAAATTTTGAAAATCAGGTTTTTAGAGTGCATTTGGTGCGTTTTAGAAAAAAGTGGTGGGCGGAATGCAATACCGAAACAATGTAGTTTGTGTGCACCAATTTGTTTTGTCGTCATGTCGAGCTTACAATTTACAGTAACATTATTATAAACGTTTGATCTTATTTTCAATTCAGCATTTTATTTATTTATTTATTAAACGTCTATCCTATTCAGTTGAAAAAGCGATTTACATAGAACAACTTAATAAATCGAAGTACTCTGATGCAGACACATTTCATGATTTCAGAGGCAAACTGATTATTTCTGACAACATCTAGGAATGTTGATTTTACTGGGAGTTTTAAATAAATAGCGCCGCAGGCGAAAATTTTGAAAATCAGGTTTTTAGAGTGCATTTGGTGCGTGCACAATAAATAATTAAAATAATTTTTTTAAATTTTTTAAGAATCATGGGGGGGGGCGATCGCCCCACCGCCCCCCCCCCCTGTATCCGCCACTGGCGATTACAAGAATTACGGCAACAGCGCCGTGACGTCGCACGCCGTAGTCTGCTGTCGATGACGAGAGACAGGGGTGGGTGTGGCCTATACCTTCAATGCCTATTCTGCTCGCGGCTCTGAATTCATATCAATATTTACTAGTTAGTTATCTGCTGCTGTAATTTGTCAACCAAATAGATTAGACGGTAGACTAGTAGACGGCTATGGGAACGGACGGTTATGGGAACGTACTTATTGTTCATTTATTTATGTTTATATTTTATTTGTTTACATTATTTATTTGTTCCATTTCATCTATAAATCCACGAGCGTGCACGGGAGATTGCAAGACTTGCTTGGGGCCTTGGTACATTTGCTAAATTAGTCCTAGATGAGACCAGTTTCAAATCCACCTTTTCTTACCAAGAGATTAGCAACAGAGACTGTGGCAGATGTACATCAAATATATAAAAAAAGAAAAGAGTAACTTCCACGAAAAGATAAAAGAATTAAGTCTATCACAGATAAAGATATAAATTATTATTATTTCCGGAAAACAAAAGAAGAAAAAAAAAACGCCCAGGCCAGGTCTCGAACCGGGTACCTCTTGCATACTACGCGAACACGCTGCGCTCATGCCACTCGCGTCCACGGCTTTGGGGCGGCTCAGATGAATACTCCTGCAGACCGACGCGGGACGTTTGAGGAACGCTAAGAATAAACGAGCGTTATAGCTTTTTGTTTGTACTGCGGGCGCTGTTTACACTTGCAAATCCATCAGCCAATGTTTCTTTATCGTAATACACAGCCATATTTTGCAGATGTACGCAACTACTATTTATTTCTATATAGTATAAGTTCGAGGTGGACGCTCGTAGCTTTCTACAACCTTTGGGACATTCAGTACTGCCATCATAACAAACCAGTGCTATGTTGCCAAGTCAACATGTGGTTGTTCGCTACAAGAGAGGTAGAATTAAAATCTTCATTTGTGGTTTTGATTATCTTAATGTCGATGAAGAACATATTATATAGACATAATTTATGTTCGTTTTGCATTTCTTCACCATTTCTTCCTCAAGTGCAACAAATATTTATACATCGAATATTGTACAATATTATAATTGTTGTAAGGCGGTGCATTAAGAGCCGCATGCATGGAGCTCTGGCTGATGCGCTCGGAGAGGGTCAGTCATAACTATGTAACTCCGAAAGTAATAGCTCGTTTTTGTTGCAAAAAATCAGGTACACAGAAAACAATGTCATCTAGATTAGTGCGTAACCAAATTATGAATAATAATTTTTCTAAGCCGAGGAAAAAAATGTCAATTGGCATCAAACAGAATAACGGATAACATGCAGAATTTCACCAGGAAAAAAAAATCAAAACGTACTGACCTAGATAACAATTAAATACGTACTCTGTAAAAATCTGATGGTTCTAGAAGTACTCGTATGGTTTTTACATCGTTACGCATATTGCAAAATTTAGCACTAAGAACTTCAGCGTTCAGCCGATAGGTAACGCTAGCATCGAAACGCTAGTAATTTCAAATTTTCGAGGGCAATGTTTATGACAGGCAGGACCGGCGAGGGTTGCCGGGGTTCGAGGGTTGCCGGGGTAGATTAGTCATGTCACATGTCACATGACTAATCTTTGGTTTTATGGTGGCGGGTGGAAGGAGGTCGGGTGAAAGCAGGGTGGTGTGGGTTGGACAGGGTGATGAACCATTATTGTCGATATTTGTTGTCTCGATTTATAGTTTATGTGTTGTACACGATGGAGAACATGGATTATCGTTATGGAAAGAAAAAGATGATGCATTCGTCTAGGAAACGAAAGAAGAACACTGTCGCAAATCTCGTCACTGTCGGCGATTATCTAAAAGGGAAATAATGTTGATTGTTATTTGTTTATTGTCATGTGATGCTGGTTTGCCACCGTGACACGGGTGGAGATCGAACCTTGGACTTTCATTCAATCATTCTGTCGCTCCACTATAGTAGCACCAATTCTTTGAATATAACTTTGTGTATTTTATCGGTGTTTCCTCATTACCATACTAATTACAAAGCACTCACAGAATTTAATGAATTATTCTTTATAACAGCCTCTGTGTGCATTTTTCCCTTTCCACCTTTTTTTCAAATCGCTAGACGGGAACGAGGCAGCAAGCTTGGGAGTGAACATGGTTTTTTTCTACCTGCCATCGACCATTTCAAATCTATTGTGATGAAAATAATTTATTCAGCGAAATGTTTTTTTTTATAATTGCAAATATTTAATAACGTGGTTCAAATGTGTAGCTTGAGTTATGAAATGCGGTTTTTCCCTAGTGTCTACGATCAAAACTGACTGAAATATACAAATATTATTAAATTATTTTATATATAAATTATTATTATAATATTAAAATATATTGTAGAAGCATTATCCGTAACTCTGTCAGTTTTTATCGTAGAATTTCGTCCAAAAAAATGAAACTCAAGACACACGCTTAATATTTTAACAACGTTATTAAATATTTGCAATTAAACAAAAAAATATCAATAAATAAATAGAACAAATAAAACAAAAGAATGCAGCAGGTAGAAAACCCTCAGCTTCAAAGATGGTCCCCCACCAGCAATTTGACCACTGGGATTATTGGAAATACGAAATAGTTGGAGGGAGGTCCAGAGTTCGATCCCAAGTCGTGGTAAACGACGATGATCACCGTTGGTACAACAACACTTACATTTGTACCGCTATAGCTAAAACTAAAACTAAAAACTACACTTATCAATATGGTAATGCAAATAAAACTTTATATTCGTGTGGACAAGTAATTGGTTCAAAAGTTATACAATCATTAGCATAAATAAATCAAACTCAAATCTAAGAACATTTCGAATAACTTTAAAATTATGAAAATAATCCTACGAATCTAAATTATTTTTCTTTAATTTTAACAGGATTCGGGAGACGGAATTCAGTGAACCAGCAACGATATTATTGCTGTTTCTCGTAAATAACGTGTTATTTTATACCCGGTAATAATTTATGTGCTTTGTTTTACCTTTACCGAAATGTGTAAAGATATTATTGCTGTTTCTCGTAAATTACGTGTTATTTTATACCCGGTAATCTTTTATGTGCTTTGTTTTACCGAAATGTATAACCATCAGTGTTGTTCTAGATAACCAAAAATATTATCTAGATAAAGATAAGATACTCTTCCTAAAAAAGTATCTAGATACAGATAATAGATAATGGACATGAATTGTATCTAGATATAGATACATATACTTGCAATGTATCTAGATAATATATAATAGATACTTTTACAAAAAATTCGGCGTAGACCCATTCAATTTTTCCGTAGCACGTTTTCAGGTTATTGTCTAGGAGGCTGTATAGTATTTATATTCTGACCTTAAAGTCCAGTAGTATGTTAAACTCGTAAGGTTCGTTTGGAACATAGCCCCTTTTATTAGAAGAGAGTAGCCCTACTTACCTGGCTGAAAAGGCATGCAACAATAATATGATAGAATGTTTTACCCTACAAAGGTACAGTACACACAATAAGGAATTACAATGCTAACAAAAAATATTTTACCAGTTGCATTATTTGGAGGCCTAAATGGAACAGGGAAGGATAGTTTGACTGAAATGTTGGGATATATTTTTTTTAAATGGGCCTTTTTAAAGCTAAGTTTGCTTTAAACTTTCAGAAAGTTCATGTTTGTTAACTTATAGGCCAACTTTTGAAAAGTTCAAGTTTCACGAACTAAGCTTACGTTCGTATTAAGTATTTTATAAAGTTCAAATAAAAAAGAACTTTTTCCCTGGTCAAGTTAACGAAGACATTGCGAAGGGGAAGACAAACGTTTTGGATGAGCGAAGCGAAGACTTCAATTTCACTAACCCCCAAAAAAATTAGCTCGGGTGTTTTTTTGTTTGTTTCTCTGTCTGTTTGTTCGCGCTCTACCGGCCAAATGGCCTATGCGATCTTGATGAAAACTGAAGGGGACCTTCGAAACTCTGAACTTAGACTTGCCACGTTTTTGGGTTCAATCGAAGAAATATATCTCATGAATATCGTACTTTGACGATTTTTTACGATTTTTAATGCGATATTTTCGTGATATTTGGCTCGCGACTGGGCAAACGACTACTCCGATCTTGATGAAACTTTATGGGAACGTTTGAAATCTTTAAAATTATTTATAATATGATTTTAGGGACATTTAAAGAAATACTTTGCATAGAAATCGTACTTTTACGATAAAATAAAATAAAAATAATACAATATTTTCGTGATGTTTGGGACGATTCTGACCAAACGGATGGGGCTACAACGTTCATATTTTACATGTACATTAAGATTATAGTGATGTTCTGCCTTTTGAAGAAAAAGTTGAAAAATTTGCCAAAATTCATTGAAATAAAGGTTTTAATAAAAGCCTTTTGTAGGTGTATACAAGTTGTATCAATTAACTATAGAAACTTGACAATAATCCCCTACAATGCTTACAGAAGCAAGTCTTTGGGCCTCGAGATCTTTTGCATTCTATTGTTATCCCACGCATACTAAAAACTTATAAAAAGCTCACCTATCAATGCGACTAAAAAAAGCGTTCGCGAAGCGCCCTAGTATTCATTAAGTCGCAATTGAAAACAATGAACATATTTTGCTTACAAAAACCACATGTGAAAATGCTAACAGATTGAATTGCGATCTATGTTTTGTCCAATCTTAATCTTCCCATTGAAAATCATGATTAAAAAAACAAACACTATTTTAGACGACTTGTTAGCATTAATTGATACTTGATTCTGATTTTTTGTATCTGTTATCTAATGTGAAGATTCAGATAATAGATAACAAGAAATATTATCTGAGATAAGATAATAGATACTTTGAAATCATGTTATCTAGATAAGATAATAGATAACACAATGTTATCTAGATGATTATCTATATAACATTATCTAGATAACGGCACAACACTGATTACCATATTATTGCTGTTTCTTGTTAATTAATAATTATACCTGTTATTTTATATCCAGTAATATTTTTTTTTTGTTTTACCGAAATGTGTAACGATATTATTATTACTGTTTCGCGTAAATTATACGTAAATTATCCTGTATCCGGTAACATTTTATGATAGTGTGATTAGTTGCCATTTTATGTGCTAAGATTCCAAGAATGGTACAGTTCTGCTATCCTAAACGTTGATGTATAAGGTACATACTGATGTATCTTTTATAGAACACACCCATTCAACCATAAAGAGCCCCGTGTCATTGCAATAAAGATAACTAATTGGAAACGGACAACTTCATTATAACGCCCAATGTCAACTTCTTTCCTTCTTCAGTTTTCCACCCTCTTTACTATATGACACACAACAATCGCGTATAGTCATCATGGAAATTTATGTATTCTTGATTCGACCCCAAGTTGACTACGGAGAGTTGTGTGGAATCCTCATCACGACACCAAAATTAAACAAGTTGAATGCATACAATACAATTTTTTAAGTTTCCTAGTTGTTACGAAAACAATATAAATTTTCGCCGTGAACAATACCACTCGATTCGTCAACAACATTCAGTGTAGCAACAATTTGTAGGTACTAATTATATTTGTTTATTTAATAATGAGGCTACTTGTACGTGTGTTACATGATATGTATATTATCTTTGTATTGTATTGTATTGTAAGCCGTAGTTACTTGGCACTTGTGGGTGCAAATCTGAATTGTTGAACGTAAAATAAATCATCCTTATCTCGGCCAATTTTGATCGTAGGTACTCGGCAAAAAAAACACATTCCATAACTCGAGCTACATATTTGAGCCATGCTGTTAAATTTTCGGCTAAAAAAAAAAAAAATTATTTTGATCACAACAGAATGTGTGAATGGACGTTGACAGGTAGTAGAAACCCCGATTCCCCCCTCACTTCGAATGTTGCCATATCCCTCCAGAGAACGAGGCTCACCCTAAAGACACGTAAATTGTGGCGGTGTTTTCAATCAATATAACCAATTATTTATTGTAATTTCCCAGTTTTATGATACGGTTTTTGTTTTTACATCGAACGAATTCTTTTATGTTTCCAGGTATTAATATTAAAATAATGACACACGATGAAGGTTCCGTGTGGGCTTCCCAATTAAATGAGTTTTTTTCAAAATTTTTATTTATTTTTACATACTAATTTTTGGGAGAAAGTTGTAGAATGAAGATATGCACGCGACCCGCCCCAAACTTACGTCAGGGATCTACGCCGTTTTGGAGTTCTCTTTGAATACAATTTTTGACAAACCCCCGTCCCAGAAATGAAACCTGTCGGGCATCTGGCCTTAAAAGGTTTCTCATTCCTCCCTGCGAGGTAAAAAATTAAAACCCCCCCCCCCTGCCCCAACCGTCAAAAAACCCCCTGTCGGTGGCAGACCTCCTTGTACAAGAGTAAAGAAGTTGCATATCTCACAGGGGTGTCGTGCGCTAGTATTTCCGACTTTCACCGAAAAATTTGAAGCGCCCAGCCATTCTCGGACTCTTAAGCCAGGTGACTGACAGATGAGATGCCCCAACAAAATTCCTTTATTTCATGAAATTTTTGATAGATTTTAAAAGTTGTTTTTTGTACTGTAGTCCCCGAAGACGTAATATTTGTTTATTAGTACGTAGTACATGCCTGTTTTATATGTTTTTGGCTTTTAAAGTTTTGTTATCTTGATAATTTGGGACAGCCTTTTTGTAACATGGTGACGAAGTTTTTTTTATATTTGAACGCCAATTTGGGTTTAAATAAATACTCCGACCCCAAAATAAATTTTGACTACTATTAATGGTGCGACAAGTTGGAATTAAACCAATTTATGAAAATGATTTTGACACAGGGGAAGAAATGCTCGTTAGGGGAAAAGAAGTGCGGCTGGCGTACAATGTCAAATATGTGCAGTTTGTGTGCATTTTTGATGTTTGGGAACCCAAGGGAAAGTGGTGAGTGGTTTGAAAAGAGTTAGTGTGCTCCGCCCCTTGAAAAATATGAAAAATTAGGTCTACCAAATAGTGCTACCTTTGAAATTTTTGATGTTGTGCCAAGGTATTTGCGTGTTGAAGAAAAAGCAGAGGTTCTTTTGGCAAATCGCTGTTTTGGGGGGCCAAAGTAAAAGCTTAATACACGGATGGCAATGTCATACAAAAAAATCTGAGGAGGAGAAGATGTTAGAATGTTTATAAAAAAGAACCCACAGCGCTAAGGGTAAAGAGCTCATGCGATTGCAAGTAAAAACACTAAAAAAACGAATGCAAAGAGGGAAAGTGTTTTGTTAAATGTTGCATGGGATGGACCATTGACCTGTCTACGGCCAGTTTGATAAAGGGGAAAGATTGGGGGAAACAAGGAAGATGGAAATAGAATGGATGTACAAGAAATGCTGCGGAGAAATGGATAAAATTACGGGGGGTTAAACAGGCCCTATGAGAAAAAAATTTGAGGAAATTGGGAATTTTTGATGGAAAAAGATCAAGAAGATGAAAAAAGTTCAATAACTCGAAGAAATGATCGAAGTAGCATAATAAATCAGTTGTGGAGATAAAAAAAAACTAGCGAAAACCAACCAGAAGTGGGGGGAACTTTGTATTATTAAGAGTAGACCTAATTTTTGGGAGAGGTAAACCAACCCCCAATGCCAAGTAATGTCAGGAGGAGTACATATTGATATCAATCCTAGGTTTTGCAAACACAATCTGAATCGAATAGTAAAAAGTGCCGCACACTTAACATTTTGAGGGAAGAGAATTTGGGTGGGAACCACGAAACAGCATGATATCAAACTCCCGGGCGCTCCCACGCCAGAGGTTTCCTTTTTGCAAAACAGCAACATCGTTGGGGAAAAGGACCGCCCATTTTCAAGCCTGAGAAGGTATTTTAAGAAAGAGTGGGGCGCTACTAATAAGACGTAAGGGGAAAACTTGCGGGGGTTTTTTTGCAACTCACAGGGAAGGGGTGTAGAAAAAAAAAAATATCGGGCCAAGCTCCCCCGGGAATCTTTTTGGGGGACCTGGTAGGACACTGAAGAAAAGCAATCCTAGAGGAAAAATTGTGAAAAAGGTAGTTGTAAGGGCCCGGGTACCGTGAGTTGAAAAGGGACTGAAACAATATAATAATTGAGGAATTAAAAAGGTGGAAAAAGTTGTTGGGGGAGACTAGGGGAAGAGATACCATAGTAGTAGTACATGGGTTCTGGGAAAAAAGGGAGCTGTTTTGTTGATAATCAACGGGAAAAGGGGGGCAAATGTAAGGGAGTGAATTTGAAAATGTAGGTTTTCACCTCGATGGGGATCGGGCAGGTATGAGATGAGATAAAGGGGGTAGCGACTACGATTGGCACTACGAAGATTGGAGTGAACAAAACAGAAATAAGCAGGGTTTTTTTTCGGAAAAGGGTGGTGTGGAGGAACCATCTAAACAACAAAAATTTACCAACCGAACAGAAAAAAAGGATGGAAACCCTTTAAAAATTGAAAACAAAAAGGGAACGGGAAAAAGAAAAGTTTATAAAATAGGTCTTCAACATTGCCCCTCGCTCAATGGAAAGATGGAAGGTTTTAAACGTACAATGATTGAACGAAAAATTTGGAAATTCTAGGGGTTAAGTGAGACAAAGTGGTGGGGAAAAAGGGGGAAAAAATTTAGAGGGGGGTACAAATTGAAATTTGGGCGGGGCACAGAAAGGAAAAAAATGGGGTAGGATTATTGCCACCCAAGATTAAAGAAAATATTTTAGGCATAGCATACCATGACAGAATTTTACAATGGAAAAGGTAATAGATAAAACATGGAAAGCCTACAAGTGATGCACCCCAAACCGGAAGACCTACTGAGGGAAAGGACAAATTTCGGAAGAATTGAAGGTTTTCATTGAAGGGAAATGGCGTTTATCGTTTGGGGATTTTAATGCCATGGTTTTAATGATAGAAAGGGTTATGAAGAGTACTAGGTCCCCCATGGGTGGGGAAAGAGGGAAAGCGTGGAATAAAAAAGTTAGAATTGTGTGCACGAAACTCTTTGAAAGTTGAAAGGCTGGGTTTTAGAAAAAAGGTGCAAGCATACATAACAAAATTGGATATGGAGACGAGGATACAAGGGGACGAATCCCTTATAGATTTATTTTGTTGGGGAAAGGATAGAAAAGAGGGAAAAATGTTGGGTTTACCTCATTACATTTGGATAGCGACCCCGATTGCTGGTAGCTAAAATCTAGAAGGTAAAAATGTAATAATAAAGAAAATCAAGAAGCGCGAATTAAAGGCGTGGAAAATACAAAAAAAAGAAAAGAGAAATTTTTGGAAAGTACGAAAATGTTGCCATGTGGGGAATTCGGGAACGAAGAGAATGGCAAAGGATTTAAGGCTGCCTTTGTAACTAGTGCGAGGAATAGCGGAGAGCAAAGGGAGAAAAAAGAAAAGGAAAAACCCCTGGTGGAATGAACAGTCAAAAAAAGCTGTGCGCGATAAGAGACGGCGGGAAAGAAAGATCAAAAATTATCAGGGAAAAAGTCATAAAATAGTGAGGCCAAACAAAAGGTAAAAAAATAGTGATTAGAAAAAAAAAGAGTATGGGGGGAGTTCGGGGAGAAAATTGAGGAAGATTTTTAAGGAATAAAAAAATTGTTGTACAACATTATCAAGGAGAAAAGGGGAGATTTTTAGAATCACTTTCCTACAAAGAAAACGGAACCGTCACAAACGACTCGCAGGAGAAGAAAAGTTATGGAAAAAAAAAAAATTTTGAGAGTTTTTAAATGTAGGGTTTAAGGGAAAGGGAAAAACCGCGCACAAAAGTATTCCGAAATAGCCCTATGAAGCAGGGGAAGACGAATAGAAAATGAGGGAAGAAGAGCTCTCAGAAGAGGGAAATTAAATTGGCACTGAGGAAAAGAAAAACGGGAAGGCCCCGGAGTGATGAAATAGTTGTAGACTGATTAAAGCAGCAGGAAAAGACGGGGATACTTGATTTTCAAGTGTTGACTGCACTTGGAGAAAAAAGATTCCAAAAAGGTTGGGAAAAAGGGGATTATTGTACCCAAAATTTTTTAAAAAAGGGGACAAAAAACAGTGTATTAATTATAGAGGTGTCACTCTACTTTTCCAATGTCCAAGCTGTATGAAAAATGCTAGAAAAAAGAATGACAGAAAGGTGGAAAGAGGCTTTTAGGGGGGAGCTACATGGTTTCAGAAGTGACGGTCAACCCTGGACTTTTATTTTCCAAAAAGACCGCTCTGGGAAAGAGAAAGGGAAAAGGGGGAGGAGGGGATGGATGGTTTTTCTGGATCTTTTAAAACCTATGACAAATGCCCAGAGAGAGAGTTTGGGGTGCCTCCGAAAAAAGAAAATTGATATAAGATTGGTGGGAAAAAGTACAGGTATGTATGTGAAAATGTGATTTGCGTGGAAAATAAGGATGGCAGAACGGGTTGGTTTGAAGTCAAGACAGGGCTCAGACAAGGGAGTGTACTGTCACCGTGCTCTTCAATATATACTTTGACGAGATATTGGGAAAGTGGGGGAGGTGGCCGGAGTCGTCCAAAGCTTAATATATCCCGGGGTATACTCATATGGGGGAAGTCTGGGAAAAGGACAGAAAAAGTGGGGAAATGGAATAAGTACGGAAAAATTTTTACTAGAGAAAGCATTGACAAAAGTGAAGTGATGGTTATGGGGGAAAAATAAGAAAACTGGGAAAGGAAAAAGTTGTTTTTTTCCCAGGGAAGAACTAGTAAGACACATATGTTTTAAATACCTGGGCAGCATAACTCCGAGTGGAAAAATAGACGCGGAGATTGCAAGGGTACTGGGATCGCAGAGAGTTTTTTTTCCTTGTGAGGAAAATGCTTTTTGGAAAAAAAAAGTGCCAAAGGGGATGCAAACTTTTTTAAAATACAACATATTTTGTACCGGTACTCACATATGGTGCAGTGACATGGCCATTTTGGGGGAAAGAAAAAGACAAATTCAAACTCAGAAAAAGAAATTTTTTAAAGGGGTGTAAAGGGATTACAAAGATTTATAAAATGAGGAGCAGAAGATAAGGAAAAAAACTAGGAGTAGAGAGTTTAAACTTTAAGGTCCTCAGACCCGGTGTCCTATGAGTTACCAGCGGTGCGTTTGTTAAAAGTAAACCCTGGTCTGAGGAGGTTAAGCTAGGGAAAGAAGGCTGAGGGGGTTTGGACATATGAAAAGGATGCAGAAAACAGGATCCCTATAATAAAAATAATAATTAATAATAAAAAATAAAAAATAATAAAATAATAATAATAATAATAATAAAAAAAAACTATAATAATAATAATAAAAAATAATGTATTTATTTTTGCTCAACCCTTTTCAATTACATTTTCGGATTTCAAATACAGATATAATATATTATTAATAAAAATAATAAGGTGAAAATGTGAATTATAATCATCTTAATCTAGTTTTTGTACATGGTTAAATTAAATTTGTTACATTTTATTTTTTAAAAATATTTTTAAAATTTTTCTGCTGCCTTTATTCCTTTGGGAATTGTTAAATGCAATCATCCTGCCATAATGGTCTTTTGTGTGCTGTGTTTTTTTTTTTCTCTCCTAAAATTAAAATCATCATTGTTTTTTTTGGAAAAACTATGCACATATTTTCTTAGTTGTTGTAAACTGCCAAAATAACCAGGGAGAAAGTTATTTTTCAGTGAATATATAAAAATATGACAATTGTAAATAATGTTTTGACGCACAGTTAGCCAGTTCAGTGCCTCACACATATTTGTAATCCTAGTATCTTTACCACATTTTAGAACTACCCTCATTGCTTTGTTTTGTAGACATTGCAGTGTACATTTATCCTTTTCTGTCATTCCAAACATAATAGTACTACAATACTGGAAATGTGGCAAAATTATGGTTTTATACACTAAACCTATTGACCAGGGAGAAAGATTTTTTGACACTCTTGAGAGGAAGCCTATTTTTTTACTTATTTTATTTTGAATATACTTAGCATGGCTAGCAAAACTAAGTCGATCATCTAAAATACATCCCAAGTATTTAATTTCGTTAACCATTTCCAGTTTCTCATTATTTATGACAATAACTTCATGCGGGCGATGGGTATCATTATTCTCTTTAGATTTTGAACCTTTTATTAACATACATTTTGATTTAGATGCATTTAGTTTCAATTTATTTCTGACTTGCCATTTGTACAATCTATTCAGTTCTTCATTGATTATCTGAATTATAAGTTCCAAGTCGGTGTCAGAGAACGATATAAGAGTATCATCAGCAAATTAGTTAATAAACCCTCTTTGAATACATACGTGTATATCATTAATGTAGATAATGAATAGCAATGGGCCAAGAACTGACCCTTGCGGTACTCCAAACTTGTTCATAAGTAACTCTGAACAGACTCCATCAAAAACAGTCTTCTGTGTTCTCTCTTCTAAGTAGCTAGTAAACCATGCGAGTACACTACCAGTCATACCATAATGTTCTAGTTTTTTCAATAATATTTCTCTATCTATTGTTTCGAAAGCTCTCTTAAAGTCTAAAAATATAATAAGTGTTGATTTTTTACCATTTCTATCTTCTAACCATTTATTGATAGCCAACTGTAGAGCCATTTCACACGAGTGATCTGAGCGAAAGCCTGACTGGTTACTATAGAGCGCTCCATCTTCTCATGTCCACTCTGGCGGCGAACGCTGGAAACGCTCTAGTGAGGATAGAATCTACACATGCTATCCTCGCGCGTAAGAAATTAACTAATTGAGATAAGTATTGTGATGTTCTATCGCGCACACAACAAACAGCACCTACATGGAATCTAGTCTTCAACATCATATTTTAACAGAAACATAATTCATTCCGTGAAAAAATGCATTGGAGACACTGAAAACGTAATCAAACGCCGACTGGTCAACCAACTATACCTATACTGTTATTTTGTTAGTTACACATTTCGTACGTTGAATATTATCTGTCCACAATCCACCTACCCACTTGCCATTAGAGTGTATATTTGCTGAAGCCACTTATTGGAAGATAAGTGACTGAACACATGCACTGATTCGTTATTTCGTGTAAGGAATCTACAAGAAATTACGGAAACAAAACACATTCCCTCTCACTTAGGTAATTCAGTGAGATCTTAATAAAGAGTGGTCTTCATATTAATATATTAAATTCATACCTAGTTGATAAGACTAATTCATTTTTGTCTTAAAACAATCAGTAGCCCTAGATTATATCACAATAAATGGGCTAAGTCCAGATTTACAAAACCCAACCTTGGCCGGGGATCGAACCCATGCCTCCCAAAAGACCTCCGAGACCGTGGTAGTGTATTTGTTGCTGAATTATTGGTGCATTTTGATATTATAATATAGTGAATATCAAATTCTTATTAAATCACCACTCCCAGTTAGTCCGCGCCCGGCCAGAGGGAGACCATGGGTTCAATTCCTGTTTTTGTTTATAGTATTTATATTGGTATTTTCGTAATCACAATAAAACAATAAATCCCCTCAAGAGTGGGTGAATAAGGTTTAAATTTAAGTATTGCATTTTAATACCTGGGCTACCATGATTCCGAGAAATTAAGCACAAGACCATGTTGACTTGTTATTCCCAATGTTCTTTTATATTGGTGTTTTGCCAGTAATTTTTTATTTTGCATTCTAATACTTTAGGAACGCATAATGTTTATTGTTTACTGCTTTATTGTCTTCACTCTTCACAAAGCTTGAGTGGCTTTATTGTTGTTGCTTGAATTGAAACGCTGTGTGCTACTCATATATTGCATTACATTCCATATTAGGCCTATTATAGATTATAGAACATTACTAAATATTTTGCTTTGATATTAATAAATTTAGTCATTATATTGATATTATTTCAAAGTATGTTGGACTCTGTAACGTTGTACTCTGGAATAATACTACGGCCACAAAAATAAGCGGTTTATATCAATGTCTACGTTCACAGGCGCCCGACAGACTATATCCGTAGGTATTTTAATTATAAATGCTGATATAATCTATATAATACTAGAAATACTTTTAAATAAATAAATACTAGATTTTGAATTCATAATGAGCCACATGATACCTATTCTATTCCCCCAAAACCTTATATATTTACACTGTGCTTGTGTAGGATCATATGGGTGTTTACAAAGGTATCCTCACTCGGCGGCCATGACGGTGCTACGCCCCCGCGACACCAGCGCATTCTCTAGGTGATTTGAGTCCTCTATAAAATAAGTTATTATTATTAAAATATTGCATGACTTGTTTATGAACAACTAATTCTAAAACTTTTTCATAAATTGGGAGAACATTTATTGGACGGAATTCATGGCACTGAAGAGTATCTTTGACTTTAGGGATCGGCAATATTGTTGAAGTTTTCCATTTCTCCGGAAACTTACCAGACTCTAACGATGTGTTTATTACATTTAATAAGGCAAAACCTATTGTGTCAAATGTGTTTTTCAATATTTCTGTAGAGATTCCTTTATCAGTACCCTTTTTGTTACTTCAGCCCATTACAATTTCCTTTAATTCACTAATAGTAATTTGTCTAAACTGCTGCATATCACAATCAGCTTTGTAAGGCATATCGTTAATGTCAAATGTTTCATCTGGAATATCCTTTACTATTTCCTCTATACTCTGAACAAAATACTGATTAAAACTAGTTGCCATATTTATGCATTCCTTATTACCAAATTTGATTTTACCCGTACAGCTATTTTTATTATTTTTACCCTTCAACAGTGTTTTTAAGTTCGTCCACATCTCTTTTGAATTATGTTTATTATCATCAATAGATTTTTCATAATATTTCAGTCTTTCATCCCTCATTTTTTTCGTGAATACATTTCTCAGTCTTTTATAATGATCCCAATCTTCTTCTGTGTTGGTTAGTTTAGCCTTCTTATAACTGACATCACGATCATTTTGGGAAATTTTCAGCGATTCACTAAACCATGGGTTAGCAGCACTCTTAACAGACGTGATACAATCTCTTTTTGGAGCATATATATCAAGAGTATCGACTACATTTTTTACAAATCGTTCGCTTATAACATTAACATCACTTGCACAAAATTTCCAGTCTACACTAATTAAATGTTTATTGAATTCTCCAAAGTTAATCCTCATGTAGTTTCTCTTACCAATAGCTATATTTTCACTTGTACTTTTCTGAATGCTAAGGGTTACTTTCAGTACAGCATGATCAGATATATTAATGGATAACGTTTCTACTTTTAATTCAAAATCATTTGAGATTATCGGGTCAATTAATGTTTTACTTGTTTGTGTAACACGTGTAGGCTCTTTTGAACATAGGTAAAGTCCATTCATTGTTATTATATTTTGCAGGTTGCGACTTTGCGTACTGTTCTTTAGCATATCTATATTAAAATCTCCTGTTATTAATATTCTAGAGATACAGTATGAAGAAGACGCAGGAAACAAACAGAGAAAAAGAGGGAGGCCCAGACTGAGATGGGAAGAAGTTATAGCAATGGATTTGAAAAAGAGAAATGCAGCTTGGGAAAGGATTAACCAAGAAAAATGTGGGAAGAACGAAAAACATGGAACAAATTGGTGGAGGTCCCTGAGGAAGAAGACAGAGGAGAGGAAGAAAGTGAAGTTGATGACGCAGAGGAAGAAAAAGATGATGTGGGAGAAGCGTCAGGCATGGCTAGCCGGCTTCGATAACACCGGGGAGCCAAGAATGTGGTGGGACCCTCCCACCCCCTACCCGACTGAGTTGGAAATAGGGTTCGATATTATTTATTTATTTAGTTAGTTTTATGATTGTACCTAGCATGATATACTACTGGAGTCAAAATACTACACGCGCATTTAGAACGGAACAATATTATTATTTACTTTGTATAAAATACATAAATTCATGAAGTTGTGTTGAATACCGTTTTAAATAATACTAGATGACAATAATATAGATCAAGTATTATTTTAAGTTTATTTATTGTTTAATAAATTGTTGTTTTGGTAGGGTAGTTCACTCAATCGATCGACTTTAAATCTATCATATGAAGAACTTTTGTCTTATGAAAACAGTGACAAACTTATCACATTTCTTAACCTTAGCAATCTGATCGACGAACTATGACAGTTCATTAAATCAAATCCATGAATCATGTTGACTTGCTATTCATTATGACGACGTTGGCAACGTTTTCCTGATTATGATTAGGTAGGCCTAATTTGGCATTTTCTACATATGACAACTTAGCATGTATACCTTTTCCCGATTTGGCCGTCTACAAATAAATCGACCTTGGCAATTCTTTTGATGACAATGATTTGAAAAACAAGATCATAAATTATTACAAATAAATCTAGGTTCAAAAGAGTTGAAAAAGAAAGCAGAAATAGAGAAAGCATGGGTAATTTTAAACTCAAAATCATAAAAAAATTACTTAGCCATTGAATTTGGTACGAGGACTCTGAAAAGTCAATGGCCAAGTAATTTTTTTGTGATGCAATATCCAATTAATCAATTGGCCACAACGAATTAATTCCAACCCTTAGAACTTCAGGTAGACAGTAAAATCCATGGATATGAGAATATCTGCGAAAATATGGTATCGTCACGATGAACCTCACTACACGTTTGAATCTCGTTCACAAACAACTATTACACATCTTGGAGTTGATGTTCTACTTTCATCAATACTATTTTGAATAATTTCAATGCATTTTATGTGCAACATCGATATGACCTCGCCGCCCCGCACCTTTTGACGGCCATCTATTGATTGGATATTGCTTTACGTATTTATGCAACTTGGCTAATCGAGCCGAAGGGAGGGACGTAAGGGATGACGCGGGGGGACAAGTGCAAGCTACAGTACACACAGACACAGCGCAGCGGCGTCGCCTCACAGTCGGTCTGTTATTCTTGTTGCAGGAGGACGTGTATTGTCCTCGCTCTTCGTTCTGCTCTTGTTCGGCCTCCAAGGTACATGGAGTTGGCTCTGTTTCTGCTGAATGTGTTCTGACTTTTTGATGCCTTTAAGATGGATGAAGTCTGTTCTGTCCAGACTGAACGGTTTGTTTACTCCCTATTCTGTTTTGCTTGTCAGTGATGTGTTCGTTATCTCAGTATTGTGAATTGAATGGGTGGCCAGGTCTTATCATTTGCAATGAGTTCTCTTTGGTCTGGTTTTGTTTGTTGGTCGAGGCCGAAGCGTTGGCCTTGTTGTCGGCCTATGGCCAATTGCCAGGGCTAGTGTCTGCCATGCAGGGATCGATCTTGATAGAGAAGCGCGATTCTATAATTGGATGAGCTTTGCGAGCGTAGCGAGCGAAGCAAAGATTCCATTTCACTACACTGGAGAAAAAGATCCGGAATGTTTTTTTTTGTATTTTTAGCTTTTTTTTTACACGATTCCGGCTAAACCGATACTCCAATTGCGATGAAATTTTGTGGAGGTATTCAAAATCTCTGAACTTAGAACTGCCACGTTTTTTAGCGCAATCGAAATATTATTTCTCGTGAAACTCGCTATTTTACGATTTTTGTTTCGATTTTTAACAAATTTCTTCAATTTATATTTATAGCACCTACATGCTTTATCCGATTGTAATGATGGGCCATGAAATTCCAACTCGCAACCTTCTAGTGGTTTGGCCCGTGAGTAGGGGAATTTTACTCCCTAAAACTAATGGCGAGCTCTGGGTCGTCGTCGGGGAACTTTCCCCTTCCCTTTGACTACCACCCCGACGGCGACGACAATGACAACACGGACGAAGACGATCACGACGTGGGGGAACCCCTGTGTAGTGAAGCTGGGTTATGCTAATGTTATTTGGTTTAGTTTAATTTATTATTAAGTCTATTTTACATTCTTTGTTACACTACATGTAACATGTCATTGTGTAGTGATTATATTATGTAATTGTATTTTGGAATTTTGTATTTGGTAATTGTAATGTAATTTCATGTGGCCTATTAATTATAAAACAGCAAGTTAGGTTTATTGTGCAAAGTGCCAGAGGTGTAGCAAGCTCACTTCCCTGTACTAGTTACTTCACTGTTATGGAATGTGATCAGTCAGCAGTTTTGTGTAAAGTGAGAAACCGTTCAAGTGTGACCAGTGTAATGCCAGATTCTCACAGAGTACAAACCTAACAACACACAAGAGAACGCATTCGGGTGAGAAACCGTTCAAGTGTGACCAGTGTAATACCAGATTCTCACTGAGTGCAAACCTAAGGAGACACAAGAGAACGCATGTGGCCTATTAATTATAAAACAGCAAGTTAGGTTTATTGTGCAAAGTGCCAGAGGTGTAGCAAGCTCACTTCCCTGTACTAGTTACTTCACTGTTATGGAATGTGATCAGTCAGCAGTTTTGTGTAAAGTGTGGCTGGCTGTGATGACATTCACCAGGTGAGGTAATTAGGAAGAAGTGACTTGACTAGATACTAGGACAGGTGGCAGGCTGGGTGTGACATAGGAATTAGAGTAGGGTCTGGTGTGCTCTCCAAGACAGTTTAAATCCACATTTTTATAATTCTACAACTCTGTAAACAATCACCAAAATGAACAAGAAAGTACTTTATACAATAAACCACCGGATTCACGAAAGTAACTAGACTACAGTCACTGGAAAGAGAAAGCTCTCCCTACCATCCGTCTTCCCCAAACTACCCCTAACATCTACGGCAAGGCAGGTCCCAGCTCCCCACGACAAACTACAACCATCCCTCAGTCCCGGCTGCCGTAGTCCAGGTTGCAGCCAAAAACCACGTCCTTCGAAGAGTCCAATCCGCCCTCGAACTCATCTAACATCTACGAGCTACGAGTGGTGGAGCGGCATTACATTGCTCACACTTGAACGGTTTCTCACCCGAATGCGTTCTCTTGTGTGTCGTTAGGTTTGCACTCCGTGAGAATCTGGCATTACACTCATCACATGCAAACGGTTTCTCACCCGAATGCGTTCTCTTGTGTGTCGTTAGGTTTGTACTCTGTGAGAATCTGGCATTACACTGGTCACACTTGAACGGTTTCTCACCCGAATGCGTTCTCTTGTGTGTTGTTAGGCTTGCACTCTGTGAGAATCTAACATTACACTGGTCACACTTGAACGGCTTCACACTTTACACAAAACTGCTGACTGATCACATTCCATAACAGTGAAGTAACTAGTACAGGGAAGTGAGCTTGCTACACCTCTGGCACTTTGCACAATAAACCTAACTTGCTGTTTTATAGGCCACATGAAATTACATTACAATTACCAAATACAAAATTCCAAAATACAATTACATAATATAATCACTACACAATGACATGTTACATGTAGTGTAACAAAGAATGTAAAATAGACTTAATAATAAATTAAACTAAACCAAATAACATTAGCATAACCCAGCTTCACTACATTGCCTCACACTTTCAAACAGAACCATATCTCTTGAGGTGTGGTTCCTGTTTCCAACATCACTTCACAATCAGTTCAAGTCCAAATCACAGTGATGAACCAGCCCATAGCAGACTAACTGGCCCGGACGATGATCGCTCCCCCAGCTTGCGGAAGGCACGAAGACACACAGTCAGGCTGAATCTAGGCCCAAGTCCAGAAGCGATTCCCGTCGGGTGCAGTCAGATCAACATAGGGTAGGCTCAGCATC
This sequence comes from Sweltsa coloradensis, assembly GCA_024449915.1. Classification (NCBI taxonomy): domain Eukaryota; kingdom Metazoa; phylum Arthropoda; class Insecta; order Plecoptera; family Chloroperlidae; genus Sweltsa; species Sweltsa coloradensis. The sequence goes on along the minus strand of JAMZAV010001971.1, from coordinate 18,133 downwards.
TGCAACCATAAAACTACGAACAGTATCCAAACTCCAGTCCTAGAGACATCACAAATATTTACAGGCTAGGCTACTTGCATTAATTTTGAAATATTATTGTATTACCAGCAAAAATAACGGAGTGTCTATTTGCACCCACTGAGGTGAGCCAAGAATGTTTTATGCTATTTTCACCCAAGTTCTGCGCATGCGCGGGTGCTTCCAGCCGTAAATTATGCTATTTTCACCGATGTGAAATAAACAACTCGAAGGTGCTTTCATGAATATTTTATGCTACTTTCACCCCAGTTCTGCGCATGCGCGGGTTCATTTCTGATTCTGTATTTTACACCTAGGTGTAATTACAACAATTTGAGGTGGACAAAAGAACAAACCTGCCATTAAATTTAACCTAGGACACACCCCGCGCACGTCGGTGAAAATAGCATAAAACATTCTTGAAATCACCTTCAGGTTATTCATTTTACGTCGGTGCAAATAGAATATTTAATGTTGGACACACCCGCGCATGCGCAGAACATGGGTGAAAATAGCATAAAACCTCCTCGGCTCACCTCAGTGGGTGCAAATATCCACAGCCCAAAAATAAGGCAGTGGCTCAGGTCACGGACATCCGTTAACCAAGTGGCCGCGAAAATATTTCACGGACTTGCGCGCATGCGCCTTTACACTTTTTTCGACTTGTGTGTTATTGTGAAAAACGTGGAGGTAGATTGTAGAATGAATGAATATTTACACAGCCTACTAGGCCTACGCCCTAGGCCTAAGCCTAGGGCTTATTAAGTTATTTTTATATTATCCGGAGAAAAAAGGTCCGATGGAGCGCTAGTGAGCAATCAGCTGTTTAGCAAGATGGCCGGGTAAAAGGGGATAGCTGCCGTCCACACGCTTGGCTAACATTGCATGGACCCTAGCTTGAAACCTACTTTTTCTGTTGAAAACGTCCAGTTACATAATAGAAAATGATTCAGAACTATAGGTTAATATCTTGTGGTATAGTTAAAGTTTAAACATAATGAAAATCTGTAAAGAATAAGTGATTTCATATAGGGAGGGTTCTTCCCACGTGACTGCATTTCAAATTGCTAGCGCCTATGATTTGTTTGCCCTAAAACAAAGAGCATCAATTACTAATCCCAGAGTATAAAATAACCTTGTAGTATAATATGCTAAAGCAAGCGTGGACTAGTAATTTGACAAAATGTTAATGGCCTAGAGCCGTGATAAACTGAGAGAACAGCGCGGAAAATTGACGGCCGCCTAGCTTGGCCTAGGCCTAGGCCTACTGCTTGCCAGTTTCAACCATCCCTAGGTGTCAAATGACTCGGCTAGAAGAAAACTATACCTAATAATTTTTGTTACTAAAATATAAATTTAAAAAATAATTAACCAGACTGTATCCCAAAACTATAAATTTATTTCAATAAATTGGATAGGCTCCGTCGGCTCCGTCAGCTGTGTTTTGTCTAGGCGTGTTCGGCGTGTTGATCTCGCATTTACAGCCAAGTCGCCTAGGGCCTAGCAGACGTGCTAAACTCTGGCTTAAATAATAATATTCTGGCCAGACTTAATTTCGTATGTAGGCCATCACACTCTTTCGAGCTTATTATATATTATTTAATGAAGAGCCTCCACGAAATAATAAACGCCTACTTTGACACCGCACCAAAGCAAATCTAGGCCTAAAAATCTCGCGTGATGGCATTTAAATGTGCAAAATGAAGAGCGATGTGAGGTTAAATCCATTTTTCAAACATCTGGTGTAATCTGCTTACATATAAACACAGACATTAATCGGTAGTGTAATCGGCAAGATAAAATTATGTCCCATATATATGCTTCATTCAAGAACCTGTCAACATTCACTGCCGAGACCCAAAAGTCAAGTTTAGATAATACCTTTCAGGTAGTTTTGTATGAGTAAATGGTTGAAATGGATGGAAATCTATTTGGTTACTGTATTTTATTGCTTTCTAATTTGCAATTTTGGTGAATTAAATATACAATCATAATATTTCTTAGTATTTTCGTAGACTGACGCGATTCACCATGCGTTTTCCTATCAGGTGGGCGTACCTATCCCCGATTCTCTAGTTCCTCACTCGCGCGCCAGAGAGCCATACTGTTCCTTGTTTCCTCGGATAAGCAATTAGCAAATGTTATTGCAGTGTGGCCGCAACTGAAGACCCCTAGGGCTTTGACTCTGTACCGACGTAAACACTGGATCGCTTAATTTTTTTAAGAAGATGATGCCTAGGGCTAGGCCCTAGCCTAGGGTAGGTAGGCTAGGCCTAGCCGGGGGCTAGCCTAGCTCTACTCTTTAGCAGCTAAGCGATATATTATTCGGAGTGGATATTCTTACGGCATGCCGTAAGAATTACTACACACTATTCTTACGGCATGGAGCGAACTTTTTCGTTTGGTATGCCCAGTTTTTGATCAGTAGGTAGGGCTAGGCCTACTTTAGATTTAAAATAGCGACGTTAAAGGTTTTGTAGGAACTTTAGATTTAAAATAGCGACGTTAAAGGTTTTGTAGGTACTTTAGATTTAAAATAGCGACGTTAAAGGTTTTGTAGGTACTTTTTTTGTAGCTCTCCTTTTCGCCGTGTTATTGCGCATGCGCGCGAAGTCCGTGAAATATTTTCGCGGCCAGTTGGGTAACGGATGTCCGTGACCTGAGTCATTGCCCAAAAATAACCTATCCATTTTACAAATCATATCCAGCATAATTATAACAACATTACACAACATGGTCTTAAACCTAGACTTTATTAATTTATTCTCCCACTTAAACCCTTTACTACTTATAATAAATATATTTCCTTCTCTGGATGCCAAAACAAATTTAGTTCCTGTCAGAATCATCTGTCAAGATTGAAAATACACATGATTTACAGTGTCCCCAACCCAACACACCGCCTTGTAAACAGCAACAAGATGGCAGTGAATTTAGTACTTTGACTTTTTATATGGTTGGTAGCTCCTTACAGCATGGCAAACTCAGAACCCAGTTGTTTACAAAAGTGCTAAATTGACTAAAAAATTGCTGACTCTCACAAAAGTGGGCATCATGATGAGAAACTACATAAACCTACACCTTATTATGGACTATTCACAAATTATACATATAAAAATACAAAATACAGTCATTTACATCAATAGGCCTAGACCTAAAAGTCAAGTTGAGCACAGGTGGGTAACATACACAACAATGTGAAAGATGTGATTACTTTAAGCATAATCTAGGTAGGTAGGCTAGTTCCTAATGCCACGCCCTTGACCACGCTGGCACAGGCTCATTTCCTCAAAACTGTGGATCAGATCTCACCCCCCTCTGGCCTGTGACTTGCTCAGAGCCTTCCTGCATGTTATCAGGTTCTTCAGCATTGCCTTGAGAAGTTGGACCCATCTCCCCCACTCGACCTTGTCTTGATAGAGGCACAGGGCGTTGCTGTTGTACTGTCCTAGGCTTGGGCTTAATTAGAGCTGTAATCCTCTTGCTACGGCATCACACAATTATTGCTTAAAAATTGTGGAATACAGTATCCTTCACCAAAATCCAGGGCTTCAAATTCTCTTGGGCAGAACCCAAGGGTGTTCATCCGGTTGGCCAACACTACGAAGTCCATAGCGAGGAAGAGCCGGACCCATGACCACTGGCTGCAAATCCTGAGCCACCTCTGGTACATCCAAAGGCATCTGTGCTCCTGCTTCAACCTCTTCCAAGGAATCTTGCTCATACTGTTGCGGTGAACTAGGTATAGAAACATCCTGTAAGGAATCTTGTTCGTAGCTATCCCCCGAAAGCTCCAATGAGTCTCGTTCTGACACTCGAGGTGAACCAGGTGATGACTCGTCCAAGGAATCTCGTGCTGAGACACTATCATCATCACTTCGAGGTGAACCAGGCGATGACTCGTCCAAGGAATCTCGTGCTGAGACACTATTATCATCACTTTCCTCCTCCTCTGGGCCCCGATTCATGTACATTTATCCCGGGTATAAGTGGTATAAGGACGGTATAATGCAGGACATGGCAGGATAAGGCCTGGTTAAGTCTGAGCAACTCTCATCCAATCAGAAATTTTCAATCCAACAACAAGTACAACAAATGTTTTTTCCACTGCATTCCACAGCCATGTAAATCAGCAGATTTGCAAAAGAACACTAAAAATTTGCACCATCTTTTGTTTCACATTTTTATTTATTGACAGAAGATTGTGTGAGATCATTAAAAGAAAAGAAAAGGCGTATTATTGCCGTAAATTTTGGAATAGCCTAGGACTATCATACTATTGTTCATCTGCATAAGGCTTTTAGTAATCAAAACTAGTTATTTGTGCGGGATTTGTGTCAAAACAAGGTCGTGCAGGCCTAGGGTTGCCTAGGAGAGGCCAAGGGCTTGTCAAACGTGTTATGTTAGTATAAATTTTATCTAGTCCTATAGCCTAATCGAACTTTAGGCCTACACTGTTGTATTATGAATAATTTTCTACATCTGGGCCTAGGCCCGAGACGGTTTCTGATTTGTTTTAGGAGGGTAATGACAACTTTTCTCGTTTTACACATAGACGCCAAATTTAAAATGTCCGCCATCTGTTTACATATTTTCTTATCCCCGTGCGAGGCGGGATAAGTCTTCATGAATTGGATTCGGAGTTATACCGCACTTATACCACCTAACTCTGCTTATACCGGGATAAAAATGTACATGAATCGGGGCCCAGATGAGCATGCACTGACACCATCCTGAGAATGTTCCTCCATCCGGTCTTCATGCGCTCTTGCCCGCCTTCCTGTACGCACCACATCCTCATCCCAAATGTCTTCCGTAGCATGTAGAGTGGACGATTTTTTGTCAACTCGTTTCCGAGGTATCGTAGGAACCGTAGGCTGATCCACTTCCTGAACAGGCTCATCTCCCCCTACAGGTCCATGTTTCAGTCGGTTACAGTGAATAAGCTGCTCTTTTCCACCATACACTCCTTTGATCCGGAAGTTTACCGGTGAAGTTTGAGACAAAATCCGGAACGGTCCAGTCCACTTAGGTCCCAGCTTCCTTGTTGTTCCAGGTTTCACTGCTTCAACTTTCAAGTAAACCTGATCACCTACCTTAAAAGTGACAGGTCCAGATTTCTTGTTGTACTGAGCTGCTCTTACTTCTTGGGCCGCACGAAGCTTAGTCCGAACCTGATCAAAAGCAATCCTCAATCGCTCTGCCATCTCAGACGCATAGTTTTCAGCTACATCATACTTAACACGTTGAGGTTGAACAAAACTATGAAAAGGAAACGGAAAGTCTCTCGCGTGTAGCAAATAGAACGGCGTGTCCCCAGTCGCACTATGGATCGAAGCTCTGTACGCCATCAGCACATATGGGATCCACTCAGGCCAGTCTCGCTGATTATCCTGTACGAAGTGAGACTAAGACAAAATATTGTAATGTGATGGTAATTAAGTTTGTTATTAGAATTTAAAAAAATTAAACACATATCTTAAATACAAACCGCACCAATTATTATATTTGAATATTTTTTTCTGGCATTACATTGTTGTAACAAAACCACAATTTGGTCTAGAACAGTGTTTCTCAACCTTTTGTTGCACACGGACCACCTTCACAATCTCATAAATCGGATGGACCACCACATTCAAAATTAGGCTCTATAGTTCTGCGGGGGGGGGGGGGGGGGGGTCATATTTTCTTGTTAAAGTAGGGTAGGGCATCGAGAGACTATCATTAATTGTCGTAGTTATAAAACTAATTGCTTTTGTAGCAGTTTTACCTCAAACTCTCTCGGCTTGCCCCCATTGTAAACTTTTTTTTTATGTACGTACCCTTATAAGAAAATGTGAAACTTTATCTGCAGCCTGACTTAGTAGTAGGTGAGAAATTAATTATTAGTTATTGTGATCAGACCGCTGGGCCCCGATTCATGTACATTTATCCCGGGTATAAGTGGTATAAGGACGGTATAATGCAGGACATGGCAGGATAAGGCCTGGTTAAGTCTGAGCAACTCTCATCCAATCAGAAATTTTCAATCCAACAACAAGTACAACAAATGTTTTTTTCCACTGCATTCCACAGCCATGTAAATCAGCAGATTTGCAAAAGAACACTAAAAATTTGCACCATCTTTTGTTTCACAGTTTTATTTATTGACAGAAGATTGTGTGAGATCATTAAAAGAAAAGAAAAGGCGTATTATTGCCGTAAATTTTGGAATAGCCTAGGACTATCATACTATTGTTCATCTGCATAAGGCTTTTAGTAATCAAAACTAGTTATTTGTGCGGGATTTGTGTCAAAACAAGGTCGTGCAGGCCTAGGGTTACCTAGGAGAGGCCAAGGGCTTGTCAAACGTGTTATGTTAGTATAAATTTTATCTAGTCCTATAGCCTAATCGAACTTTAGGCCTACACTGTTGTATTATGAATAATTTTCTACATCTGGGCCTAGGCCCGAGACGGTTTCTGATTTGTTTTATGAGGGTAATGACAACTTTTCTCGTTTTACACATAGACGCAAAATTTAAAATGTCCGCCATCTGTTTACATATTTTCTTATCCCCGTGCGAGGCGGGATAAGTCTTCATGAATTGGATTCGGATTATACCGCACTTATACCACCTAACTCTGCTTATACCGGGATAAAAATGTACATGAATCGGGGCCCTGAGGGTTTGTTTTTTATTGAAACTATTTATTTCGGGCATCTTTATGCATCTTTTACAAACTAATGCATCATGATTTTTACAGGTTTTGTAGTAAGAATCATTGCAAAAAAGTTTGCACCTGCAAACATACCTACTTTTGAGGATTTGGTGCCTGCTGTTCCCATGGAAAATGAAAAGTTATTTGACATATATTCAGAATTCAATTTTCTTTTAGCACTTTGTTTAGTTTTTCATCAGCAGATTATATAATTTCCAGACCTGGGTAAGTTACTTTTGAAAAGTAATGAAATTACATTACTCATTACTTCAGCCAAAATGTAACTAAATTACTATTTAGCTACTTTTCCAAGAAAGTAATGAAATTACGTTACTTTTTATGAAAAAAAGTAGTGAAATTACTTTCAAAAATTACTTTTTAATTTAAAATGTATCTGACGTGCGGACGGGTATGACGCAAGTGCTTTGTCTGCCGATGGCGGGTCTCAGACAGAGTGTTATCCACGCCCACACTTCAAAACCAGCGGAGGCCTATCACAGAGATATTGTAGATATCGACGTATAGATGTATAGTATATTAATGATTACGCGGGTGACATTTATCGGCGAAATGTTGTAACTACACTACAAGTGTAACAATTCGACTATCGATTTATTTGACACAGACTTGAATGTTTGATGTCAAGTAGATAATTATGTCATCAACGGCAAATTGTCATAGGCGGAATTACCAAAAGTAAACATGGCTAGGTTCTGAAATAAAAACTCGGGACTCGAAATCTCTCGATCAGACCTACGGAATGTCGGAAATGCTGCATGCACATGCACATTGTTCAAGCGGGCGATACGTAGAAAGGCAGCAGGCGCACTGGCCCAGTGACTGATATTTTTTTACACAAAGGCGCGGGCCGCGCGGCAAAAGTAACGCGTTACTTACACCAAATTACAATGATAAAAGTAGTGAAATTACTCTTCCGTTACATTGAGAAAATTGTAATTAAATTACTGGCTCGTTACTGAAAAAAGTAATTTCGTTACAGTAACGCGTTACTTCCGTTACGTTACTACCCAGGTCTGATAATTTCTATATTACTGATCACTATGTGCCCCTTCACCTCCCTTTAGTGACGATTCTCTTCTCACAACACATGGGAATACAAATGTATTATTTTCTTTGATAAACCTGTAATGAATTGATTGTTAATGTTTTCTTTATTTGAAACAAAATAATACTATTAAATAAATAAAACCACGATATATTAAATTCTGGCACGAGGTATACGTGGTGTGGTTTGGCACAAGGAGGGTTTTCATTTTTCATCTGTGCCATACTATGTGTGTATCAAACCTATTACAAAGCAGAACTAATGAGCTATGCTAAGTTGGCAATGTTCAATTTTACGTTCTGTTTGTAATTTGCAAGTTACGCGCAAAGAGAAAATGAAAATAACAGGATGTTAAAAATGTATGAAATTAATAATATAAATTTATAATACACAAAAATTTAATCTGTCCTCTACCACCGCGGACCACCTGTAAAAGCTCGGCGGACCACTAGTGGTTCGCATACCACCGGTTGAGAACCACTGGTCTAGAATCAGCTTTTAGATATTTTACATCGTTCTCGAGATATCACGAAAAAACTGTAATTTTGCGTGGTTTTAATTTCGTGACGTATCCCATCCTCTTAACAATGTTATCGTCATTAAAAATCACAATACATATGAATATTTTAAAACTATAATAGAACACAGCAACATTTAAATAACACACAGCACTAAAACTTTAACATTAGGCCTACCAATTTGCCATGTTGATACTTTTATATTCTTAATTATTAATAAGAAGGATATGTGTAAATTCGACATAATTTTACAAAACGTTTCATATAGATAAGGAAAAGGCGGGATCATTTTAGTAGTATAGCCCGTATGGAGTAATCTAAAAATACAAAGCGACGAAAATTACATTGGAGGTTTAATTTTTTTAAATACAAAGGAGTTTGACCATGTAGTTAGTAGTAAAATTTAATACAACTCAACATATGTAAGTACTAGTAGGGTGAAATAAGAAAATTCTATTTATGACCCATTTTATTTTCTAATTTATTATAATTATGTAATAAATAGATTTAATTTCATATAGTACTAACGTTTCTATGTGAAGATTGTTTATTGTATTAAACTAGGGAAACGCCAAAGTCGTTGTTATCGAGTGAGTGAGCCATGTGTTGAGTACCCGGTTACATTACTTTTCTTCCCCCTACCTTAGGCCTACCTAGCCTATCATAGGCTAGAGAGGCGCGTTATGACCTTACAGTTGACGCGCCCGTCCCCGTATACCAACTAAACTTTAAAAAACTATTATTTATACGAATAATCATCAAACTTAAATGCAAATGTTCCCGGGTACTCACCACATGACTCGCTCACTCGTCTAACTACGACTTTGGCGTTTCCCTAGTCTAGTTGGCTAAGGGGCCCTTGTAGCCGAAATGTGAAAGAAGTGGGTTCAATCCCCTGGTCGGGAAAGATTTTGTAATTTCTAGATTGTATTTCAAAAATAATTAAACATGTTTTGAAATGCATATAACGCAGTGTAGTCCATCATCTGTGGCAATAGGGCCTACTATGGTAAACATAGCCAGTACGAAATCCTGCAAGGTTTACTCAATCTACGAGCGGAATTTGGGGGTACCTTGACGTGCAACATTCGACAGACCTTGCATGGGCACGGCATTTCACGGCCAGGCGAATAACAAACAAAAAATATCTTTTCAAAATCTAAAACATTGTCGTTAAAATAATTGGATGAGCGTAGCGAGCGTAGCGAGCGAAGCGAAGATTCCATTTCACTACACTGGAGAAAAAAATCCGGAATTTTTTTTTTTTTTTTTGTATTTTTGTCTGTTTGTCCACACGATTCCGGCTAAACCGATACTCCGATTGCGATGAAATTTTATGGAGGCCTTCGAAATCTCTGAACTTAGAACTGCCTCGTTTTATTTCTCATGAAAATCGCAGTTTTGCGATTTTTTTCAATTTTAAAACATTTCTTCGACTTATAACACCTACATGCTTTTTTTCCCATTTTAATGATTTTTGCACAGAACCTTTATTTTATGAATTAAGATATTTTTGTGAAATTTGAGCGCAATTGAAAAAATGTTTATCATAAAAATAAAAATTTTACAAGTTTTTTTTTTTTTTTTAAACAATTCTTTGACTTATAAACACCTACATGCTTTATCCGATTGTAATGATTTTTTTGCAGAACCTTTATTTTATGAATTAATATATTTGTGTAAAATTTGAGCGCAATCGAGAAATTATTTCTTATAAAAATCGCAATTTTACGATTTTTTTAACAATTACGATTAATTAAAAGAAAAAAAATAAGTTAATTTTTAATTTAATTTAATTTAATTTTTAAAAAAATTTCAACTTAGTAATGATTTTGCCACAGAACAACAGAAAATTCGCATAACACATGGCAGCTCAATGCACCAATTACGCTCATCCAACAACGCGGCGGGACTTAAGCGTTTTCCTAGTTTCTAAACATTGGAAGTCTATTTTTCAGTTTATTATTTCTTGTAGGTTTAAATCGCAATGAATCTTGCTGATTTTGTTAGCAGTTCTCAATAAACTCGTACCGGATGTCTGTTTAAAATTTCAGCGCAATCTGTTCAGCGATTCGGCTGATTTTCAACGTACACACACACGCACGCAGAAAAACAATAAGGGCCGTTTAAGTCGAATGGAGATCGCTACGCTCACTCGTTCAAAAAAGGAGATTCTAAAGCAAAATTGGAAGAAATTGTGAACTAAAATACATATTTTTCACTTCTTGCCATTTTTACCCATTTTTTTTTTTTTACCGTTTCCGCTAAATTAATTTTGGGTACTTCTGTACCACACATTTGTGAGGGTTATACGGTTTGTGCACCTAAAAGAGAAATTTCAATATTGGTTATGCTCCTCCATAAATCATTGAAGTTGCCCATTATAAGCCTATATAAGGCTGTTAATAATTTAATGAATTGTTGAGTGTATAAATTTGTATGTAGTCATGTGATGCTGATTTTCTATGTAAAGAACAATTACAGTGCATATTGTGCGATTTATTTTGTAGGGTTCCATTTTATTTTGAACAGGTTCTATGATATTGTAACTAATATCTGATGTAAAATGGTTGTATTTGTGGAGTTGTATAACATAATATGTTACTAGTTCGGTTGGCAAATTTAGCAATGTTTATATTTTGGAGGGAAAAGTGGACAATAAAGCTTTGAGCGTACAATCAATACTCTTAAATGTACGTTTTTCAATGTTTCAATTTAATAAAAAATAAATAATAATAATAATAATAAATAAATAAATATTTCATCTGAAGAATGAGATTGAAATAATGCTAAACGGTTTTAAAATGCATTTCGGAGACTATTTATGTGTAAAACAAAACAGACCATATAAAATAAAAATTGTTTTAGCCTTTTATTACGTTTATGGATATTAAAAAGCAGTGTTAAAAACAAGGTGTGTGCCGTTTTGTCCGATCAGCTTCCAGCTATTCCTTAATGATGTAACAAAACTTCCCCCTTTTTTGAAAAGTTACCAGTTTGCCATTTTTTAAAACCCTTTTCCGCTAAAGTGATTTCGGGTATTTTACACAGTAGTTTAATCAGGGTGTTGAGAACACCAAGTTAAATTTTCAGCTTGTTATACGGTTTGTACACCTAAAAGTGAAATTTCAATATTAATTAATCCTCTATATTAATGCACAAAGCATATTGGAGACAATGAGTGGTGAGAAAATTACTATGAATGATGATTACAAATAACCCATGCCAATGCGGGATTCAAACCCACGTCCTCGAAGAGCCATTATGCTTTGTACCAGTGCCATTGTAATTGCCACCGCAGATGGCTGATATGCTTGCTCTCATATTTTGGGAAACAAATTTTGGTGAACTTCGGTGAAGCCTCGAAGTTCGTTGGTCTTGTGGTTAGCGTATCTGCTTCCAATGCAGAATGTCCAGGGTTCGAAGTTTTTTAACTTCTGATTTGGACTTAAGTCCATCAGTTCTTGTCTTAGGAGTTTGTAGACGGTGACTTTGGAGCCGTCCTAGCAACGAAGCACATTCAGAGTTGTTCTGAATCGGCCTTGTTGATTCTGGCATTGATCCGCGGGTGTTTGCACTGTCCATACCACTGATTGCTATATTTCCTATTAAAAATATCGATCTTTGGCTGGTTATCGCTCACTCGTCGATTGCGTCGGGGCCTACAGGGTTGACTTGGTCGCTTTGATTTCAAGTCCCCCACTGAAAATCAGTTATACAACTGAGTGGGTAGACTCTAAATACAATTATCTAACATTTATAAATGGCTAGATCAAGGAAAATTAAGGTGGAAGCAAAACAATAATAAGTAAATCATGAAAAACACCAAGATTCGAGATAAAACTTCTTTATTGCAACCACTGGACATGATGGTACAGGAATGAAGATCACGGCATGTACTATTGGAGATAAAGGTGAAAGCTGCTGATAATAAAAATTGTGAGACATAAATTGCATGTAAATTGCACTTAAAATTACGTATTAAGCAAGATTATTAATGAATGAAATACATAAAGCTGCAATATTTGTGGTATTTGTACCCTTGTTATGTTTATATCTTAGCTTTATAAATTGAATAACGCCCCATTGAGAAGCAATTTAGATAGTCTTGTCATGTTCAACACAATTCTAGATGGATGCCTCCAGACAATTAATATTGAAATTATGGTGTATATAAAATGTAAGACAATCAACTTTCAAGTAGCCAAGGTTCAAGATAACTTTCATAAAAACCAATCTAATTGTGCAAAGCGTTCGACGTGTGGCGTGTGACCCTCTCTAATCAACCCACGTCCCCTGTGCAAAGTGTGACCCTCCCTCTTCAACCCACGTCCCCTGTGCAAAGTGTTGGGCGTGTGTGACCCTCCCTCTTCAACCCACGTCCCCTGTGCAAAGTGTTGGGCGTGTGTGACCCTCCCTCTTCAACCCACGTCTCATGTGCAAAGTGTTGGGCGTGTGTGAACCTCACACTAAATCTATCACCCACGTTCCCAGTATTTACAACAAAAACTACTACCAATAGATGTTTTCAACAGTGGAATCACTGTTTTTTTTTTTAAATTTTAGCTCTTTTTATCTATATAACTATATTTCTGCAGGGTAGGGCTTAAAAATATCATAAGTGGCAATTTATAGACCAGTACACCACCCAAAGCTTTGGTCCAAGAAACTTGAGGTTGGTTGTTAACTCACAGGTGAATTAGCATAAAATAAAAGATTGTATCTTATTAGGCCTAACTAGTGACAAAACCAAATTATGTCTGCAACATTAATGTTTGTTTACATTGCAACTAGTAGTTCTGCACATGAAAGTGGTTCTGAAGCACCCCTGCTGATGCAGTAGGCATCGACAAGTGAATCGTAGCCAATCAGCGTTCAGTATTTTAAATTAGGTCCCGTTGATTGGCCATGATTCACTCACCAATGACGTCAGCATTGGCAAGGTTGCTTCGGAACAAGGTGTATTACATTGATTCTGGTATAAAGTGTGTGCAAATATTCATAGGTTCGGTCATGTGTTGTGAGTTTTGTTTGTACATATGTTTGTGGTTAGCTGATTTTAGTTGCCACCATCCACTATAAGAGTCCCAGAAGTTGTGGATTAAGGTAACAAACAACTTTAAAGTAGCTGCAGTTGTCATCAGCAGGTGAAAAGTTTTGTTGCCCCCAGCCCTTCAGGCTGATCTTTCCCAACCTGTCGACCAATCTAAACCAACTCGGGAAATATCAAGTTATGTACATAATAATATATGTACTAGTTTGGTATGTCCCGAGTACACTTTTGTGCATGCAAACTTGTCAATTCAGTAATACTACTTAACTATAATTAGGGCTACTTCATCTGAAGGCATCACATTGCAATCTTTTACTAGAATTGTTATTAATACATAGACTTAAAAGGCATCAAGATGTAAATATAAGACGTATAGCATACTCACCTAACTTGCCACATAAACCTGTGAAAAGATTGTGTATTTATTTGCATAACCCTACTTATAGCAGTCTATCAGGAAATTTGAGGCCGAACGACAAATTGCAACTGAAGCGAATTTGGTATAATTGGATTTAGAAAAATAAAATAAATAATCCATAAAGACTCCCCTAAAATCCCCATAATCATCCTCCAAATGAACATGTTATAACATTAAATTTTAAACAATTGTGTTTTGAAACTAACATATTGTAACAAACTTATTTAGGTCTTCCAATAAAAAATGATTAAATTGTTAAAATAACTTTTGTGGCCAGCAGGTCAATAGGTAAAAATTTAGCATTTTTAAAACAATTTGTAAAGTAGTAGTAAAAAGTTTTTTGCAAACAATTTAATGAAGTGTTACATTGTTGTAATAATAATTGTTAATAATTAATTAATTAATGTCACACTTGATCATAAGTCAATCATGGCCGAAAAAGGTTATTATTACTATCTGTATGACCATCAACCTACGAGTATGTAGTCAAAAATCCGTTTACTTACGTTTAGGTGCACTCAAATCATGTTACGTAATAATGTAATTTGCCAATAGAGGTTGTGCACGTACTACGCATCGAGACTATATTTTGGGACGTACCTGGATCAAAACCCACACTTTAAAATCCTTACTGAAGATTTTATTCATGGATTTTCTTAAATATATTTGGTAAAATCTCAGATTAAGCCCCATAATTTAGCCCTTGGATATGTTATTTCCACCAAATTTCCACCCCATAAGTAGTAGGCATTGAGGTTATCTACGGGAAGATTTTATTTTGCAAAACCTATTACCTAGGTGCCCGCTATAAGGTACTAGTATACACTCGGGTACCTCGTAAAAAAAAAACACGTTTTGCGTAGTACGTGCGAAACCTCTATCGGCGAATTACATTATTATGTAACATGATTCGAGTGCGCCTAAACGTAAGGGAAACATATTTTTGACTACATACTCGTAGGTTCATGACCCTACAGATTGTAATAATAACCTTTTTCTGCCATGATATTCCATCAGGTGGCCTTTTACTAATTATTTACAACAATGAGACAATCATCAAACATTATTGTGCCAATAGAAAAACGTTTACCAAATTATGTTGAAAAAATACAAAATTTGACCTCCATTGACCTCTGCTGGCCACAAAATTAATTTTAAACAATTGAAATTATTTTTTATTCAATTTTATTACATTTTCATTTAGGGGATGATTAGACCCACCCTATGGGGATTTTAGGGGTTTCTTTATGTTTTTTTTTTTTTTTCCTGAATCCAATGATACCAAATTTGCTTCTGTTGCAATTTGTCCTAGGTCAACTTGGATAGACCCCGCCCGGACTATTAGTTTAGATTGGAGAAGGGTTGACTGGCTGGGAAAGCAAAGAGAACGTAAAGTCCAGCATGAAGGGATTGTATCACACTTTGTTTTTCAATATATTATACTACTTACTTAGCATTACACTGCGTATTTGACTTCCAAGTTATTAACCTGTAGAATCCCTCAAATCTAAATACAGTAAAACCCCTATGGATCGTTCCCACATCGTCCATTTTCCAGCCATGATTGCTGTATTTGAAAAGTTTTTGCAAAAGTCTTATTTACACAATGTTAAAAATTCCCGCATCCACCGTTCCTCAATCAATCGTTTTCCTCGCTGTATCGTTCAAAATATTGTGTTTCTCAATGTTAAATTTACCCTAGGAATGTATCGTTTTCGCCTTTGATGAACACTGACCGACGAACGAAGCACTATTTCCTGCCAGATAATACGTCATTACAGCGAGTGCGATATTTTGTAAGCTGTAGTCAGGTTAACTTCCCCTCCCCGTCTACCGGCAGCTGCTGCCGCCTCCCCTCCCACTCGCGCTGCCAGTGGCACGGCTCTCGCTCTCCTCTCATGGCTGGCCTGCCAGCTCAGACACTACACATTCTCTCTCAGCAGAGCTGTGTTTTTCTTACGCGATAATAATTGCAAGATCATTGTTTTCAATCAATGATGATGTCAATACAACACTTGTTTAACTGTGACGCGAGTGTTATATGAGTTGAGTTGCCGTGTCTTATTCTCGGATATATAACACTGACGGCTGCCCCTACCAGCTAGCCGTGTTGCAACATTTGAAGCTGAGACGATCTAGACCTTGGAGACCCCAACAATTCCCTAGGGACTTCAAGGATGCAGTTCAGTCGCCCGTGCAATTTGCTCTAGTCGCTCTCGCAAGCATGATTCGAAATCGTAGTAAATATCGTTCCAAGAGTCAATGAAGAGGTACAGGGAAATGTGATCTTCAAGCACGGAGCATTGATCGATATCAACGTGAAAAATACTTTCTTCAAACACAAGTACAGCGCGGACGGTAGGGCGCAGCGACCAAGAAAACAGATAACGTGACAATCCATTCACCAAGCACGTGCATGGTCAGCTATGAGCTCTCGACCCGACGAGTAGATTCTCGCGTCGCCAATTCCCGCGGTCGTCTCTCTCGCACTAATAGCTTACGCGCCATCACACTTGCGCATGAATCAACACTCATTGTTGTTGATTTCTACCTCATTAAGAGATAAGCTTTTTCTTTTCTTTACGTACAACAATTATTATATAACTGTCTTCTGAACGTCGTAATAGATACATACTTGATATATTATCCAGATATTTGAGTAGGCAATGATATAAGACTGAAAATTTTCAAAATCCCTTTTTTGATTTTTTTGTTTTTTACTCATTTTTAGGCATTTTACATCGTTTTCTTGGTTTTCCCGTTTTGACTGTTTTCCTCACTGCAACGTTTTTTTTTGTAAGCTACCCTGAAAAACGATACATAGGGGTTTTACTGTATTAAATTTTATATCGGCGGTGATTACAACATAAAATTTTGGTAGCTTCAGATTGTACTTAATGTTCTCTATGCTTTCCCAGCCTGCCAACCCTTCTCCAATCTAAACTAAACTAGCCGGTCGGCCTTTTCCACACAATTGTTAAATAAGCTTTGATTAGATACCATATGGTTACTAAGTTTCAAAAATACATACCGGTACCCTATTTGTTAAATTCAATTTTATTACATTTTTATTTAGGGGATGATTAGACCCACCCACCCTATGAGGATTTTAGGGGATTCTTTATATGGGTTGTTTTTTCTGAATCCAATGATACCAAATTTGCTTCTGTTGCAATTTGTCCTTAAGTCAACTTGGATAGACCCCAGCCCAGACTATTAGTTACAATAATTGATCCTACGACTTAACACCTTCGCTGCCCTGAACGAGTTTTCTTGTTTTAAAATTCGCACTTAAAATCGCCATATACGTAACTCGTTTAAGCACTGCCCTCGTAATAGTTCCACATATCTCCAAGAGATAGCGCGCTACATTCAAAGTGCTCGGTGCTAAACGAGTTAACTCGTGTATGACGTTTTAGAGCGGTAATTTTAAAACGAGAAAACTCGTGTATGGCAGACAACAGGTAAATTAATGAGTATTTAACACACAAAAGTATGCTCATTCCCTGCTTGGCACAGAACAGATGGTTAGTCCTACTTTACGTGGCAGTGAAGGTGTTAAGATATACCACAATTTTTAAATGTTTAACACAGCCTACCTATATACCCAATGGATATAAACCTATGGGCTTATTTAATTACGATAATTGATAATGCTTGGTAATAAGAAAGGATATTTCCCAATATGACGAGGCCTACATTACAACTGACATCTAATGAGCAGTCCAGTATATACGTGCTGATGTTGAAGATACACAAGGTAGGTACTTCTCTTTGGTTGACGTATCGGTCATTACCGATTTAATGCACTAGGTAGCTTCAATTTCAACCGAGACTATAATCAGTATGTATATTAAGGATAGTATCTTAATTACCAGAAACACCTATCGGGGAAAATATCCGAGGTTTTGGAACTTCCAGTGATCACGTATCATTAAAGCTACGTTCCAAAAGCTGGATAGCAGCAATTTTACTTATTGGCACTAAATTTCATTAACTGCAGGCTAGCAAACTGTTGTTGAATTTTCAATTGGGAGTCGACAAACATAAGCAAATGACGCACAAGTGACAAGCATTATATGTGAGAATGGAGCTGCCCATGAAACATACGTATGAAGTAGATAATTGGCAAGTTCTACGAAGGATTTACAACTAGCCATGTGAAGACACGATGGCGACGAAAAAAGGCAGGATTCCCGGGGTTTGGGTTTCAGAACGCTCAATTACATGTAGGTCTATCAAAGAAGCGGCAATGCAGAAGTCTGTATCTGATAGTGATAAGATCTAGTGGACAAAATTGATATTACAGTATTGGATGTACATTTGTACGATTGACGAATATAGACGTGTTTTTCTTCA
>JAMZAV010001970.1:0-113727 GCA_024449915.1 Sweltsa coloradensis | reverse complement strand
AACTTTCCCATCTTTTAAACATAAAATTTAAAACTATATGATCTAATAAAGCTCTATTTGATGAATGCCTAGATAATTGTCTCACGTGTAATGCGTCTCGGAGGTAAAATCGATCTAAATTGAACTAAATCGGTAAAACACTTATCAGAATGCAGGTTTTGATTATTAAGAAGGAATTGTCTCCGTGAATAATACATCCTGTCCCTATCTATCATATAGAGAGGTCATATATCAATAATTAACTTCTTCCTTCCTCCTGACAAGCGGATCTATGAGCCGCGTGTCATCATATCACCCCTCGCCGGATCGACAACAATATCCCCCAACAATACCACGAGGGGGGGGGGGGGGTGATGAATGGGTCGACGAGGACGTGACGGCATTTCTTAATTTCACTGGATGCGCCTCAAACAAACCCGAGTGGGGGTGGCTGCATCGCATTCCCACTCCGAGCAACTTCGTTACGAGTGACAGTTTGTCATCAGCATCGTTACCCGCCGACAGACCCGATCATCGAGGTTTCAGACTCGGGAAGAGGTTATGGACTAGCTACAAGATCATTACGGTGTAAGGTCATAAATATGACACTCTCTGACAATCTTTGGGACATTCGTCCGGGCTGACGCCAAATTAATGACGGTGACGCTGTGTTAATAATGACGGCTGTCATCAATATCAAATGTTGGACAAACATCGTCTGATTGGGCAGTCCAACATCCGCACATTCGAGAAGGTAGCCACAATTTGTAACTGTGGTATTTACGTAATTATGTTTTATTACATTTGGACGCTGCAACGTTTGAAAAGAGATTCTAGCATAACATTGTCAGTCTTGCAGTCCGTTGTCGAATTGAAAACAATCCTTCTTGCAAACTATATCAATGTTATGACAGTTGGGAGAAAAAGAGTAAGTCATACGCATTTATTCATCCTCAACAACAATTTACACTTCAATTCGTAAGCATAAAAAAAATATGAGGGAATAGGACTCAATCAACACTCAACTTTTTACTAGAGAGTATAGAGAAAACCATAGAAAAACCTTTATTTTGAATTATAAAAATTGACATCAATAACGGCGACAAACTTTCTAAATTTTTCAATTCAAAATAATTTATTTAACAAAATTTAATTCACATCATGCACATATTTGCTTTAATTTCTTTATTTTCGTTCAAATAAACAACCTTTGTTTTGCTTTTACTATCATCACTATCATCTCATTTTCTTATATATACACATAGAAAACAATATAATCGTTAAACACACCATTAACTCCTCTCATTAAGTTTCAATATCGCAGGTGGCGCAATATGACCTAACCGGTTGGAGCGCCCTAGTTTCTCACGTCGCAGTCGTACGTGATCAATCAATTTCGGTGACAACGCCAACTGCAGTTGGGTTATTTGATTCTTTGTCTATGGATTGAGATGAAGGATGTCTTGGGTTTGATTCTAAATTGCACCTCTGCAGTGGCGTATCCAGGAATTCATAAAGGGGGGGGATTTTATAAATTTTTTCATAGATGTGCCGAAGGCTAAGTGGGGGGTCCGGGGGGCTTGCCCCCGGAAAAATTTTCTTCTTCAAGGTCATTTTGGTGAAAATCTGTGCGTTTTAAAGCATCACAATGACCAACTTTTTATCTACTAAAATCCTGTTTTTAATCTAAAAGTTTTCTCTTTCAAGGTCATTTTGGTGAAAATCTGTGCGTTTTAAAGCATCAAAATAACCAACTTTGTATCTACTAAAATCCTCTTTTAGTCAGATGGTAATTTGTAGTTATTTTATTTTCTCCTTTACACTTTTTTTCAAAAGGGGGGGTTTTGTCCCCCCTCTCCCCCCCCTTGGATACGCCACTGCCTCTAGGTACCACGGAGTGGACCATAAGGTGCATACCCAACACCCACAAAGATGACTAAAAGGAATTACACGAATGATTGACAAAGTACGATCGTATCAAAGAAACCCAGCACCGCATCAGTCTAGAAGCTGCCAATGTTTAATCTAAATAAAACTATTCCGCGCTGCAGATCTGAGCGGACGTGATTCAGGCAATACAGTTCGTGAGGCGGCCATGCAGCGCCCAGTGAGAGATGATGGGAGATAAACCACTAAGCAAACACGGCGACGAATCAGATCACACGCGTCTCATCACATATGTTGCATGAGCAACAACCGCAAGCTGACTGATTGTTGTTGTATGAGGGAGATCCTCAGTTCGAGCCCAGCTACCAGCAAACATACATTTGAATTTACTTCCCGTTCCAAATATCAAGAGTGGAGAGAAAAGGTTGTTCCCAGATGTGACACATGTGATGTACTTTTAACCGAACATCATATGCTAGCAGAATGTACCAAATATGATCCCTTGCGCACGCAATTTGATCTCTTCCAATCATATAAAGAACTTTATCATATGATGACAGCGACAAACTTTATAAATTTCTCATTCCAAGTAGTTTATTTAAACTAAATTTAATCCACGTCACGTACATTTCCTTTATTTATTTATTTATTTCCATTCAAATAAATAACTTTTGTTTTGCTATTACTATCATCACCATCATTTTCTTTTCTTATTACATACACTTAAAAAACAATTTAATCATCAAACACATTATCATAGATTTTCAATATCACAGGCGGCGCAATATGACGTAACCGGTTGAAGTGCCCTAGTTTCTTACGTCGTCTGAAATTCTTCTTTTTGCCATTATTGTTTCGGTTTTGGTTTATTTTAACTAAGGACGCGTCAATCGAAAAAGGCGATTCCAGAGAAAAAGTCCACCTCACAAACATCAGCTAGTAAGAGCGGAGTATCTTACTTAAACTAGAGGCGAGCTCTGGCAATCGTCGTCGGGGACCTTGCCCCCTTCCCTTGACGACCCCCCGGCGACGATGACAATGACACAACGAACGATGACAAAGACGATTGACGACTCCCCGACCGTGAGAAACCCCCCTTCCTCCCCTTACCCGTGGCTGGTTTTGACCAGCATGGCCCCTCCTCACCTACCCCCCCTTAGGCTAGTGGTGCATTATGACCTAACGGTTGACGCGTCCTTAATCCGAATTTAAAAAACAAAAGATGATGACTTGAGCACGCAATTTGATCTCTCCCAATCATGTGAAGAACTTCTATCATTATGATAACGGCGACTTACTTTCAAAATTTCTCATTCAAAGTAATTTATTTAACAAAATTTAATTCACACAATAGACATTTCTTTTATTTCCATTCAAACAAATAACTTTTGTTTTGCTGTTACTATCATCACCATAATTTTCTTTTCTTATTATATACATTAAAAAAACAATTGAATCATCAAACACATTATCATAGACTTTCAATATCACAGGCGGCGCAATATGACGTAACCGGTTGAAGCGCCCTAGTTTCTCACGTCGTCGTTTTGATTTTGCTGTAAGCATGGCATGGCTTGTAGCTGTATTTGATTTGATTAGATAAATTGTCTTCCTGCAAAATATTTGTCAGAAATTAGCGAGTGTCAGTGCCGGAATTGTTTTTTTTTAATAATAATATACATTCCGGTAATCCCGATATCCGAATGATATATTTGGTCATCTGAAGAGGGTCCTATACGGGTAAACCGATGAGCAATGTTCCGAGAAAGTACGGAACCCGTAATGTTGAGATTCGACGCTTTATTTCGTTCTGGAGGTTCCAGTTCGACCTCAGCCACAGGCAATCCTTTCTGAAAGTTTCCTGTGGGTATACTCGGCCTCATCAAAATACCCTTGCACATCACTACCCATCTCTCCACTCACTGACATCTGTGTAAGTCTAGCGATGTAGCTCATTTGTTAAACTCGTGACTCTAAAGCAGGAGTTCGCAAACTCGATTCTACATCCACCGGAAATCCTGACTGAAGAGTTTGTAAATACTTTGATTAAATTATAATACAGTGGCCTACGTTACCCCTAGATGAACATTCAAGTTACATCAAAACTGCCCCCGTCTGGGCCCGGGGTAGAATTGGCCCAGAGCATGGCTCTGCTAATCGTACAAGGCGATTCAAGAGAAAAAGTCCACCTCGCAAACATCAGCTAGTATGAAGGGTAGTATTTTACTCCCCGAAAATAGAGGTGAGCTCTGGCAATCGTCGTCGGGGACCTTGCCCCCTTCCCTTGACGACCCCTCGACAACGATGACGACAATTACACCACGAACGATGACAAAGACAATGACGACCGCGACGAGAGAACCCCCTTTCCTCCCTTTACCCGTGGCTGATTCTGACCAGCATAGGCCGCTCCTCCCCATATCCCCTAGGCAAGAGTGGCGCATTATGACCTAACGGTTGACGCCCCCTAATCCAAATCAACAAAAAAAAAAACTATGATCAGATCCTATACCTTATGTCAGCTGTATAGATGTGGGCACCTTGCCCAGTTTACTGCAGCTAATTTCAAAAGTGAACGGTACAGACTACACTGTGATAACCTCGTCCCTTCCCACGACCCCCGCCTCGGTGATCTAGTGTCACCAGGCTGCACCACGCTGCGCCTAAACTACACCCAACAACACTAAAACACTTGTTTTATCCCTGGTGATAAAGTTGGGGGTTTATACGTGGCGGCTCGTGAGGTTCCTGACACACAGAAAACATTCTTTGACAGTGGTCAGTGAGTCAGTGACCTCAGGTTGGTCAGACTGGTTTAGAGCTCGGAGGTTGCCCACTCGGACCATAGGTCGCTCTCGGGAGTGCCCTGCTGCCTGCATGGCCGGGCTCACACTTCAGACAGAGGAACGACTGGGAATACCATAGGTCGCTCTCGGGAGTGCCCTGCTGCGGCTGCATGGCCGGGCTCACACTTCAGACAGAGGAACGACAGGGAATACCCAACCAGCGAGGAATAATTGTATGAAACGTATCGTACTTATGCGAACTTGCAAGACGATAGGCTATGAAGAATTGTAAATGATGATTGGGTTTTAAAAAAACGGCTTTTCTGAAGAAGAAAAACAGACCTGGCTTTGTTATTTTGGGGTGGGGGGTGGGAAGGGGGGCAATTGTGATTTCGATTTTTGTTTACCAAAGAAAGCAAATAAGCTTGATTCAGTCTATGGTTTTGCATGCACACAACCGAAAGCATGGCATACAGGTCTAGGATCTCAACATTAACTTCAAATTGAATTCATTCTTTATTACAGCATATATTTTCTAGTCAGTAGGTCACTTACATTTAGGTTGGAAATGGTGACATGCGTCTTTTCGACTTCTATCGATGATATTTCATGCAAAAATATAAACTTAAATCGTAAGCCATAAAACAATTATTATGTGTTACAGTCTAGATAAAAAACTACACATACTTTGGATCTGTCAAAATATGAAATTTGTAAGAGCAAAACAAATGTATAAATATGAGATAGTACGGCCAGTGGAATCTTGATGGTCTGTCGACGTTGGCTGGCACAATTCCATTATTTCGGTTACTTATGACGTCGCAACTACGAACACAGAAGTTTTGATTATAGCCGGAGTCTGCATGACGTGTTTCTGCAAAACTATGCGGGGGAAGATTGAGTTGCAAAACTTTGACTTCGTTGTTTTTCACATTCATCGTGTGCGGTACAGAGCCGCCAACATAATAAAATAATCAAGGGTGAAACATAACCCCATTTAGCACTATCGCTTTATTGTATGAATACGCGGCCCCGGCGCTGACACCCATCTTTGGAGGATGTCTCCAGCAATACTTCTCGCTGGAGCGAAGAATCCTTCGCCGCATCGCGCGGCTTCCTCCGATGACGTGGAATGAAGACGTGTATACCCAAACCGGCGTCGGTGGTATCAGCGCTCGACTCGACACCCTCGCAGGGGCTTACGTGCAACGTCTTCACGCAGGCGGCAGGAACGAGCTTCATGACCTCGTTTCGCGTCCTCGAGCCTTCAGACCTGTACCCCGCTTCAAGTACCTTTATCCGTCTTTTGCCTTTTAATTTGTATAACTTTATAAATGTCATGTTCTCTTGTTGTCTTTCATGTACTGTTGAACTTGTAAATCTGTACTGTATCAGGCTACAGAGGGCCATACTTGCCCTGCATTAGCCTTCCTGCCCTATGGGCAGGTAAAAAACAATAAAATAATAAATAATTGTATGAATGAATTTGTCGTTCCATTTATTGGTTGAGCAAGCAACGTTCTTCATTTTCAGTTCCATTGGGCATGAAGACTAAAAAAAAATTGGAAATATGTTAGGTCTTAACAGGATTAAAAATATATTTATAATATTGATTTATTGGCATGTTATATATTTGTTAGTTTCATTTATTTTTTGTTCATATATCATTTAGCTTGTAAATCATATCAGTTTTGAATGTGTGTGAATAAAAAGGTATTAATTTCATATTTCAAATCAACATGGTAAAGTTTCTATGTTTTCAACCGGTCGTGTTTTGTTTTATCCCACGTCCTGCTAAACGTATATTGAAGACCTACACAGTTCTAGAGCTTCCGTTTCTAAGTCCAACCAACGCCGGCAAATTATTCAAACATCGGCGAATCAACTCAATAATACACCAACCGACATAAATATTAGTTACGCCCAACTTTATGGGCCTACGAAAACGTTTTGTTATTTACCGGCCGCGCCGGCCGTACGTTGTGTGGCGAGTGCAGCACGGATTGCTTAGGCTCGGTCTAGTCTAAGTGCAGTCCGAGTATTCTAGGCTTTAAATCAACTCCGCGCAGATTTATACGACTTGTATTTCAGTTCGGTAGCTTGTATCTGTCATTCGGCGTTGCAATAACTACATTCATCCATACTCGCCGCTGTCTGTATGTGCAAGTCTTTGTTCCACATCTGCATGCATAGCAGCAGAAGTATGGAGTTGCACAGGATGTTAGATATTGAGTTTATTTGAATTAACAGGAAAATTGTTGGTTGCCAAAACATATTCAATTTTAGCTTAACTTATCAATGACTATTGACTTAAATGTATAAAATGACTAAAAACTAACAATGACTAAAATGACTAAACCTATAGTGACATACACACAGTAACTAATTATTAAATAATTACGGCTTACAAGAGGTTAAACATTTAACAAAAACAGCTTAGAATGTGCTCATTACATTACTTGACACTCTTTTATAGGGTCCAACAATAATGGCTGTCTTGGTCAATTTTATTTTTGAAGAAAATCTATGACAGTACTTCTTGTTAGTATGTTCAAGTGCTCTTTTAAAAAGGTGCAATTTTCTTTAAAAATATATGTCCCTTTCAAAATGTCAACCAGTTTAGCACCAATTTACTTAAATTTATCTATATAACCAACTTATAAGTAATAGATATATAACTTTTATTTTGCTATTACTTTCATCGTCATTTTTTTAATTTTATTTATACACTTAGAAAACAATCTAATCATCAAACACACCTGCATTAAACTTATCTCATCAACTTTCATTATCACAGGCGGCGCAATATGACCTAAACGGTTGAAGCGCCCTAGTTTCTCACGTCGTCGTTTATAGCACCAATTCACTTAAATTTATCTATATAACCAACTTATTAGTAATAGATGACCGTGAAACATCCAAGTTTAATTCATTTAATTTGAAACTAAACTGGTGAAATGTGTGGGACATGTTCTCATCAGGCTAAATGATCTTTCCTCGTCTCATTAAATAGTTCAGTAGAAGATACTTTCAACATCTAAACGTTCATTAACAACCCACAACCCAACTAACTAATAAAACCGTCACACACATACAACTATGTCCTTACTTTAAATGCGTGTACTTTCTAGGTGTGGATGTGAACGTCCAGGCCAGGGCTACGCCCATCCACAACATGAGCCTCAGAAACTAAAGCAAAGTGTTATTTACTCTCTGTGATCCGACCAACCACTTGATTCCTCTACGTTTGCACGCTGTGCCTAGCAATAAAACTAGGCCTAGGCCGACTACCGTCTCCGTTGAATTCCTTGCGGCACGTTAATCTCGCAGATATTTACCAACGTGGCCATAAAGTTACATAACTTGCGATTTTTATTATCGCTATTAAAGTAATTTTCAAGAATTGTAAATGAAATATTTTAGTTGAGCAGAATATTTTTCTGCCACGCGTTTGTCATTCATTTAACCTAGGCCTATTATGTCAAGCTGAAAAATACCAAAACACATTTGAAGATGGTGTACTCTTAAAGTGACACTCACGCACACACACAGACGGGTGAGATAGCCCTACCAGACAAACTTTAATATAATAAAGTATGAACTAAGTTTCAAATAACGAACTTGTCCTATTACGTTTAGCTGGTTTGTCTTCGGATTTACGACATCACGGTTATAAAATACAAACCGCATCATTAAACAAGGCAACATCTGATGTCTTAATTCGGCTTCGTCCAGTGTGTCCGTGTATGTCTGCAAGTGTGTGTGTGCGTGTATGAGGAAGCCATAACTTTACGGTTTCGAAGGCTACTACTCATTATAGTGAAATAATTAATGGACTTGATCAAAATAGCAAACAAATATTTTTGAAACTTGTTCCGTTTTTTTCTTGTGTGTCACTGTTAAATATGTTATGGTTTTATTGTAAATATATCATGTTTACACTTTTGGTCTTAAATGCCGCTTACTGTATGAATATAATACTAAACTATCTCCATTGCTGTCTTAAAGAACTTTTAGTCAATACTTGCTCCATATTGTGTAGTGTCTAGTGTGTTCAATCAAAGTACTTTGACTTCATTATAACAAAGTTGTAATAGAAGAACAATGTCGTCCATTAAAAACAATAGTATAATATGATTATATGATTATAAGTTATTGTTCACTTAATGAATATTAGAATAATTAACCGGACAAAATAAATATAACATTTCAATCTATGCTTTTGCACTAGATTTATTTCCGCATGCTTTCACAGTTGACAGTCGTAAAACATATCAATAGCTGTTAGTCCGTTCTTCATTCAATTGCCTTAAAATAGTATTGTTAAACTTTTAATTTGAGTACGAACACAACACAATGATTAATCCAAATAAGTTATAACATTAATTATTTATTTACTAAATACAAAATAGCAATTTTGACTTTGACGGAGTGTTTTTTTTCTCTTAAGAAATTCATAATTTATGTAACAAAATTTAAATCACATCATAATCATTTATTTAATTTCTTTATTTCCCCCGTCTGGGCCCGGGGTAGAATAGGCCCAGAGCATGGCTCTGCTAATCGTAAAAGGCGATTCAAGAGAAAAAGTCCACCTCGCAAACATCAGCTAGTATGAAGGGTATAGTATATTTTACTCCCCAAAAATAAAGGCGAGCTCTAGCAATCGTCGTCGGGGACCTTGCCCCCTTCCCTTGACGACCCCTCAATGACGACAATGACACCACGTACGATGACGAAGACAATGACGACCGCGACGTGAGAACCCCCTTTCCTCCCCTTACCCGTGGCTGGTTCTGACCAGCATGGGCCCCTCCTCCCCCCCCCCTAAGTTAGAGTGGTGCATTATGACCTAACGGTTGACGCGTCCTTAATCCAAATAAAAAATAAAATAAAAAATCTTTATTTCCATTTCAATAAAAAAAACTATTGTTTTGCTATTACTATCATCACCATCATTTTATTTTCTTATATATACACTTATAATCATCAACACACCATTAACTCATTTAATTAATTTTCAATATCACAGACGGCGCAATATGACCTAACCGGTTGAAGCGCCCTAGTTTCTCACGTGGTCGTTTAGTGAGTTGAGCTTTCCTCGTATACTAATCTAAATTTAGATGTTTTAGACATTTGAAATAACTTTGTTTTTAGAATCCTAGTACAATAAATTGTAGTTTTGATTTTTTAGATTAAAAGTATATTTCTCTGAAAATTCCAGATTTGACTTGTTGGTTGAGCTGCAAAGGTATTTTATTTCGAAAAAGATGGATACTCGCCATGCAGTCGTTTAATATTATCAATTAATAAGAGTTAGTCACTATGTCAGTTCTCTATTTGAATGTTTATAAATTGCATATTTTTAATACTTATTAATGTGTGTTGCAACACTTTACAATTAAAAAGTGTTTTCCCCGAAGAAAGTTCAATCAACAAGTTATTACGTAGTAGATGTAGTTTCGGAATTCGATTCTTGTGTGGCAGGTGTATCACAAACAAACAAACATGCAGCACGCTGAACATTCCATCAGAGAGGTATTCGCAATCAAGCAGACTCAAACTCACTAAATCAATTAAGCGAAAAGACAGTAAAAGCAGACCTATTAAACACGTCCCATTAACATTCCCACCCGAGTCCAGACTGCATGCGACTTAATCAGCTGCTAACACTGATAACACGGAGGTCACGAGGAGGCTGAGTGCTTTAGATGACCAGGGGTATCAATCAATATTGGTTATTGCGCCAGAAGAATAGCCAGGCTTCACTTGGCGTTAGTGCAGCTCTTAGTGCACATTGAGAACATTATAAACACACTCAGACATCACATCACATGTGTTTTAGCGCACATATTAGGGGTGTACTTCACTTGGAGGGGCAATTTAGGTTTATATGGTTATTGCATTGTAGGTTCCAATAATAATTTATATTGTTTACTTAACCAATCGCAAAGATCGGCAGTTTACTGACTTACAATCTGATCTGAACAACCCAATGAGATTGCTAATAGATTTTCTAATGAAGTCTTATAGGAACAACTTACCCCTCTCTAGGTAACTAAGTAGGTAAATGGGGGCAGGGTTGTCAAGGAATGTCCAAGGGCTATAGCCTGAGACTCGAGTCACTATTAGCCAATTTAGCAATATTAAAAGGGTATTGTCAGAAGCCGGAATTTTCCTGTTGACCTCTTAAAGATGAACTCTGTTGGATAAACAACAATAATATTCAGTTAAAAAGATTGAATTTGGCTAACCTAGGTTTAGATTCGAGATTAAAATCAACGGCTTAAATTTGATTCAACACAATCATGTGGACAGTGCCGAAGACACGATTGGTTTCAATCTTTTGTTTGCTTTGTATAATAAATACAATGAATCAAATCAAGTAGTCTACGTCACAAGTATAACATAACAAATGTGATCTGAAGCAAAACAAGATTGTCAAACAATTAATTCATAACACGCTATTTAATAAATTATTTCCAAGAACATAGAAAGCAATCATGCTACGCCACTGTCTTGCTGCACCCTCTGTCAGACAAAGGAACAACGTGCAAGTACACGAGTGTGTGTACGTGCGCGTGTGCGCGTGTGCGTGCGAGTGTGTCGGTATGTGTTGCTCGCCTACCCCGGCATCGAGCTCTCCACGCAGTCTCCTATACGGCCTGTACTGCACTGTGTAGTGTGTACTGTGTACTGCACTGCAGTCAACAAGAGCCAGCGAAGAATCCATATGCAGTAGGCTGTATGCTGAACGTCATCAATCTAAATCCAGATTGAGTACTTTATTTTAGCATTCATTCGAAGTAGACACCAACAGTCACTGTTGTTGTGATCAATATAATATTTTCTGCAATCACCTGCAGCAATATAAATAATAAAGTCAATGTTTATCAAATACTATAAAATCAGTGATGTGGTTATTTATAGTTAACTATTATTGATGATGCATTACAATACTCAGGACTGTGCCACATTTATATAGGTGACTACGAGACAAAACACGTTCAAAAGGTACACACACAATCTCCCTTTTTCTGTACAAGCCCCTCCCTATAAACCTTTCCTTCTTCATTTGCATTATTCTCTGCGTATTCCAACGTTGATCTATGTATACAAAATATATTCTCTCCTTTCCTTCAATTATTATTTATCATTTCCTTGTGATAAGTGTCTTTCACTAACAATCTAACCTCATTATATTTTGCTAATTCCTCTTTTTGCACATTATCTCTGCTATAGATCTTTAGTGAACGGTAACTCCACATCACGCGTGAATGTAATCCCTTCTTTCCTGTTTTTAATGTCGTCTATTGTAATATTATGTATCATACATTGAATACGCCCACACGTGAGTGTAAGAAACTAGCTTATAACTGAGATGAAGTGAATAAATTAACAACTGAATATATAAATAAATATTCGGTTTGGGCAAATATATTCGAATTGCATACCCTGGGGAAGGGATATTTTCTAAGATACAGTTTATATATTAAATGACACTCTTTAAGTTAATTATGAAAATATTTCTGGCGAAAACGACTTAAATATTCCAACTTCTTAAGAGAAAATTGCACGTTGTATATATCAGGTATTTTATAATTTTAGGACGAAACTTATTGTATCGATACAAGAATCCTTTAGGACATATTTTAGGTTTAAATAGTTGTTTTTATCTTGTTATTAGAAGACCAGTAAAATTCTTGAATTCTCTTACAACAGTTATTAAGATATTCGTCAATACAAGGAATGTGAAAGGCCTATGCCAGGTTATGAGGGCTCGGGGCTGATATATGAAGTGTAACTCGGCTCCCATCACGGGAACGGGATGCAAACAGAACCAGGGAGAGTTCTAGACACAAAATCAAATAAATGTTTCCGTCTGGGCCCGGGGTAGAATTGGCCCAGAGCATGGCTCTGCTAATCGTAGAAGGCGATTCAAGAGAAAAAGTCCACCTCGCAAACATCAGCTAGTAAGCGGGGAGTATATTACTCCCCGAAACTAGAGGCGAGCTCTGGCAATCGTCGTCGGGGACCTTGCCCCCTTCCCTTGACGACCCCCCGGCGACGTTGACAATGACACAACGAACGATGACAAAGACGATGACGACCGCGACGTGAGAAACCCCCCTTCCTCCCCTTACCCGTGGCTGGTTCTGACCAGCATGGGCCCCTCCTCCCCCCACCCCCTTAGGCTGGAGAGGTGCATTATGACCTAACGGTTGACGCGTCCTTAATCCAAATAAACCAAAAATCTGGCAATCGTCGTCGGGGACCTTGCCCCCTTCCCTTGACGACCCCCCGGCGACGTTGACAATGACACAACGAACGATGACAAAGACGATGACGACCGCGACGTGAGAAACCCCCCTTCCTCCCCTTACCCGTGGCTGGTTCTGACCAGCATGGGCCCCTCCTCCCTCCCCGTCTGGGCCCGGGGTAGAATTGGCCCAGAGCATGGCTCTGCTAATCGTACAAGGCGATTCAAGAGAAAAAGTCCACCTCGCAAACATCAGCTGGTAAGAGCGGAGTATCTTACTCTCCGAAACTAGAGGCGAGCTCTGGCAATCGTCGTCGGGGACCTTGCCCCCTTCCCTTGACGACCCCCGGCGACGATGACAATGACACAACGAACGATGACAAAGACGATGACGACCGCGACGTGAGAAACCCCCCTTCCTCCCCTTACCCGTGGCTGGTTCTGACCAGCATGGGCCCCTCCTCCCACCCCCCTTAGGCTAGAGTGGTGCATTATGACCTAACGGTTGACGCGTCCTTAATCCAAATAAACAAAAAAAAATCGTGAAGTTTGCTATTACTATCATCATTTTCTTTTTTTTTATATAAAAAACACTAAGAAATTCATTCATTTATTCAAAGTAATTTAGTTACCAAAATTTAATTCACATCATACACATTTCTTTAATTTCTTTATTTCCATTAAAATAAATATAACTATTGATTAGCTTATTACTACCAACACCACCATTTTATTTTCTTATATATACACTTAGAAAACAGTATCAAACACACAATTAAACTCATCTCATCAACTTTCAATATCACAGGCGGCGCAACATGACCTAACCGGTTGAAGCGCCCTAGTGTCGCACGTCGTTTTCGTCCACATTTCCACCACCGATTATGGGCGATTTCAACACCAATCTTCAATCTATTCAACACACAGACACCAAACATTGACCACAATTTTCGAATCTTGCCCCTGACAACTGACACACAACACATCCACCTCACATACGTGGATAGATTCAAACCGAGGAAGAGTGCTTAACCACGCCCAGCTCTCTGTACGATAATTTTAATTTTAATTTCAAATTTATTTCGTCATGAGGCAACAGCGTTGGCTGCAGAGACCAATCAAGATTTATTATTACATACGAAATTCACACTTGAAATTGGAAAAAACCACGTTGTTGAGTTACGCAAAAAATGCATGTTGAAAATCAACCTATTGAAAGTTCTCAGTAATACATCGTGGGGTGCAGATAGGCTTGCATGTTGAGAATTTACGGATCTCTAGTTTGCCTCCAAGATGGACTATATGGATGTTTCGTAACCTCTTCAGCAAGTAACACACCACTTAAACTTCTAGACATGTCCACCATTCGTGTCTTGGGATTGCTCTTGGTGCATTTCGAACAAGCCTCGGTAGTCAGCTTGTATGCCGAGTCAGGTGTTCTCATTGGCAGAACGGAGAAACCTCTTGATGGGTAAAGTATGTAATGAAAATTAAAGCTATGCTAACCATCCAGCAAATCGGATGTTGTTTAAACGCATAAAGTCAAGACACTTTATACAACCCAAGGCATCTCTTCCAACGGATTAAGTTAAAACTTTGTTTAATCTTATAGAATTTCATCTGCACAAGTTTTTCATTTTGTATTTAGCAATAACCGCCCTGTTTACACCAGAGCCGATTATTATATTTGACCTTTGGGCGTTTTGAATAAAAACTCTACTTGCAATAGTGTATTCAAAATTAACTTTAGAGAGATTTGCCATGAACATCAAAGGTTTACTTTGGTATTCACAGATGGCTCCAAAATTGACAACAAGGTTGGAAGTGCTTTTTATTGCTCCCACCTTAACTGAACGTTTCAGGCTAAGCGACGTGTGTTCAGTTTTCACTGCAGAGTTATTTGCCATCCGTGAAGCTCTTAAATACTTTCTACGCTGTCGTTGTGGAGAATACCTTTTGTGTTCAGATAGTTTAAGTTCACTTCAAGCTATAGAACTCATGTATTCAAGTCATCATTTGGTACAAAGACATCCAATTCTATTTAGAAAACTAACCTCTAAGGGTTATATAATAGAGTTTTGCTGGATACTGGACACGTGGGCATAGAGGGAAATGAACACGCTGATAGGGCTGCTAAGGAAGCTTCCCCAGCGTCGCGACGTTGATTTCAATCTAGTTCCCGTTCAAGATGTCAAGAGTGGATTCAAGCAAAGGATTGTTGGATTGCGACAAGCATCTTGGGATGTGTTGCAAAATAACAAATTGCGTAGTGTGATGCCCACATTGGCTAACAAAATTCGTCCACCTACGTCTCGACTCTCACGTAGAGAAGAGGTGGTATTGTCTAGACTTCGTATAGGGCACACACGCCTAAACACGGATATCTCTTAACCAGAGAAAAGGTTGTTCCCATATGTGGCACATGTGATGTGCCTTTACCCGTGCATCATATGCTAGCAGAATGTACCAAATATGATGCCTTGCGCATGCAATTTTTCTCTCCAATCATATGAAGAACTTCTATCATATGATAACGGCGACAAACTTTCCGAATTTCTCATCCAAAGTAATCTATTTAACAAACTTTAAGTAACTTCATACATATTTCTTTCTTTTATTTATTTTCATTTACATACATACCTTTTATTTTTGCTATTACTTTCTTCATCTTCAATTTATTTTGTTATTTATACACTTAGAAACAATCTAATCATCAAAACATACCTGCATTAACTCTTCTAATTTACTTTCATTCACAGGCGGCGCAATATGACCTAACCGGTTGAAGCGCCCTAGTTTCTCACGTCAGAAGTTCCTGATCAATAGTAGGCTTACACTATAACTAAAAGTTTAAAATATACTATCGTATCATTTTTCTTTATGTTATTTCTATCAACACCCGAGAGAAATATGTCAGTACACATGTGCATTATCAACATTAATATATCAGTGATATCTCTAAGATCGCACTGATGGTATCTTGAACAACGTGGCTGGATGAGCATGAGGAAAGGTTTCAAATCATATTGTATAATAATAAATTTGTTTCATCTTATCATATAAGTCATAAACAAAAGTAGAAATACTTTGAAATCAACTTCCAAAACAATATAAAACCAAGTTTGTATGACTTAACAACAAAACCTTGCAAATTGGGTTACCTACTAACATGTAAACACATAACCAACTATAAATAAAAAACAAACAAACTAGCAGGCTACACATTCTTGAATGGTAAGAAAGTCCCTCATGTCTCCGAGGACAAATAGAAATACTTAAAAATAAAGAAAATATGTTGTCATAAAAAGTTACATTTACATATGTGTACAGCCGTAACAAATTTTAAAAAGTGATATATTTTTCTCGTGACTCATTCTAAAGACATAAACAATAACCTTTTGACGAGAGCCAACCCAAGTAGAAACGTTTCACCTGTGTAACATAGGCCTAACTGAGTCCCATTCAAGGAACCACGTCCTCCTCTACAAGGTCACGTGGTCTCAGATCAATGGACAACAGAGTCCCTCACAACCAGGGGAAGACAATAGCCGGTCGTTGTCGTTGCAGCCAGGACTCTTACAGCTCTCTGCCACGCATCGTTGAACACACGCACACGCACACCTACACGCACATGCGTGGACAGGACGGGAGATGGATTGAAGAATATATGACAAGACCGTAGTGTTTTTGTGACGAGTTATAATATGTGGTCCGCCTGGCTATGAGCGATTATTGTTAAAATTACTAGACAAGCATCTTGGGATGTGTTGCAAAATAACAAATTGCGTAGTGTGATGCCCACATTGACTAACAAAATTCGTCCACCTACGTCTCGACTCTCACGTAGAGAAGAGGTGGTATTGTCTAGACTTCGTATAGGCCACACACGCCTAACACACGGATATCTCTTAACCAGAGAAAAGGTTATTCCCATATGTGACACATGTGATGTACCTTTAACCGTACATCATATGCTAGCAGAATGTACCAAATATGATGCCTTGCGCATGCAATTTGATCTCTCCCAATCATATGAAGAACTTCTATCATATGATAACGGCGACAAACTTTCCAAATTTCTCATCCATAGTAATCTATTTAACAAACTTTAATTAACTTCATACACATTTCTTTCTTTTCTTTATTTTCATTTACATACATAACTTTTATTTTGCTATTACTTTCTTCATCTTCAATTTATTTTGTTATTTATACACTTAGAAAACAATCTAATCATCAAACATACCTGCATTAACTCTTCTAATTTACTTTCATTCACAGGCGGCGCTTTATGACCTAACCGGTTGAAGCGCCCTAGTTTCTCACGTCGTCGTCGTAAAATTACTAATTACTAGTGATAGTGATGAGGGTTTTCCGGAAAGATTCAATTTGGAAAATTTCCTCGAAAAGTTAAATTTTCTATGATATCCTCCATACATTTATAAAAAGAATGCAATTTATTCATTTCTTGTATTTGGCGGCAGCCTCGGCCGTAACAAACTATGTAGGGCCTAACTCTTGTACAGACTGTACTATCGAGCACTGACAAGTGACAAGCGCTTGGAAATTGAGATTTTTTCAGCACAACCAGTCAACCAGCACAATTTTATTACTTTAAAACACATGATGATGTTAATATTTAAGACGATGGAAATTTTCCGACCCACATCCCTATAAAATACACAAATATAATGTATACATAATATTAATATGCTATTACTCTGGATAGTCCACAGCTAGATAGGGGTCTTGTATGATTTAATTTGTTTAAAACAAATGATTCAATCAAGGGAATTGATGAAATCAGATTAATGAATTAGTAGAAAACGTGTTGATTTACGTTTTGAATACGAACAAAAATAGGAAATTGGAAAAATAGGACTTACTTAATTTATAAATTTCTTACTCAAAGTAATTTATTTAACAAAATTTACTTCAATTTTAAA
The DNA here is from genome assembly GCA_024449915.1 of Sweltsa coloradensis. Classification (NCBI taxonomy): domain Eukaryota; kingdom Metazoa; phylum Arthropoda; class Insecta; order Plecoptera; family Chloroperlidae; genus Sweltsa; species Sweltsa coloradensis. The sequence goes on along the minus strand of JAMZAV010001970.1, from coordinate 95,866 downwards.
CATATTTAAACACACCATAAACTCATTTAATTAACTTTCAATATCACAGGCGGCGCAATATGACCTAGCCGGTTGAAGCGCCTTATAGTTTCTCACGTCGTCGTAGCAAACTAGAACTTTATTAATTTTCATTTCAAAAGCACCGAGCCAAAATTTGTATGGCTAAAATATTCAAATTCATATCATTCGATAAGAATTTTAAATATGATGCGAATGAGGAAAAATGTGGTCTGGATTATTACTCCCCGAATCTAGAGGCGAGCTCTGGCAATCGTCGCCGGGGACCTTGCCCCCTTCCCTTGACGACCCCCCGGCGACGATGACAAAGACAATGACACCACGAACAACGACAAAGACAATGACGACCGCGACGTGAGAAACCCCCCCCTTCCTCCCCTTCCTCCCCTTTCCCGTGGCTGGTTCTGACCAGCATGGGCCCCTCTTCCTCCCCCCCCCCTAGGTTAGAGTGGTGCATTATGACCTAACGGTTGACGCGTCCTTAATCCAAATAAACCAAAAACCAAATTATGCCTATATGTTCGTACCGGTAATGAATTTAGGATCTGAATCGTCGGCTAAGCTCGAAATATCCAAGGACGTTGTAGGGTGAGGGGGTGTGGGGTGCCCCTCCTCCACTGATTACCGTGTTTCTCTTGAATCCTGATACTTCACCCCAACCCCCTTCATTCACCTCCTCACAATGCTACAATACTCGCGACGCTCTGAAAAGAACTCTGTTTTCTCACCGTCTTTGAACATCTCGTTATTATTAAACCCTTCTACACTAGAGGTGTCACGTGGTGGACACACGTGTAGAGTTACGTCACGGGCTAGTAGACAGATCAAAAACATTGAACTTCCAATTTTTACGAAATATTATTTTTGAGGTGCTTAATACACTGCATAAGACCCCGTCTGAGCCCGGGGTAGAACTGGCCCAGAGCATGGCTCTGCTAATCGTAAAAGGCGATTCAAGAAAAAATGTCCATCTCTCAAACATCAGCTAGTACGAGGTGAGTATATTACTCCCCGAAACTTGAAGCGAGCTCTGGTAATCGTAGTCGGGGTCATCTCCCCCTCCCCTTGACAACCTCCCCGACGACGATGAAAATGACACAACGAACGATGACAAAGTCGATGACGACCGCGACGTGAGAAACCCCCTTTCCTCCCCTTACCCGTGGCTGGTTCTGACCAGCATGGGCCCTACCTCCCCATATCCCTTAGGCTAGAGTGGTCGCATTATGACCTAACGGTTTACGCGTCCTTCATCCAAATTAACAAAATAAAACAAGACATCACTGCATAATTATGTGATTCCACCTCCTCACATTCAACTTTAAACGTGGAATTTTATTTTTTAAACGTAAAAACATGTCCAAAAAGGGTTTAACATCATTACTAAGGTTAGGACTAGGAGTTTACAGGGGTGTGGGGTATACCAAATATGATGCCATGCGCACGCAATTTAATCTCCTAATAATATGAAGAAAGTCTAACTTATTATGTATGATAACGGATACACTGTCAAAATTTCTCATTCAAAGTAATTTATTTAATAAAATTTTATTCACGTTAAACACATTTTATTATTTTATTATTTTCATTCAAATACATAACTTTTCTTTTGCTCTTAGACCTACTATCATCGCCATTATTTTCTTTTCTTACACTTAGAAAACAATATGATCATCAAACAACATTAACTCATTTCATTAAATTACAATATCACAGGCGGCGAAGCGCCCTAGTTTCTCACATCCAGTGCGGATAGCTTTTGTTCGGTTACCTAATGAATTAAACTGCCCAGTATTAATGTTTGTAAAATTAATTTGAAAGAAATGTAAATACAAACACAAAATAGTCACTGAATCTTTCACTCATTCAATGTCTCACTCAATCTTTCATCTATTCACTTAATGTATCACTCAATATTCACTCAATCTCTACCCCGTCTGGGCCCGGGGTAGAATTGGCCCAGAGCATGGCTCTGCTAATCGTAAAAGGCGATTCAAGAGAAAAAGTCCACCTCTCAAACACCAGCTAGTAAGGGACTCCCCGAATTTTGAGGCGAGCTCTGGCAATCGTCGTCGGGGAGAAGGTCGTCAAGGGAGGGGGAGTTTACCCGACGACGATGACGATGACACAACGAACTATGACGAAGACAATGACGACCGCGACGTGAGAACCCCCTTTCCTCCCCTTACCCGTGGCTGGTTCTGACCAGCATGGGCCTCCTCCCATATCTCCTAGGCTAGAGTGGTGAATTATGACCTAACGGTTGACGCGTCCTCAATCCAAATAAACAAAATAAACAAGACATCACTGCATGTGATTCCATTGGGTATTATAGGCCTCCTCACATTCAACTTTAAACGTGGAATTTTATTTTTTAAACGTAAAAACATGTCCAAAAAGGGTGTAACATCATTACTAAGGATAGGACTAGGAGTGTTCAGGGGTGTACAGAAGTATACCAAATATGATGCCATGCGCACGCAATTTAATCTCCTAATAATATGAAGAACGTATATCATATGAAAACGGACATACTTTCAAAATTATCAATCAAAGAAATTTATTTAATAAAATTTATTCACATCAAACACATTTTTTGGATGAGCGAAGCGAAGATTCCATTTCACTACACTGGAGAAAAAATCCAGAATGTTTTTTTTTTTTTTTGAATATTTGGCTGTTTGTTAACACGATTCCGGGTAAACCGATACTCCAATTGCGATGAAATTTTCTGGAGGCCTTCGAAATCTGAAAAAAAATGCCACGTTTTTGAGCGCAATCGGAAAATTATTTCTCATGAAAATCGCAATTTTACGTTTTTTTCGATTTTTAAAAATTTCTTCGACTTATAACACCTACATGTTTTATCCAATTTTAATGAGTTTTTTTACAGAACCATTATTTTATGAATTAAGATATTCGTGTGAAATTTGAGCGCGATCGAAAAATTATTTCTTATTAAAATCGAAATTTTACGGGTTTTTTGTTTTTTAAAACAATTCTTTGACTTATAACACCTACATGCCTTATTTGATTGTAATGAATTTTTTACTGAATCCTAATTTTATGTGTTAATATATTCGTGTACAATTTGAGCGCAATCTAAAAATTATTTCTTATGAAATCACTTTTTTTTTCTTTTTTAAAAATTACGATTAATTTCAAAAATTAAAAATTAAAGTTTATTTTTTATTTTATTTAAATTATTTTAAAAAAATCTTCAACTTAGTAATGATTTTTTCACAGAACAACAGAAAATCCGCATAACACATGGCAGCTCAATGCACCAATTACGCTCATCCAACATCGCGGCGGGACTTAAGCGTTTTCCTAGTATATTTTATTATTACCATTCAAATGTATAATTTTTCTTTTGCTTTTACTTTCATTGCCATCATTTTCTTTCCTTATTATACACTTAAAAACATGATCGTCAAACACATTATAAACTCATTTGATTTACTTACAATATTACAGACGGCGCAATTTGACCAAACCGGTTGAAGCGCACTAGTTTCTCACATCCAGTGACGATTTCTTGTAGCTACTGAATTAAACTCTCCAGTATTAATGTTTGTCAAAGTTATTTGAAAGAAATATAAATACAAACACAAAGTAGTCACTCAATATTCACTCAATCTCTACCCCGTCTGGGCTGGGGTAAAATTGGCCCAGAGCATGGCTCTGCTAATCGTAAAAGGTGATTCAAGAGAACAAGTCCACCTCGCAAACATCAGCTAGTAAGAGCGGAGTATTTTACACCCCGAATCTAGAGCCGAGCTCTGGCAATCGTCGTCGGGGACCTCGCCTCCTTCCCTTGACGACCCCTCGACGACGATGACGACAATGACACCACGAACGATGACGAAGACAATGACGACCGCGACGTGAGAACCCCCTTTCCTCCTTACCCGTGGCTGGTTCTGACCAGCATGGGCCCCTCCTCCCCACCACCCTTAGGCTAGAGTGGTGCATTTTGACCTAACGGCTGAATAAACCAAAAAAAAAACCGTCACAAAAATGATTTTCAGTGTGGGACAATAAACCAAAGCGACCAAGCCAACCCTGTCTGAAGGCCCCGACGCAATCGACGTGTGAACGAAAACCAACCAATCAATATCTCACATACTTACTCAATCAAACATTAAAGCGCCTGACTAACTCACTAACTCACTAACTCAATCACTCACTCACTAACTCACTCACTTACTCACTCACTCACTCACTAAGACACTAACTCACTCTCTAACTCCCTCACATCACCAGCCAACAGTCAAAGAGGTAAAACAGTGCACGCGCAAACTTCCCCACTAACTCACGGCAAAGCAGTTGTTCGAACTTACTTGAGAACTCTGAGAACTTCCTGGCCACGCCCCCTATGTAACACGTGTGTGGGACAGGGTTGACTCTTATTGGGGAAATATTTCACCCCGACAGGCTCGACATGCATTCTTAAAGTTTTTACGAATATTTTTAAAATGCCAATATCAAAATAAATGGGCCTGATTCGATTGTTTTCGACACAGGGAAGAGTATTTTCAATATAAAAATACATTACAATGTCAAAACAACAGTTTAAAAAATAACAATTCGATGTTTTTAAAACAAGAAATCAAAATGATTATAGCAATTTAGATATCAACGTATTTCCATAAGCCTATCCCTTTATCTGTGTTCTGGTCCAAGTAAAATAATTATTTGGAATTGTGTTTGATGTAATATTTATTTTCAGTCTACCATTGATTTAAACGAAGTACATAGGCCTACGAGTGATTTTTAAACTAATATTTTACAAATTATTTTTTAGTAAAATAATATTTCCCCCAAAGTGGCGTATATATGCCTGGTTTTGCCTCCACCCCCGTCTCATTGTGAACAAGGGCTGAACAGTAAGATGTATCTCGCACTGTCTAAGGCTCTGAATGAGAGGACTTTAAGGGGACAATAATCACCACATTCTTTAGCGCGCGGCTCTAATAGACCCAGCCCACTTAACACGCAATGAACGACGAATTAGTAACCTTACCTCGACAGAAAACTACTGCGAATGAACACTCAGCCCTCCGGACATCCGCAACAGAGACGTCGTCTGTCTCTGATACTCGTCGTCCTGTCTGCCGTCGTCGGCTGTCTGCCTACATGTGCTGTCTTCGTCTGTCTGTCTGTCTGTCTGTCTGTCTGACTGTCTGTCTGTCTGTCTGTCTGTCTGTCTGTCCGTCTGTCTGTCGAGTAAACCAGGGCCTTAAAATGAGGATTATACTGCATTTCTGACATTTGTGCATTTGAGCATTCTAAGTTATTTATTTAACAACATTTAATTCACATCATACACATTTTATTTATTTATTTCTATTCAAATAACTAGCTGTTGTTTTGCTATTATTATCATCACCATAATTTTTTTAAATATACACTTAGAAAAGTTAAACATTTTAATCATCAAACACACCATTAACTCATCTCATCAATTTCAATATTAGGCGGCACAATATGACGTAACCGGTTGAAGCGCCCTAGTTTCTCACATCGTCGTGCAGTTGTGGAACATCTTTTTATGTCGTCGACTAACTATAAATGTTATGTTCTCTTGATGTGTTTCATGTGATAACTTATATTAGGCAACAGAGGCCACACACTCGTGCCCTGCATAGCCTGCCCGTCGCATGTTAGTAATAATATACTGGACAAGAGCAAACAAAATCTTATCAGAGTCAAAAGTAAAGCTATATTCATAGATACCATTGCAGATTGTTTTGAAATAATAAATTAATCTGAACCGTGTTTACAGTTTTTTTTTTTTTTACAGTTAAAGTTTTTTTTTTTTTTTTATCTTATAATTCATAGGTGATATATCGTGTGATATGGTTTATTTGCAATTAAATAATATTAATAGAAGAGAATAAAATTGTTAAATCGTAGGTGGTACTAATACAATAGTTTGTTGAATGTGTTGAGTAAATTAATGACATAATAACTGACAATACAGCACTGACAATAGACAATTTAATTCAAGATGTACTGATATCAGTCCCGTTGGGCCAACGGGTAGAATTAAGATGTGCATGCATCATATACACCTGCACTCATGATCCTGAATAACAAGTTCCAAGCGATACGTTATTGCTCCCGTCTGGGCCCGGGGTAGAATTGCCCAGGCGGCTCTGCTAATCGTAAAAGGCGATTCAAGAGAAAAAGTCCACCTCGCAAACATCAGCTAGTATGAAGGGTAGTATCTTACTCCCCGAATCTAGAGGCGAGCTCTGGCAATCCTCGTCGGGTCCTTCCCTTGACGACCCCCCGGCGACGATGACAATGAAACAACGAACGATGGCAAAGACGATGACGACCGCGACGTGAGAAACCCCCCTTCCTCCCCTTATACCCGTGGCTGGTTCTGACCAGCAGCATGGGTCCCCCCCCCCCCCTTAGGCTAGAGTGGTGCATTATGACCTAACGGTTGACGCGTCCTTAATCCAAATAAACCAAAAACCACTTTATATTGCAGTAGATAAGAGTATATTAGTAAAATTATTACATGTCGGATGAAAGACGTCAAATGATCCAACCTATTATAGCCATTCATATGAGTACAATTATTTACATAATGTTTAATTTAATTAAATATTTGTTTTAAGTATATATTATTTTCTTACACTGCAAGTAAACGCAAGTCCTGTAGAGGGGGTCTACTCACTGGAATCAGTTTGTTTGGTGCAACACAACACAACAACAATAAACAAAACACATTGTTCTGTTTGAATACTTCATCGCCTAATGTATAAATTTAAAGTGTTGTGTTTTGGAATGTGATTGAATTATTTGAATCGCAATTTCACAAATGAATCTTAAAATTAATGTATTGCTATGTTCTTATCGACTTGTTTGCTAAGGTACTAATAGTAAATTAACTGCTAACAGCTGTGTTGACAGTTGACTACAGTTTGTTGTATAAGATCAACTTTTACTACTAACTATTTTTAGTTTATATTATTAAGCGATAGTCAAAGTCAATGCCTGTTTTGTTTATGAACGAAGTTGTTTTATCTGTAAATATTTCTTCTTCACCAGGAGACAAATCAAACAACACTTCACTCCTGCATCAGTGTTGAACCAGGGCGCAATGAACTAATCCAGCCCCGGCTGGGGCATCATAAGAATACGTGCTCGCCAGGATGCAGTTAGCTGATGAGCTAGGGGCGGGAGGGAAGGGTTGCAAGGAGGGGGGGGATGATATTAAGTCATGGGATTAACTCGCCCCGGATGAGAGAGACGACTTACTTAATTACACCCAAGCTTCATTTCCACCACTCAATAAAAAATAATAACTAAACTTGGAGATAGATTAAAAAGGGGAAAAATAGAGAGTAACAAACTTAATTAAATTAAACTTATAAAACATAAGTAATTAAAAGAAAATAACAGTACATAACTGTCTAGCACTTTCATAAAAGTTGGTTCTGTAATAAATTCTACTGGCTGTATTAAACGCAACGGTTTTTACTTCCTCTGGACGTGTAAATGAATTTATTATCCCCAACAAAGTATGAGTGTTACAAAGCATGATTTTATTTATAAAATGGTCGTTAACCATTTAATATAAAATGGGTTAAAAACCAACAAGGTTCCCTGAAGTTTTGTTTGTGGCTTCACGTGTGCACTATTTTTGCACATTTTACCACTGATTTTGGTCACGACAAAGTAGTTATTTGTTTTAAAATGTATTGATTGCAATATTGAGTTTTATTATTTTAATTTGCTTCTTAGAAACTTCAAAAACGTATTCCATCGTTCCGAATACATTCATTCTAATGACAGAAAATCATTTAAAAAATGGTATTACATTTAAATAACTACATTAAAATTGTCTAGGTAAAGTAAAGTCTTGAAATGCTTTATTAAATTTTGTATAATATACACTCATTTTGTGAGTCGAGTTTGACTTTTTGGGACACATTTAAGTATATTTAAAGTGTATATCGTCATCGTCATCGTCTTCCCTACTCGATGTGTCGATGACTTCATGATGTGTGAGGTGTACAACATATTGAACGACATCTTCAATTAAACTCTTGAACAAACAAAGTTTCACTTGTACAGATTGTGTTGTCCTCTACTTGTTTTTACATGACACAACAGCAGCCAGTATCTCAAATTATGCATTTTCTTAAAGCAGACTCGCGAGTAACGAACGAGTTGAAATATTCCCTTGGAAACGACAAAAGCAAAACGAACGCCTCCTATCGTTCTCTTGTGCTTCTGCAAGGTAGTCTGGCCGCCCATTGTGCGCCCGTCCATGCAGATGAAATCAAGCCACCCTCCACTCCGTCTGCAGCGATATTTACGTACTTACATTTTAATTGAATTTCTCGCAAACCGCGAGATTCTTCTCGGCATCTCCGTGCTCCCATCTCACACGGGCTGCATGCACCAGAGCGAACCTGGGGGAGAGAGATTACACTCTTCTACACTCTCTGCTCTTATTTTCTCTCCTTGCTCATCTCATCTCTTAAAAATAAAACAGTTTTAATTCTGCTGTAATTTTTCTCTGTACAAGATGTTCTGGTATCTGTGCAGGCTGTCTCGCCAGTACAGAGTTTGTATTGATCTGCCCCCCCCCCCCCCCCCGACTGGGCCACCCGACGGACGCGCTCTGCATACCAAACAACTCTCCCCCTCCCTCACCCCCCACCCCCCCACCCTTGCTTTGCAGCACGGCTTCTGTCTTTATCTTTCTTTTCTTGCCTATCTATACTTTCTCCCTCTTCTTTCTTCTTCCTACGATGGCTTCTGGTCACTACATCGAAGCAATGATAGCGAACGAGCTTAAAGCTCAACAAACAAACATGCGTAGGTTTTCTTCTATTTCGGTTTATCCATCATCCTGATTTTCCATCAGATTTCCTTCTAGTTCTGTTTATTCATCACAAACAGCAGAAGAGAAAAATATGGAAATGAAAACATCAACTTGATTGGTCCATTCTGGATTCTGTTATATCTGGGTTAGTGGGAGTGGTGTAATGTAAAGATACTGGACCCTTTGCTTCAATATGCAGCTTTTTCTTTATTGACCACTCCAGAACAGTCCCCTACATACATAACATAGAAGCTCCTCACATGTCAATATCATCAGCAAATTGACAGAACATTAAATGGATGGAATCATTCGAAGATTAACAATTGGGTGTGTTCATTTCTGTGCTAAATCTTGTGCCCAATCTTAATAAATGGCGTTAATATATTATAACTCTTCCACTTCAACATGTGATGTACCTTTAACCGTACATCATATGCTAGCAGAATGTACCAAATATGATGCCTTGCGCATGCAATTTGATCTCTCCCAATCATATGAAGAACTTCTATCATATGATAACGGCGACAAACTTTCCAAATTTCATCCAAAGTAATCTATTTAAAAAACTTTAATTAACTTCTTATACACATTTCTTTCTTTTCTTTCTTTTCATTTACATACATAACTTTTATTTTGCTATTACTTTCTTCATCTTCAATTTATTTTGTTCTTTATACACTTAGAAAACAATATAATCATCAAACACACCTTGAAATCAATTCATTAACTCACAACATCACAGGCGGCTCAATATGACCTAACCGGTTGAAGCGCCCTAGTTTCTCACGTCGTCGTCGTTCTTGTTTCTCACAGTTTGAATCAGCTTTAGGAGACGAACTCTTTCTCGGCAGTTTTTTTCTATTTTTCTTTTTGCATATTATTATGTCACACACAGCCCCAATCAAAACCAAAATAATTCCTTCACATTAACGCTTAAATATATTTCCAATGTCTGTGTCTAATTTTGAGGCTTGACCACAAATCTTACTAACTCTCGCCAGAACTTATTACATGTATTCGGTTAATTATTCTATAGTTTTGGTCGATGAAAACTTAGAAAACAATATAATCATCAAACACACCATTAACTCATTTCATCAACTTACATTATCACAGGCGGTGCAATATGACCTAACCGGTTGAAGCGCCCTAGTTTCTCACGTCGTCGTCGTCGTCGAGGCATCATCTGGTTCCAGCCTCTCACTCTGAGCTCCTGTATCAAGACAAAGGTCGACCACAATGTCTTTGCTCCCTAACTTCTCCCTTCACCTCTGACCTGGTTGTTCAAGTGCTTTGCATGGAGATCTAGCAGCTCAACGGTTCCTGCACTTCATCCTGTCCCTTCACCTCTGACCTGGTTGTTCAAGTGCTTTGCATGGAGATCTAGCAGCTCAACGGTTCCAGCACTTCATCCTGTCCCTTCACCTCTGACCTGGTTGTTCAAGTGCCTTGCATGGAGATCTAGCAGCTCAACGGTTCCTGCACTTCATCCTGTCCCTTCACCTCTGACCTGGTTGTTCAAGTGCCTTGCATGGAGATCTAGCAGCTCAACGGTTACTGCACTTCGTCCTGTTCTTCCGATGCCTCCGTCCATCACAGCGCAGCTGACATCGTCTTGAACTTCACTGCTAGTTCTGGTTCAGCCAAGTACCATATGAATCTCACACGTGCAACGTGCTGCACTTCGTCCTGTTCTTCCGATGCCTCCGTCCATCACAGCGCAGCTGACATCGTCTTGAACTCACTGCAGTTCTGGTTCAGCCAAGTACCATATGAATCTCACACGTGCAACGTATTGCACGAGTCCACACGCTGAATGAAGGCTCAGAGATGCAGAGCTTAGAAACGAAACCCACAGTGGTCCAAAATATTATCCAACTTGTATTGTTGTTAATGTCTCAATTAAAGCAAATCTTGTTATTGAAATATAATTTTATATAATCACAAACATTAAGAGTTGACTGTCTTCACTTAAAATATGATTTCAACAATAATTTGCCGGGTTTACAAATTTTTTGACGAATTTCTTTATGTACAGACTTAGTTACTTATAAGTATGGTATGTCGTAAAATCTTGTAATTTTCTATATCATGATGATGATGTTTTTTGTTTGTCTCATTATTGCAAAATTGCTTTTCGTGATGATTAAGGGTGAAGGATAATTGCAAAAAAAAAACAAGACTTACCTAAATGTTCTGTCATATGCTGTGCCATATACCAATTAGAGTAAAATTATCAATTAATTTATTGATAATCGATTAATGACCAATTATGGTTTAACTAATGTTGCTATGTTGATTAAAAGTAAACCTTAATTGCTTGCTGCCATGGGGTGGACAATATTATGTAACAAATTAACCTACTGTGATCTACATAGCAACACATCCCCTAAAGTATTTCACTGTTACGTATGCCAAAACTATTCGTATCAAGTACTTCGTATTTTTTGCTCGACGGTTGGTAACATCGCGGTTTGTGTTGCCCTATATTCGGAATCAGTTTAGCCAACTGAACGAGACGAACACGGAATAAATAATCTCTTCCGCTATTCTGGTTGTGCGTTTGAAATTATTGTCCTGGTTCATGTCTGAATATAAAGTTTTGGCTTCAGTTTAGTTCTCAGTTCAGTTCAGAATTCACGTTGTTATACCCAAGTTTGTATACGTTGCGATTATGAATATAATACACCTTAATATATCTTGGTATGAGTTAAAAAGAGTAAAAATGTGTAAAACGGTTTTAAAACATTAGGTAGTATTTTCTTTTAATCAATAACTCATAATGTTAATCGTTTAACCCCCCGTCTGGCTCTGCTAATCGTAAAAGGCGATTCAAGAGAAAAAGTCCACCTCACAAACATCAGCTAGTAAGTGGGGAGTATATTACTCCTCGAAACTAGAGGCGAGCTCTGGCAATCGTCGTCGGGGACACCTCCCCTTCCCTTGACGACCTTCCCGACGACGATGACAATGACACAACGAACGATGACAAAGACGATAACGACAGCGACGTGAGAAACCCTCCTTCCTCCCCTTACCCGTGGCTGGTTCTGACCAGCATAAGCCCTCCCCCCCCCCCTATACTAGGTTAGAGTGGTGCATTATGACCTAACGGTTGACGCGTCCTTAATCCAAATAAACCCCAAAAAAATAGAAAATGTTTATGAAGTTTAAAAGAAAAAGATACAATCATAATAATAATTATTATTTACATTATTATTTAATTCATGAACAACACGAAAAACTTTGATAACATGATGTATTCTGGCAATGTGTAACACGTGTGTGCAGGTAATTAAATGATTATGATAATGGCGACAATCTTTCTGAAATTTCTCATCCAAAGTAATCTATTTAACAAAATTTAATTCACATCCTACACATTTCTTTGATTTATTTATTTTTCATTTACATAAATAACTTTTGTTTTGCTATAACAATAATCACCATCATTTATTTCCTTATATATACACTTGGAAAGCAATATAATCATCAAACACACTATTAACTCATCTCATGAACTTTCAATGTCAGAGGCGGCGCAATATAACCTAATCGGTTGAAGCGCCCTAGTTTCTCATGTCGTCGTCTTTGAAATAGTTACGTTTCTATGTAGCATGAAGTGCAGGCTACACACAATAGAGAAATCAACATTATTGTAAATACAAGGTTTTAGACAAGCTCGCTTTGAGGGCATAGTTATTAATTGACAGCAATTGTCGTTAAAGTCCCCCCTCCCCTTTCCCGTGGCTGGTTCTGACCAGCATGGACACCTCCTCCCCATATCCCCTAAGCTAGAGTGGTGCATTATGACCTAACGGTTGACGCGTCCTTAATCCAAATAAACAAAAAAACGGCCGGGGAACGAACCCAGAACCTTGGGGCTAAGGCAAACCTTTACTAAATTGCTATTTTTTGTGATTGTTGGAGAGTTATAATAGCTCATGTTGGTACAGCCGGAGGCTCTGGGTTCGATCCCTAGTCGGTGCAACTTTTACGACATTGCTGACTTAATATTAGTTATTGTTATTGTTATTAGTATTGTTTTCATTACACAAATAACTTTTTTTTGCTATTACTATCATCATCATCATCATCATCATTTTATTTTGTTATAAAATTATATACACTTAGAAAACAATCTAACCATTAAACACAACATTAACTGATCTCATCAATTCTCACTATCACAGGCGGCGCAATATGACCTAAACGGTTGAAGCGCCCTAGTTTCTCACGTCTTCTTCTTGCGCGTTCATGAATGCTAACTGAACCTAGCTATTACCAACACACGACTATCCCCCCAACCCCCCTTCATTTCTCTCAGTACATTAGTCAGCGTGTCCGCACAGTTGCAGTCGTGACCCAGTGCAGTGCTGACGTGTGCAGCGTTCTCTGCAAGTGCATCGCCGACACACTCCTCTTCGTTCCATCTACCTACACTCTTCCTCTCCTTCCTAGTTCCTACGACTCTCTCTTAGCTCTGCTTCCATCTGATGTGCTGACCTGTTCACCTCTGATAGCAACAAACAAGTAAGTGTCCGCATTTTGCTCTACTCTCTATAGCGAAACTCAAAATTACAGCCCTCTATTTTTCCTCATGCCATACTGGGAAAAACAAAATTATTGTAAATTATTGCAATCATACTTTGACTTATGCGGTAAAATAAACAATACAACCAATACCCCGTCTGGGCCCGGGGTAGAATTTGTCCCAGAGCATGGCTCTGATAATAGTAAAAGGCGATTCAAGAGAAAGTCCACCTCGCAAACATCATCTAGTTAGAGGGGATTACTCCCCGAAACTAGAGGCGAGTTCTGGCAATTGCCGTCGGAGACACCGCTCTTTCTCTTGACGACCTCCCCGACGACGACGACGACGACAATGACGTAACGAACGATGACAAAGACGATGACTACCGCGACATGAGATTCCCGCCTTTTCTCCTCATGTGGCTCCTCCCCATATCCCCTAGGATAGAGTAGCGCATTATGACCTAACGGTTGACACGCCCTTTATCCAAATAAGTCAACAATATTATTATGATGCCACTTAACATTATAATTGATTCTAAAGAAACACTGTGTTCATCTATTGTACGAAACAAAATCATTCCTACTCATACAACAGCAAAATAAATCATACTCGGCAATCTACTATGTTAATTACCGAAAACTCTTAATTACCTCTGCGTTAGGAGGTTATATAATTGATTGTGGATTACTCACATTAGTATTTAGTTCTCGCGTCGCCGCGACTTGATTCAAATAACATAGCGGTTCTGCTGAATCTGAACGACGTTTAATTGACTGGCATGAGTCAGTCAGTCAGTCCGTCATTTCATTCCCGCGACTGTTGTAGCTTCACTCTAGGCGTTGCAGGGAGCAGGGGGGGGGGCTTTACTGGCAGGCGCAACCTTGCTGGATGAGACTACCCCCGGAGGTTACCAAACGATTCCAGACGTCGACATTCCTGACTTGATCCAAAAGGCGAATAATGATATTACAAAAAAAGATTTTAACACAAGAATGAAGATTCGCTTTCGATGGTCTATTTTTATTTTCTAATATACACTTAGAAAACAATATTATCATCAAACACACCATTACCTCATCGCATCAACTTTCTATATCACAGGCGGCGCAATATGACCCATCCGGTTGAAGCGCCCTAGTTTCTCACGTCGTCGTTCGTTCATTCAGCGGAAGTTTAATTACTCCCTGCTTTTCTGTTCCTAATTTTTGGCAAACCTCATATTCGTTTGAGTGGGGTTGTCTAATAAATCAGTATTTTTCTTTTTCTTTTTTTCCCTTCTTTTTCCCTTCTTCCTTATTTGGTTCATTAATAATTGCATTTTATATCCTTTTTGAATTTGTTACCAACAATTTGGTGTTTTATTACATTGTTGTAATATTAGTATTTAAAATATTTACTTAACTGTGGTTCATTGTTGTATCAGCATTCGGCATCGGTGTAACGAGACTTATTTAATTGTCCTCCTTAGTAAATCAGTTTTTTAACTGAATAGGATAGACGTTAAATAAATAAATAAAATAAAAGTCGATTAAATAATATAAAAAAATAAATGAAACATATTCATATTTCGATTCCATTCACTCAGCCATGCAGAACTGATTTTTAGTTGAGAACTTACATTTAATTTTAACTGTTTTCTTTTAAATTGCAATATAAGTAGATGGAGAATTATGTTCATTGTTATGTATATTTCAGAGCATTTGTAAATACCGAAGACATTGACATAACATAATTACCTACATGCATTGTTGTAAGTTTTTATAACTTTACATATTGACCCATATGAACGAAAGTGGATGAAAAATAGTTTTTATGTTTTTTTTTAGTAGGTATATGAAATTTAAACAATTATGTAAATATTTCTGTTGTCTATTTCTCAAATCGGCATAAAACTTCCGTTTGCTTTCTTTGATAATTATACAACATGTTATTTTCGAGTTGTAAATCACAATAGGTGACTAACTCAAGGAACCGCTAACCTTGCGAGTCAGGGGTTAAAGGTCTAGTGTAGCTCGGTGTAGAACAGAACAATACAGGACACAGGAAAGATGCTAATGAGACAGACGCCACCTGGTTCAGGTTGTCTTGACCCCACCACACAAACAAAGACGGGGGTCGGGGGGGGGGGTCCCATTTCCGACCACAGTGTGTCACTCCGCAGCAGTGCATGCCTTTGTTTTAGCAAGCGAGTGCTGTAGACTTGACTAACGAATGGGACTCGAACCCAGTCCATATTTCACCACGCTTGTCTGCAGTGCGATTCTATAACTCTTTCGGACCATCAACTTGCAAAGTTCAATCCGGGTACATTTTTTTTAAATTTAACCCATTTTTTATGAATAAAAAATAAACACTTTTTTCCCCATGCCAATGGGACAAAAAGTGAATTTTTTTAGGGGGGATTGAAAACACATATCTGCAAAAAAGGCTAAAAATGGAAAAAAAATCGCGAAATTCGTTTTGTCCCGGAAATGCCAAAACAAATGACGGAAAAATTTAGTTTTAGGGATGTATTTTAAATTATCATCATTTTATTTTGTTATTGTTGGCACCAAGACGATGATGCCAATAAATACGAGGGGAAAATGAAGAAAACAAATCACAATCGAGCTTACCTTGGCTTCGAGACAGTTGGCTTGTGGAGACGGCGAACTTGCCGTTTGAGCGAGGTGTCGATGTAGGTGATGAAGAGGGAAAATGATAGGCTAGCCTAGTGAGATGATAGATAGAAGGGGGATCGATAGTGATGAAAGTAGTAAATGATGATACAACAACATACGTAATGCACACGAAAATAGAAATTAAATATCACTTAAAGCACTGTGAACTGCAGTGAACTGTGTGAGTTAAGTAAATGTCACAGAGTGACCACTAAGAATAATTATTGCACTCGAGGCAGTGCAGTAAGAACGTCTGAACTCTATGGATGTTCGATTGCAACAGAGACGAGCCAACGACCTGTCTAGGTCAGGTTTAAAATCAGAGATAAGATAAGCAAGAGGGGTACGAGGGGAGTGAAAACTAAATACTACGTGAAACAAGAGTGGGCTAATACTGGCGCGAACAGTTATATAAATACACTTGGAAAACAATTTAATCATCAAACACACCATTAACTCATCTCATTAACTTTCAATATCACAGGCGGCGCAATATGACCTAACCGGTTGAAGCGCCCTAGTTTCTCACGTTGAAAGACTCATATTTTTTTCCCCTAAATTTAGACCAATTAAACCAGGGTCTGAAGGGTTATGGATAGCGTGGAGTTGTCACTGAAAATAGCATGGTTAACTCCTTGATAACGATTGGTATATCCATAGCGGCATTCACGCTTCCCGTATAGAATCGCGCTGCTGTATCGGTATTAGTATAAAATCCTGAGAGTGCGATTCCTCGCATTTGCGAAAACACGAAATATTTCCTTAGTTTTCCCGAATGAGTAAAACTCCGAAAGTGCAATCTTCCGAAGTGCAGAATCCCGGATGTGCAGATCGGCTAAAGTGAAGAATTGTGAAGGCCACATTCTGTAAGTTCTGTCCTCATCAAGACCACTGCACTCAATCATTCACTCACTCACTCACTCACTCACTCACTCACTCACTCACTCACTCACTCACTCACTCACTCATTCAGGACCTGCCCGTCCTCAACACTAGTGACTGGTGCTATGTACGACAGTGCTATTTAAAATCAATGGTGCGACAAAAGTAAAAAGTTAATGCTAATACAAAAACTGCAACTATAGAACTAAAAGTGTGGGGTTATTTGGAGGCAAAGGCATAGGGCTGCCGTACGCATATTACATAGGAATGAATCAATCCCATAGAGCGAACTTTTATTTTTAAAGAAATTGGAGAAACATTGATGAGAAATTAAATAATAAATATAAATAAATATATTCTTTTATGAATTAGTACCAACCAAAATAGATCAAGAAAGTTCAACTAGAAAAGTGATAAAAACATCGTTAATAACTTGATGTCGAGTGAAGAGTCGCTGAAACGTCAGCGAAGTTCCCCTCCTCAAGCGATCGCCGACCAAGCCAAGCCACAACATTCGGCATCAGAACCAAACCACGGTTTTATATTTTGATCGGTTAAATTGAAGACTTTCACCCCCTTTTTCCGAAGTAAAAATCTTTAACTTCCAATAGTCGCCCCCTCCCCCCCCACTACCCCCCTCGTGCACCAGACTAGGGGAGCAATTCCTCTCGGCTAGGACGTGACGAGACTCGCAGATCGCGATACACACGCGAGTCAGATCGAGTCAGAAGCGACAAGACACCCGCGCGACTTGCCAGGAAGCTAGCAGTGCGCAGATATAACTAGCAGGGATGTTTGTGTGTGTTTTTCTATCTGTAATCCATATCGTCAAAGTGATTCTTGTGTGTTGTGATTCTTAAACTATATTTTATCAACATAAATAATTTCCCCGTCTGGGCCCGGGGTAAGAATTGGCCCAGAGCATGGCTATGCTAATCGTATCGTACAAGGCGATTCAAGAGAAAAAGTCTCGCAAACATCAGCTAGTAAGAGGGGAGTATATTACTCCCTGAAACTAGAGGGGAGCACTGGCAATCGTCGTCGGGGACACCTCCCCCTTCCCTTGACGACCCCCCGACGACGATGACAATGACACATCGAACGATGACAAAGACGATGACGACAGCGACGTGAGAAACCCAGTGGCTGGTTCTGACCAGCATGGACCCCTCCCCCCCCCTTATCCCCAATAGGATAGAGTGGCGTATTATGACCTAACGGTTGACGCGTCCTTATTCCAAATAATCCAAAAATAAAAATAAATAACTACAATAATATTCTTCATTGGACATATTCAAGCAAAGATTGTTGGATTTGCGACAAGCATTTTGGGATGTGGTGCAAAATAACAACTTGCCCACACTGACTAATAAATTTCGTCCACCTACGTCTCGACTCTCACGTAGAGAAGAGGTGGTATTGTCTAGAATTCGTATAGGCCACACACGTCTAACTCACGGATATCTCTTAACCAGAGAAAAGGTTATCCCCATATGTGACACATATGATGTACCTTTAACCGTACATCATATGCTAGCAGAATGTACCAAATATGATGCCTTGCGCACGCAATTTGTTCTCTCCCAATCATATGAAGAACTTCTATCATATGATAACGGCGACTAACTTTCTAAATTCACATCACACATTTCTTAAATTTATTTATTTCCATTCACATTTGTTTTGCTATATTACTATTAACGTTATCATTTTATTTTGTCATGTATACACTTAAAAAACAAACACGTACACCATTAACTCATCTCATCAAATTTCAATATCACAGGCGGCGGAAGATGACCTAACCGGTTGAAGCGCCCTAGTTTCTTACGTCATCTTCAGATTGAGCAAATACTCATATATTTTTTCTTGTTCGTCAACATTATTTGTTTTTATGTGGCTACTCACAAATTTAATAGACAATCACGTTATTTTTTTGTATCGTAAAAAGTGATTCGAGAGAAAAAGACCTCCTCGCAAACATCAGCTAGTAAGAGGTAGTCCGGATGTTAAAGGATATATATGGGGCATACCTTGCATTTTTGATACAAGCAAGGCCCACTTGGCACACGTGTTCAAGGGACCATATCCTACTAATTTTGAGGTGGAGCCATCGTGATATCCGTGCAGGGACCCGTTATCGCATGTTGCCTACCCCTGCTGCTTTGAAGGGTTGATTAGCAAAACAATTCGGTGTTTGGTGATAGAAACTTGAAATTTTTCCCAAAATAGGGGTAACATTATGCTTAACATACTGGCAACGGGGAACTGAGGGATTCTTCATAGTTAAGGGATGATTGGGGTTTCAATTTTGGGGGTTGAACATTTCGATTAAAATTTTTACTGATAACACCCTTGGTTTATTGTTGGATTTCTATGTTAAAGTACTTACCAAAATCTTCAAACAAAATGATGGTGCTAAAAATATGACTATCGACCCCTAATTTGGTCATAATAAACCTGTTGACATAATGACCTGAGTAGTGACCAATTTGATAAATTGTTAAACATAGTCGTGTGACCACTCTATTTAAAGCTTAGATGAAGTAGAATAACATGAAATAATTTTCAACATGCCACGTTGACCTGTGACCTTTATCGTCCTTTATTTGACCTTGATAACTGTTTTAGCATGACTGTGTGGATGTATATGATGTGTATTATATAGCACATCCAAATGCATGTGGTATTAACAAGTTGATTTAATAAATGCACTCAACATGTAAGTTTGATATTAGGCTGCATTGCGAAAGCTTTTTACTGCCGCGTTGATGGATGAGCAGTTTTGTACCATTGAACCCTGTTTTACTATACTTTTACCTCGTCATTTTCAACGTGTTTACATAGAATATACCATTTTTAACCAAATTTTTACCAATTTAAAGGAGTATTAAGTTCCTGGTAGATCGTTATGGTAATAAACCCATAAAAAAAATATTAATTGTGCGTTGTTGATGTTGTCCTATTCCAAGGGTGAATCGTGGCCAATCAGTGGTCCGTTTTTCAAATAACTGATCGCTAGTTGCTCATCAATGATGTAAAATTCAACAAGGAATTGGTTTAGGTCCGCTTTTATTGGGGTGAAATGAACGTGTTCTCTTATGATTGGACCAAAATGTGACTAGGTAGAAGAGAAGTGTACTGTATAGTATGACGTTTATGTAAACAATAGCATAAATAATATAAACCTACAAAACACAGATATGTTTGAATCGCACACATTTTGGGACCATTTACCGAGAGCGCGCACTTTCTCGCTCTCTGGTGGCGCAGCAGTGAGTACATTTACTAAATATTGTATTGACCACAAAAATAAACAAATTTCTGCACTTTAGCACATACAGTCGACCTCTTATTCATAAATCTAAGGCCAAAATGACCAGCCGCAAGAGCGATTTTAGCGAACTATACATATTATATAGCCACATGACAGCATCGATCTGGTGATCTGGCTGCATTCTTTGCTCATGAAAATCAACCAAGCTCATCGTCCTTGTCTGTATTGGGGGCGTTAAGATCTTATACCAAATTGGATCTAGTGAAATGCCAGCTTTGAATACCAGTCAAAAACGTTCTGTAGTAAATGCACCACCTGTAGATGCAAAAATACGTGATGGGTTGAGCCCCCGACCGCCCCTCCACCGGTCACTCAATTACATTAATTAAGTACTATAATCAACAATCGGCAAGTTGTTTCTTTCCTCTTAATGAGTGTTAATCTAAAAAGTTTATTACTATAACGATCTACCAGGAACTACGAAGTACTCCTTTAAAATTGGTATATTCTATGTTCACACGTTGAAAAACGACGAGGTAAAAGTATAGTAAACCAGGGTTCAATGGTACAAAACTGCTCATCCATCAACGCGGCAGTAAAAAGCTTTCGAAATGCATCCTAATATCATACTTACATGTTGAGTGCATTTATTAAATCAACTTGTTAATACCACATGCATTTGGATGTGCTATATAAGTATACATTATACAGTCATGCTAAAACAGTTATCAAGGTCAAATAAAGGACGATAAAGGTCACAGGTCAACGTGGCATGTTGAAAATTATTTCATATTATTCTACTTCATCTTAGCTTTAAATAGAGTGGTCACACGACTATGTTTAACATTTATCAAATAGGTCACTACTCAGGTCATTATGTCAACAGGTCATTATGACCAAATTAGGGGTCGATAGTCATATTTTTAGCACCATCATTTTGTTTGAAGATTTTGGTAAGTACTTTAACATAGAAAAACAACAATAAACCAAGGGTGTTATCAGTAAAATTTTAATCGAAATGTTCAACCCCCAAAATTGAAACCCCAATCATCCCTTAACTATGAAGAATCCCTCAGTTCCCCGTTGCCAGTATGTTAAGCATAATGTTACCCCTATTTGGTAAAAATTTCAAGTTTCTATCACCAAACACCGAATTGTTTTGCTAATCAACCCTTCAAAGCAGCAGGGGTAGGCAACATGCGATAACGGGTCCCTGCACGGGATATCACGATGGCTCCACCTCAAAATTAGTAGGGTATGGTCCCTAGAACACGTGTGCCAAGTGCCTTGCTTGTATCAAAAAATGCAAGGTCAAGTCTCTTAACATCCGGACTAAGGGGAGTAAATTACTCCCTGAAACTAGATGGGAGCTCTGGCAACCGTCGTCGGGGACCCCTCCCCCTTCACTTGACGACCTCCCCGACAATGATGACAATGACGAGAACGACCGTGACGTGAGAACCCCCTTTCCTCCCCTTACCCGTGGCTGGTTCTGACCAGCATGGGCCCCTCCCCCCCAATCCCATATCCCGTAAACTAGAGTGGTGCATGATGACCAAACGGTTGACGCGTCCTTAATCCAAATAAACAACAAAAATATACCTTAAGTCCATGTTTTGATTACTTATTGTTTATCATTGTTATTTCTGTCAGTAGGTCTAATGATGAGTTACAGTGGATTTATTTACACCTGTAAATATTTAAAATAACGTTGTGTGATTGGATAACTTTCAGCAACAAAGTAATTAACAATAATAAACGTTCATCTCCAGGCTTAGTTTGCCCTGGGTACCACAAGTAGAGAGACAGGTGGTTATCTGACAAAGACTCTAGTCGAGTGCTTTGGCCGGGACTGTACCCGTGTAATGCATATTCCGTGTCCAAACACTTAGCTGTAATTGTCACCCGGGTAACAGAGCTAAGCGTGGCAGGTGGCGGTCGACAACATTGTAGCGACAACTGGATAGAAGTGGGGGGGGGGACGTCACCTTCTTGACCACCGTAATAGTTGGTGGAGTGTTCTCTTTGACATTGTCGTGGTTCAACTACGTATACCACTAACTATATATATTTTTTTTTTAAATATATTTTTTTTTCTCAAATTATTAAATTTAAGAAATTATTTTCTTATGAACCTTTTTTCAACCATACATTTGAGAATACTAATAAAATAAAATTTAAAATTTTGAAATAAATCAATATATTTTTATTGTTAGTCAGAGGGAATTGTTATTATATTATTGAGCTTTATTTTTTCAGGTTTATAATGTTATTATAACTAATAATAATCATCTAATCAGTCAACAACATAAATTGTAAAAAAAAAGATAGTGGATAAATTAGCAAATACTGAGGAGGGGTAAACTTTTGAGAGAGAGAAAAAAGATCATAAAAAATCAAGAAAATCCGAACGGCGTTTTGCAACAAATTGCAAAGCTAGATCCCGAAATTTAATTTTCACAAATCAGCTCAAAATGTTATATTTTCTATTATGTAATGTGTCAAACAAAAACATTATATTAGTTAGGATCGTTTTGCCCATTATTAAACCCACAACTCTCAAAACACACTCGAAAATAATATTGTTCCCCTTTCTCCCCCTCCCCCTCCCACCAATCAAGTGTTATGACAATCGATACCCTTATTTCGCCCCCATGTTCGTAGAGTGTTATGTCCCAAGTGTATCACAGTTTTTACACCCCCAAGTACAAATATTTACTGAGACCTACCCTATTATTTCAAAAACAAATCTAACAACTCTGAAAACATTCGTTGTTTGATCATTGTACTAATTGAGTCAGAGTCGCAACAAATCCAATGCTATTATCTGCGTCAAGTGTGAAGTTTATTATCATGTGTGTTTTTAATATTTATTGACTATTAGTTATTAACTCGTTTATGTTATGTGTACTCGCAAAGTAATTGCATTACCTGTAATTGCAATGTGATATTATTACTCTGTCAATAGTTATGAATCCATCGGACAAGCGAACCAGCTCACTTCACGGAGATGTAATTATCAGATATAGATAGCGGAATGTGAATTAGTTGCAATGTGAATAAAGCAACATAACATTTAAGATAAATAAATATTAAATTAAATAATTCCGTATTGAGAGTCTATACCCACTCAGTCAAACAACTGATTTTCAGTAGGCGACAGTAAACCAAAGCGACCAAGCCAACCCTGTGAGCCCCGAAGCAATCGACGAGTGAGCGATAACCAACCAAAGATCGATATTTTTAAAAGGAAATAACCATCAGTGGTATAGACAGTGCGAACACCCACGGATCAACGTCAGAATTAACAAGGCCGATTCAGAACAACTTTAAATTTATTATGTGCCTCGTTGCTGGAAATTCCTAGTACAAGAAAAAAACTTACGATAATAGCGGGAATCGAACCCTGGACCTTCTGCATTGGTAGCAGGTAGGCTCACAAGACCAACGAGCCACACAATAACTTATGATAAATATGATAAATAATAATACTTATGCAATATGTTTTATTTCAACATCAAATCATTCTGTTTGAGAATAATTTAATGAAAATAGAATCGAATTCCTAGCAGGGATAGTTCCGTATAACGTTTTCACTCACTAAATTTAAATTCGTTAAAAACTGATTTAAAAACTGGAGATGAAATTTATAAACCAAATTATTAGGTACTTTAATTAATATCCATTTCACATTTCCACTATGAAGGTGAATATAACGTAACAATCCTATATCAAAAAATAAACATAGATCACTCAGATTTAATTTCGTAATGTAGATTGGCCAGTAAAATTATTATGTTTTGCATAAATAAATAAATAAAAAGATTGTATTGAGAGTCTACAAACTCAGTTATGTAAGTGATTTTCAGTGGGTTTTTCATTATTTAAATATTTTATTTGTGACAAACAGAAGAATAAAGATTCGCTTGCTTTCTGTGTTTTTTTTTTACACAAAAGTTTGATTTGCAACAATTCGTTAAAACTATATAATACAACTCTGAATTATTCTTCGTTTAACATTGTACATTGATGGATTAGAATCAACGATAGACTTCTGCTTGAACCAGGAATCGAACCCCGGTCAGCAGCTAACATGCTGTTAGTTCTTGGAGTGACTACAGTACAGCACCGAGCTGGACGTACTATAGCTCTAACAAGCCGATATGAACACGATGACAACAGCCTGGGTGACAAGAACAGACAGGGGCTCCAAACTATAGCTCTGTGCTTCGTAGGTCTGTCGAGCACGGATATTGCTTGGCACGATGCTAAGCGCTGTGACAAATACCCCCGTCTGGGCCCGGGGTAGAATTGGCCCAGAGCATGGCTCTGCTAATCGTAAAAGGCGATTCAAGAGAAAAAGTCAACCTCGCAAACATCAGCTAGTAAGATAGGGTAGTATATTACTCCCCGAATCTAGAGGTGAGCTCTGGCAATCGTCGTCGGGGACCTTGCCCCCTTCCCTTGACGACCCCTCGACGACGATGACGACAACACCACATACGATGACAATGACAATGACGACCGCGACTTGAGAAACTCCCTTTTCCTTCCCTTACCCGTGGCTGGTTCTGACCAGCATGGAACCCTCCTCCCCCCACCCCCTAGGTTAGAGTGGTGCATTATGCCCTAACTGTTGACGCGTCAATAATCCAAATAAACCAAAAAAACTTATATTTTCACTTTAAAATTTTTATAATCATTAAACACACCATTAACTCATCTCATCAACTTTCAATATCACAGGCGGCGCAGTATGACCTCACCCGTTGAAGCGCCCTAGTTTCTCACGTCGTCGTCGAGTAAACACGTTGTATAAGCTAGCCGCTAGGCTATGGGCGGGGGGGGGGGGGGGGGGAGTAAAGAACAAAAGCAGGAATTACTTGCTGACCTGACATGGACAATTTATTATTTTCGTCCACTCTGCACAAACAGCACAATATAATTTAACATTTTCCTTCTACTGAACCCCATAAAAGTATGGTGAAATTGAACAGCTTTGATGCTGCCACATAAACTTGCCATTTTAAATATCACACAAATCAGGTAAACGAGTGAAGTCTGTCACATCCCCCGTCTGGGCCCGGGGTAGATTTGGCCCAGAGCTTGGCTCTGCCACAGATAACAGAGCCCACGTAGTGTACTCTATTATCTGTGGCTCTGCTAATCGTACAAGGCGATTCAAGAGAAAAATTACCTCGCAAACATCAGCTAGTAAGAGGAAGAGCGGAGTATATTACTCCCCGAATCTAGAGGTGAGCTCTGGCAATCGTCGTCTGGGACCTTGCCCCCTTCCCTTGACGACCCCCCGGCGACGATGACAATGACACCACAAACGTTGATAAAGACAATGACGACCGCGACGTGAGAACCCCCTTTTCTTCCCTCACCCGTGGCTGGTTCTGACCAGCATGGAACCCTCCTCCCCCCCACCCCCTCGGCTAGAGTGGTGCATTATGACCTAACGGTTGACACGTCCTTAATCCAAATAAACAAAAAAAACAAAAATAAACATCCCACAAAAGAACTTCTATCATATCATAACGGCGACAAACTTTCTAAATTTCTCATTCATAGTATTCTATTTAACAAAATTTTAATTTTCATCATACTCATTTCTTTAATTTAATTATTTTCATTCACATACATTACTTTTATTTTGCTATAACTTTCATCATCATTTTTTATTTTTATTTATACACTTAGAAAATAATCTAATCATCAAACATACCTGCATTAACTCATCTCATCAACTTTTCTTATCACAGGCGGCGCAATATGCCCTAACCGGTTGAAGCGCCCTAGTTTCTCACGTCGTCGTCGCACTACAGTGAGTCCTCGCGGCGCGTTGTATGTCCAGCACGTGCTTCTAGCTCACAGTGTAGTTCACAGGCGCCGGGAGGTGGCAGCACGGGTAGCGGAACATCTACACGACTTACACAATACCAATCTCTTGAATGAACGCTGCAGACTTCACATAGTTCTACCTTCCAGTTCTACCCCTAAAAATACTCGACTATTTACGTATTATTATTAACGTGTTAGGCTAAGAAATATTTACCATCTACTTTGTCTACCCCGTCTGGGCCCGGGGTAGAATTGACCCAGAGCATGGCTCTGCTTAATCGTAAAAAGCGATTCAAAAGAAAAAGTTCCACCTCGCAAACATTAGCTAGAAAGAGCGGAATATCTTACTCCACCGAACTAGAGGCGAGCTGGCATGTCGTCGGACCTTGCCCCTTCCCTTGACGATCCTCCGCGACGCCTCCTGACGACCCCTGAGATGACAAGACAACGAACGTGAACGAATGACGACCGCATGAAACCCCCTTTCCTTCCCTTACCCTGGCTGTTCTGACCAGCATGTTCCCCTTCCTGCCCCCTACCCCCCTAGGCTAGAGTGGTGCTTATGACCTAACGGTTGACACGTCCTTAATCAAATAACAACAAAAAAGTCGTTTAAAGCCCTAATTTGAAGATGCAAAGCGACGATTGAGACTCGCAACACTTTTGATACCTTGCCCCATAGTATACCCTTAATATTGGTAATTTCATGACCAATGGTTACTTAACAATTTTTTGGGAAATGGCATAATAAACTAAGTACCCTCAAATCATTTTTATAAATGGTTTAATGTCATATTATCACAAATCGTAATTTGTCCGACTACAACAATCGTGAAAAAAGTTATCAGAGATCATTTTCACTAAAACTGGGCATATCATTAGAAAACTTTTAATTTTGAACCATTTTTTTTTAAAAAAGTTAAATTTTCACATACCAATTCATTATGTGCACTTATTTCAAAAACTTTATCGATTATATGGGTGAATGGAGTTAATTTATCCAAAAAAAAATTACAAATTTCACTATTTAATTTATAAAAACACTTTAAGCAATAGACCTAACCGTTTCGGAACAAAAATCCCGTCTCAGGTTTTTTTAAGCGAACTGTATTGTATCAAAAGAGTCGTTATCTACCTTAAAGTTGTAAGTATTGTAAGATAACCTACTAAGTTTAAAACTAGATCAGTTTTTTGATTCAGGTTCTCTTTCCAGTACCTCAACAGCTGCTCCCCTACGTCGTCTCAGGCAACAAGGTCTACTTACTGCACAGACGACCTGCACATGTATTAATAAGTATGACCGCATCCAGCCTTCCCTCAAATTAACACTCAGTTCACCCCTAAAAACCGCCATCGATTTATTACGTAATTAACTTAATTTAATTTATTTAAGTGAATGGATTCAAGATTTGGAAGTGAAAGTACAACGATACGACCGGCGGAATACACTGAGATCCCCCCCCAGTTGTTCCTTACAGTGTGTATTATAACATGGTCCTGGCTCCCGAGATTCCTGCATGCAGATAACTTAATGGTGGGACACCGTCGGGCCCGGAAATGGTCCAAATGGTCTTAATGTAAAATTTATGGCCATATGAATTAACTGCTATATATAACGCTACAAGAAAAGGGTAATTTGAGAACATTTTGCACTTACACTGGTATAATTAGACATAAGTTTTAGTTGAAACTAATTTTTTTTGTGTTACAAGTAAGAAGTTAAATGTTGCACCAATTACAATGTTCACACTATTGTCCAAAACTTGACGAATGATAATGGATGACAGAGAGGGAAGGTCCTTCGCAAAAAAATTAACAAATTTCACAATATTTAATTTTAGTAGAAAACAACTTTAATATACAATAAGTACAACGTTTCTGAAAAAAAATCCCGTCATCAGTTTATTTTAAACGCGGAACTTATTGTATATTAAAGAGTCGTTATCTGCTTAAATGTTTTAAGTATTGTAAGATAAACTCTACTAATTTTTAAAACTAGATCATATTTTTACTGTTTGATTCTAGTTCCTCTTTCATTGATCCAGCTAACACGCTTCGCTCCCTACATCGTCTCAGGCTAACAAGTCTACTTACTGCACAGACGACACTGCACAGTGTAATTAATGTAAGAGTATGACCGCATCCAGCCTTCCACTGCACGAGTTAAAAATAGTCCCCACTAATGAACCGGCCACGAATGTCTGACTTGTTAATTAACTTAATTAAGATTTATGTTAAGTGAAATGGACACCAGAGATTTGGCAGCGCTGTTACACGGATACTGAGGGCGTAACTACACTGAGATGTTTGTCAGTTGGTTTGTTAGTGAGATGGTATTATAAACATTGTGCCTAGTGCTGGACGAGCCTTCCTCATGCAGCTAACTTGTGTAATGTGTGGACGCCCGTCTGGGCCCGGGGTAGAACTGGCCCAGAGCATGGCTCAGCTTATCGTAAAACACGATTTATGTGGCATGTTATGTCAATTAACTTGCATATTAATATGAACTGGCCTAGACTACGAATTAATGGCAAATTTAGGACAATATTTCTGCCATAGTTAATATTTTGGTATGAAGTTGCCATAATAAAATAAATAATAAATTCGTATTTAGAGTCTTTACCTACTCAGTCATACAACTGATTTTTGAACTTAAGTTAACTTAGGTTTAACTCATCTCTTTATCAGAGAAAAGGTTATTCCCAGACGTGACACATGTGATGTACATCATATGCTAGCGGAATGTACCATATGATGCCTTGCGCACGCAATTTGATCTCTCCCAATCATATGAAGAACTTCTATTAATATGATAACGGCGACAAATAACTATCATCACCATCATTTTATTTTCTTATATATATATTTCTCGATTTGGTTAGTCGGGAAACATTTCCGTAGGTGTAATAATTGTTTTTATTTACTACAATTTAGAAATATAAAATAATCAAACACACCATTACCTCATCTCATCAACTTTCAATATCACAGGCGATATGACCTAACCGGTTGAAGCGCCCTAGTTTCTCACGTCGTCGTAGGTGCGTACAGCTTGTATATGAAGGGTAGTATATTATACTTCCCGAATCTAGAGGCGAGCTCTGGCAATCGTCGCCGGGGACCTTGCCCCCTTCCCTTGACGACCCCCCGGCGGCGATGACAATGACACAACGAACGATGACAAAGACGATGACGACCGCGACGTGAGAAACCCCCCTTCCTCCCCTTGCCCGTGGCTGGTTCTGACCAGCATGGGCCCCTCCTCCCCCCCCCCCCCCCTTAGGCTAGAGTGGTGCATCTCCCGTCTGGGCCCGGGGTAGAATTGGCCCAGAGCATGGCTCTGCTAATCGTAAAAGGCGATTCAAGAGAAAAAGTCCACCTCGCAAACATCAGCTAGTAAGAGCGGAGTATCTTACTCCCTAAACTAGAGGCGAGCTCTGGCAATCGTCGTCGGGGACCTTGCCCCCTTCCCTTAACGACCCCCCGGCGACGATGACAATGACACAACGAACGATGACAAAGACGATGACGACCGCGACGTGAGAAACCCCCCTTCCTCCCCTTACCCGTGGCTGGTTCTGACCAGCATGGGCTCCTCCTCCCCACCCCCCTTAGGCTAGAGTGGTGCATTATGACCTAACGGTTGACGCGTCCTTAATCCAAATAAATAAAAAAAAAAAAAAAAAAAAAAAATGACCTAACGGTTGACGCGTCCTTAATCCAAATAAACCAAAAACGAAACCTAGCAACGAGGCACATAATATTTTCAAAGTTGTTCTGAATCGGCCTTGTTGATTCTGGCGCTGATCCGCGGTATATTTCCTTTTCTGTTGATCTGTGACGTTGGTTATCGCTCCCTCGTCGATTGCGTCGGGACCTACAGGGTTGGCTAGGTCGCTTTGAAAATAAGTTATATGACTGAGTGGGTAGACTCTAAATATGGATTTATTTATTTATTTAATTTCCATACATGAAGTAAGTGAGATTATTGTAAATTGTTGTTGATGCCTATTTACAAAATTACTAAATAACTTAGATTTAAAAAATAATAATTATATAACATTTCGTAAAACAAACGCTACCTTGTTGGTCTGTTAAACACTAGCTGGCGCCAGTGCAGGCAGAGGATAGAATCCGATGAACCGTTCTATTTGGTCAGGAGTGAAAGTGGATTGCTAAATGTCTAGAAAATAAAAGGACACGCAGAAAGGTCAATGCCGTGTCAACGAGTCCGAGCCATCGTTGCCTCACTTGAAGGTTGGCGTCGTAATGTTGAGATGACCATTGACCATACTGACCAGGACACAGGGGCTGACTCAAGTGCATCGGGGTACATACTGACCAGGGGGCTAACTCAAGTACATCGGGGTACATCAATGGTGAACTGTTTGTGTTCCATATCGAGTTCTTCTTCTTCCCAAATAAACTGGAAAAAAATATAAAATTGTGTACAATATTAAGTTACGAGAAAGGAGAAATGTATTCAGAAATTTCTTTCTTTCATTTGCGACAGTGTCATTAATTATTATTTCTTAGTTATTATAAATCTGCGTTTAAAACAACAAAAACAGTTTGATGTCGAGTAGTTTTTTTATTGTTGTGTTGGTGTTTGTGTACAACTTTATGCTGACAGATACATTTTAAAATAAAAATTTGTATGAAGATCAACACCAAATGGTAATAGAAGAGAGTGTCATTCAACAAAGATTTAAAAAAAAGGAAAATTTCGAAAGTTGGTCACTTGGTTTTTAAATTTGTACTCAAGCCTTCACTTGTACCCAAATTACAAGTGTGAGATTTCGTTGTAAATATACGAACCAAATTTTTCAAAAAAATCTTGAGAGTAGCTCAAGCTCACACTTTAGTCTTGCCAGCGAGTGTTAGAGGCGTGTATGGTGGTACAGTGTGACGTCACTCTTGCTAGGATTGTAAAGAGAGCGTAGGATGGTACAGCCCCGAGCAAGATGTGCTGCAGCCTCCAGTGACAGGCGTGGTTGCAGCATTAGCCGAGGTTTACAGGGCATCAAGCTAGGTGACAAACTAACGGGAGGACAACTGATCATAACTGAGATTGAGGACCGGTAGGCTACACATACCTTCAGTTAGTTCCTTCACTGTTGACTTGTGCTAATCATCAGAATGTATGATGCTCTTTAGCTCCCAATCATATGAAGAACTTCTACTACACGATAAAACTTTCAAAATTTCTCATTCAAAGTAATTATTTATTTTACAAAATTTAATTCACATCATACAAATTTATTTCCATTGAAATTAATAATTTTTGTTTTGCTATTACTATCATCAACATCATTTTCTTTTCTTATATATACACGTAGAAAACAAAATAATCATCAAACCCACCATTAACTCATTCCATTAACTTTCAATATCTGAACTTGCGGCGCAATATGACCTAACCGGTTGAAGCGCCCTAGTTTCTCACGTCGTGGTCATGAGGGCTCTCAAGGGTTCCCTTCATTTATATCTGACCCCCTCCACTTGGACCTTTAGTCAGGAATCAGGATTACATCGACTAGCTCAGCGACCTTCCTAGCCTCTCTCTGGTTGAGTCCTGGTTGAGTCAGTGCTAGCCTCTCTCTGGTTGAGTCCTGGTTGAGTCAGTGCTAGCCTCTGGTTGAGTCCTGGTTGAGTCAGTGCTAGCCTCCCTCTGGTTGAGTCCTGGTTGAGTCAGTGCTGGAATCTCTTGCACATAAACACTTAGAAAACGTATAATCATCAAACCCATGTCATTAACACTTTCAATGTCACAGGCGGCGCAATATGGCCTTAACGGTTGAAGCGCCCTAGTTTCTCACGTCGTCGTGGAATCATTGGTAAAATGTCCTGAATCCTGTATTATGTTGGTAAAACATACATGTAACTATCAAGAAATGTAAACGGAATTATTAGAGGTAGCTCACACTGTTCGCACACTTTAGCACTCAGGATTCTCCCATCGTCACAAACCACCTTCAATATGGTTTGCAAGTTTGACCTGATTTTTTTTCTCGTTAAACAAGTCCTGTAAATCTTTCTCTTCCTACTCCTGAGTCCTGAGGGGCAGTTATTCCCTGAGACGTCAGATTCCTACAAAACATATTATTTAATCAGTTTCAATGTGAATGGAAACATCATTGCAAACTTAAAATTCTTTCCCATACTTCCCAGCCTGAATGGACCTTTAAAAACTTGTGAAGATGTTTTCGAAGTGCTAAACAAGCTATAAACTGGTCTCGTGTTACCAAGGCCTCGTGCAGTGAAGGTTATCGCGATGTTGGCGCGCTGTAGTCCATACATCTTCCAACAGAGGTCGACACGGTACTCGCCAGCCTTGGCACACGGTCCTCAGCCACTCAGCAAGGTTACGCATTCAGTTTGTGACAGAGGTTTGGCATATTGATTCTAAAGCTCTAGAAACATGAGGTGTTGTGAAGACTCAAGTACCGGCTCATGAGTGAGGCGTATCGGGAGGTCCTGGGTTCGAACCTGGCACTGGCAATCCTGACTGAAAGTTTTTCAAAGAGTTTTTTCAGTCCTCGGAAAGTGTTTTCATTATTAACCTAAACCCCTTATAACAACATTTTTGTGTTATTAAATCATTGTTGATGTAATATTACTATTTCAAACTTTACTAATTTTTAGTTCATTGTTGTGTCTGCATTCATGTAATTAGATTTATTTATCTGTCAATTTGTAAATCATTTTTTAACTGAATAGGATAAATTAATAAATTAAATTAAATATATAGTCACCTGAAGAAGGTCGGTCGACAAATTTACAACCGTTTTTGTATTATTAGTCAACACAATCTATTGCTGATTGTTCATTTATCACATTTTGGTTAATGTGTTTTTATTAATTTATTAATATCGAGTTACTGTTTACAGTGTATTCTGCATTTTTTTTTATAAAGAAAGAAACTGTTCTTCGGCACACGCTCGCTTCAAGCTCACTGCTCGAAACACTTTGATTCGACTGTTTCCCCCATAGTGTGCAACACTGCCCTACTCAACCAACATAATTTATTTCTTTACTGTATTATTTTAAAGTTTAGAGTTTCTTACTGAATTACTCAGGGATTTCTATAACTATTTATTTTACTATGTATTCTCAAGTCATCATTTGGTACAAGACATCCTATTCTATTTAGAAAAACTAACCTCTCAGAGTTATATATAATAGAGTTTTGCTGGATACCTGGACACGTGGGCATAGAGGGAAATGAACACGCTGATCGGGCTGCTAAGGAAGCTTCCCAGCGTCGCGACGTTGATTTCATTTTAGTTACCGTTCCAGATGTCAAGAGTGGATTCAAGCATAGATTGTTGGATTTGCGACAAGCATCTTGGGATGTGTTGCAAAATAACAAATTGCGTAGTGTGATGCCCACATTGACTAATAAAATTCGTCCACCTACGTCTCGACTCTCACGTAGAGAAGAGGTGGTATTGTCTAGACTTCGTATAGGCACACACGACTTACTCACGATATTATTCCCAGATGTGATACATGTGATGTACCTTTAACAGCAGAATAGCAGAATGTGCCATGTATGATGCCTTGCGCACGCAATTTGATCTCTCCCAATCATATGAAGAACTTCTTTCATATGATGAAAAGGCGGCAAACTTTCTAAATTTCTCAACCATAGTAATCTGTTTAACCAAATTTTATTCACATCATACACATTTCTTTAATTTATTTATTTTCATTCACATACATAACTTTTATTTTGCTATTACTATCACCATCATCAATTTATTTTGTTAATACACTCAGAAAATAATCTAACCATCAAACACACCTGCAATTAACTCATCT
This sequence comes from Sweltsa coloradensis, assembly GCA_024449915.1. Classification (NCBI taxonomy): domain Eukaryota; kingdom Metazoa; phylum Arthropoda; class Insecta; order Plecoptera; family Chloroperlidae; genus Sweltsa; species Sweltsa coloradensis. The sequence goes on along the minus strand of JAMZAV010001970.1, from coordinate 61,967 downwards.
CATCAACTTTCATTATCACAGGCGGCGCAATATGACTTAACCGGTTGAAGCGCCCTAGTTTCTCACGTCGTCGTTGTTGTATCAATATTAAGTTAATATGTCCAATAAATAAAGCATTGTTTAAAAACTACTCGAAACCAAACTTGGCATTACTATAGCTAGACGGCGGGCGATGTTGTCAGCAGGGTTTTCTTTCATCCTCCTGCCCACTCACACGGAGAGCCATGTCCGACATATTGTTTGATACCCCCCACTGGAATCTATCGTTATTGACTTGAGCAGAGTGCAGCAGAGTTAGGAGATGATAAACACTCGTTGTCCTGGCTGTAGCTACGCGGGCACAGGTGGCTGTGTAGCCCTCAAGAGGAGTTAAGATGTGATGGACTGGGACAGGTGGACTGTGGGTGACCGCTGTCCTCCAGTATACACTGTGTACGTACACCCGCGACCAGAAGTAAATCAAGGGCTGGTAATACTAGATGCAGCTAGAGCCCTTGACCTAGAACAAACTGATCGCAAAAATCTTATTAGTTCTACATCAATTGTTAGCGAAATTGATACAAATTCAAAAAATAAATATAAATATGCAGGAAATGACCATAATTTTCTTTTAATATCAATTTAAATTTATACTTAAAACAATTTAGTAGATGTACTGGTGCACATTTCTCGCTTCATTTTCTGTATGTATGAGTATGTTCCATTTGTCTAATTTAGATATAAGTTCATGTCCAAGCAATTTGAGACGTCACTTGTTGTCAAACTGTCACGGGTCACCCGCCAGGTCCTGACCCAGCTCGATGCTGCTTAACGCGCCCAGCTACAGGTGCCTAGCTCAACACATCACAAACACAGGTCGCGTTGATTCTTATTCAAATGAAGCGAATAAAAATGCAGCTAGGTTAATGTTATGGAGATGTTAGGCGGGCGGCCTACCCACCAGCAGAGCATTAATTAATGTTATTGATCGTATGGCGATAAGGAATTCATTCACTGTGAGGTGTGAGGGAAAATGAAAGTGTGGACTGCAACCAGTTCTCAACCGTCTCGGATGATTGCATTCTCAAGTTGGTGGCATTGCAGACAGACAGACAGACAGGCAGGCAGGCAGGCAGACAGACAGACAGGCAGGCAGGCAGGCAGGCAGGCAGGCAGGCAGACAGACAGACAGACAGACAGACAGACAGACAGACAGACAGACAGACAGACAGACAGACAGACAGACAGACAGATAGACAGACAGACAGACAGACAGACAGACAGACAGACAGACAGACACATGCTGTGGACGTCACGTAGGGAGACAATTTGCCCGCGCGCTCAGAGCACATAGTGTAATAGCTGGGATCTCAGCTAGGCCTGGGTAGTTGTTTGATTGGGTTAGGTTGGACAATCAATCACCATCCTAGCTCGGGGGGCCGTGCTGGACCTGGCTCAACCACTAGACCACTGGACCACTGAGCCACGCAACCACTCACACTCACACACCACTCACAAGCCACTCACAAGCCACAACAGTAACATAGCACACACAGATACATGAGATAATAGTTAATCAAGCACTATTTTAGAAACGATATAATAATGTATGTTTTCATGTAGAAGTTTGCACGAATTGTAAAGGTAGAAATTTAGAACTTTTGAATGTAAACCTCGTTGGTTGTGGTAATGACCTTGGTTGTTCCACGTTGAAATAAGGACCTTCTCGTCCTCAGAGAGTCATTTTGAACATTGTCAGAGCTGATGGGCACATCCGTAGAAACATTGAAGCACATAATATAAAAAACATGTGATTGTGAATGTGAGTGTAGCTATCCACTGGCAGCACATTCTTGAGAGGAGTAATGGGATTGTTTCAGGCCTTACTTTAAGAATTGAAGTCTTATTTGCACGTCAGAGGGATCCACACCTTTGGACATTACTGACTACGATGCAAAGTGTATTTACTTGAATTGTATGAATGTTCAGTGAGTAATTGAGCAATCATATTCTTGAATGAATGTTTTGAGAGAATGCTGAATGAATGAAGAGCGAATGACCAGTAACTGTGCGAAAGTGTGCAAATCCTCCCATACAACTTGCTGCCCCGACACTCTCTGCTCCCGTGCATCCATCACCCCAGCTATCCCTGGTTCCCTGCAGGACACACAGACAGGACACCCCATCCAAGATCAGGACACTTGATCCCTCTCATTCACAGATCGCATCACGCGGATGCACCACCCGTGAAATCTTTTATAAACATTCCCTTAGAAGAAGATTTAACGTATTTTTTACCGAGAAGGGTTAGACAACAATCGGACGATGCGCACAAAGGAGACAGAGAGCGGGCACAGAAGAAAGAGAATCTCTGAGAACTATCTTTAGTGTCTGTATCATTCTCATCCAAGGAACAGCTGCTCGCTAGAGCTGGAGACGCCGGCCATTAAAACCTTGTTTGGGGACGCATTGTCGTTTCACTTCACGTTACATTCATGAGATTAGAATTGTCTCAGGTTCGCAGAGTACTGAATTCAAATTTATTACATTAGAATCATTAAACATTTAAGACTTTGGCAGACCTAATTTGTTCATAAAGGTATGAAAAATGATCTCCGATCTTTACATTGTGTAGTGAGTTCGACGTTTCGGAACCGCTATGGGCTACATCATCAGTCATCAGGACGACTGATGATGATTGATGAAAATGCATCTATCAGTGTCCACTCTTCTTCTTGCTCGAAGGCCTAGGTGTAAATTATCACGTGAATGTTTTAATGAAACTTTCTTTAAACATAGTCACTTTTGAAACTTATTATTTTCTATATATTATAATTATGTCATCTTAGATATGTTCCTATTGTACATTGCTCTTGTAATATTATTAATCTGAAATTTGCTTAATTGTGTCCTTGGCAGAACGGCGAAACCTCTTGATGGGTACGTACGCAATGAAAATTAAAGCTATGCCTAACCATCCAGCAAATCGGGATGTTTTAATACAAAATAATTCAGACACTTTGATAACAAACCCATGACAACCCTTCCAACGGGAATAAGATGTAAACTATTGTTTAATCTTATAGAATTTAATCTGCCAAAAGTCTTTAATTTTGTTTTGATTTCTCGTAAAAGGCGATTCATGAGAAAAAGTCCACCTCGCAAACATCAGCTAGTTAGAGCGGAGTATATTTCTCCCAGAAACCAGAGGCGAGCTCTGGTATTCGTCGTCGGGGACCTTGCCCCCTTCCCTTGACGACCTCCCCGACGACGATGACAATGACACAACGAACGACGACAAAGACGATGACGACCGCGACGTGAGAAACCCCCCTTCCTCCCCTTACCCGTGGCTGGTTCTGACCAGCATGGGCCCCTCCTCCCCTATCCCCCTAGGCTAGAGTGGTGCATTATGACCTAACGGTTGACGCGTCCTTAAAGGGGTATTTAACCGCTAAACTCAAAAAATATATTTCATCTAGGCTAAAGGGCCATTCACAACCAACTTAGTAGCTAACTTAGCCTCTAACTTAAAGGTTTGTCTTATGGAAAACAACACGTCTGTTCATGACCAAACTTAGCCTTTAACTTACATTTATCAGCAACCGAATGTTTGCAAACTCCAAGGTTTTACTTAGCAGCTAACTTAACATTAAGCTTTTAACCAATCAGAGAGAGACTCGAGCCGACAATTTCCGGTCATATCCGATTGAAAACGTAAACAAACAGCAAAAATGGATCCCAAGGAACATCAGCTATTGTTCGATGAAAAGCTATTGAACGAATTCATGAAAAGGCCACTGCTATATGTAAAATCTTCGTCTTTATACAAAGATAAGAATATAAAAGAAAACATTTGGCTATCGATTGGGGCAAAAAAAAGACAACTGACCGTCAGTATTATTAACGTTTATTGCGGTACTAGGCCTAGCTTGGGCCTAGCCCCCAACTAGGGCTAGGCCATGTGAGGTTATGTAAGGCTAACTTCACGTTGTCTTAAATAAATACGTTTTATTATTTTTTTCCCCCGTCTGGGCCCGGGGTAGAATAGGCCCAGAGCATGGCTCTGCTAATCGTAAAAGGCGATTCAAGAGAAAGAGTCCACCTCGCAAACATCAGCTAGAAAGAGCGGAGTATCTTACTCCCCGAAACTAGAGGCGAGCTCTGGCAATCGTCGTCGGGGACCTTGTCCCCTTCCCTTGACGACCCCCCGGCGACGATGACAATGACACAACGAACGATGACAAAAGACGATGACGACCGCGACGTGAGAAACCCCCCTTCCTCCCCTTACCCGTGGCTGGTTCTGACCAGCATGGGCCCCTTTTCCCCACCCCCCTTAGGCTAGAGTGGTGCATTATGACCTAACGGTTGACGCGTCCTTAATCCAAATAAACCAAAAAAAAAAAAAAACAATTATTGTTTAATAAACTGTACAGTCTATAGTCAATCAATTCTATAATGCTACCTAAGTAGAGCTAGGCTAGGCCTACTTACTGAATGCTGAATGTTATTGTATGTCAAGCATTGGCGCGATAAAAGTAAATACTGCAAATCTGTGTTGTGATTGGTTTAAAAACATCTATCATGCACAGCCACCTAAAGTTAGAGGCGACGGTATGGCTGTAAAGCACTCTGCCACGAGCAACATCTAGGAGGCAGTGGCTGTTAAGTTAGCGGCCTAAATATCTATCATGAACAGCAACCTAAAGTTAGAGGCTAAGTTAGCTGCTAAGTTAGAGGCCTAAGTTGGTTATGAATGAGCCTTAACTAGTAATGAATTTAGCAATTAACAAAAAAATTATTGGGGCCACCATGACCTCCCAAAAAATTGTCAAACATGACATTTTTCGAGCTAGGTCCCATCGGCAAAAATCTCCCATAAGAAATAACATGGGGAAGATCTATATGCCCCGTGACCTTGGAGGATTTTGATCCAAAAAAATAATGACCATTATTGACGTACTCGACAGCCTTTTCTGTAAATTCTCTATATTTTGTTTTGTAATTTGGGCAAGTAGTTCGGTCAAAATATGCTGATTACCAAGATGGGGTGTGATTTTGGAATGCAAATTTTTGCGTGTTTGAGGGTATATTTGGGCACAGTTTCAAGACACGATGTTAAAAAGGGGCATTGTAGATTGGTGCTATGCTCTAGTATCTATGTGAACCAAAAAAGAAGCAGGTTAAAGCCGATTTAGGAAATTTTCCAAAACATCAATTTTCGCCAATTTCTAGATCAAAAAAATTAAAAAATTCGTGTTAAATCACAGTTAAAAGATATAATTTTTTAAACGGTCATTTTAGTGTAGTATTGTGCTATAGATCACGTGGTAAAAAATAATTTTTGTGGTTTTCAGCCCCTTTAATCCAAATAAACAATAAAATCTAGTTCCCGTTCCAGATGTCAAGAGTGGATTCAAACAATGATTGTTGGATTTGCGACAAGCATCTTGGGATGTGGTGCAAAATAACAAATTGCGTAGTGTGATGCCCACATTGACTAATACAATTCGTCCACCTACGTCTCGACTCTCACGTAGAGAAGAGGTGGTATTGTCTAGAATTCGTATAAGCCACACGTCTAACTCACGGATATCTCTTAACCAGAGAAAAGGTTATTCCCATATGTGACACATGTGATGTACCTTTAACTGTACATCATATGCTAGCAGAATGTACCAAATATGATGCCTTGCGCACGCAATTTGATCTCTCCCAATCATATGAAGAACTTCTATCATATGATAACGGCGACAAACTTTTTAAATTTCTCATCCAAATTAATGTATTTTACAAAATTTAATTAACATCATACACATTTCTTTAATTTATTTTCATTCACATAAATAACTTTTGTTTTGCTATTACTAACATCATCATCATCATCATTTTATTTTGTTATTTACACTTAGAAATCTATATAATCATCAAACACACCATTAACTCATCTCATTAACTTTCATCATCACAGGCGGCGCAATATGACCTAACCGGTTGAAGCGCCCTAGTTTCTCACGTCGTCGTAGATCACTCTTTAGTTGTTTCTATCGTGTGCGTTATGTAACCTTAATTTTTTATTGTTCTCCTTCGTAAATAAGTTTTTATAACTGAAATAGACGTTAAGCAAATAAATATATTTGGCCTATGTTTTTATTTAAATACTATTATATAGATTAGATTATTACTATAGATTTCTGAAGAAAAAATGACCTTCTGTATGAATAACTACATATAGATTTGGGGTAGTTAGGAGTGAATGACTTTGGGCTAAAATAATAAAATATATGGTATCAATCTAGATCCATAGTGACAATTATCGTGTTGGTACGTTTTGTTCCTATTATTTGTTGGGATTTGTGAATCAATGTGTAAATGTTATTGATATCAATACATTTATTCGTGAATTGTGTTTGTTGTGGTATAATTAATTTTAGTTTTGATTTTGCTATGTAGAATATTACTAAGTTTGTCAAGTCCATGTATTAATATATTAATACACAGAGAAGCCAAGTATGTGGCTTTGTGGACAACGATTTCCATTATTTTAATACAAAATAGTACACAAATGCAAAATAAAAATACAGTTGTAATAATGATCTAATCCTCTCAAACGGCGATCTAGATTTCTAGCATTGAGTTTAGATATGTTCCAAACTGTAGGCTATGATTCTAGCTAGTAGCTCGCTGTTGTTATATTCATGGTGCATGCACTCAACAGAAGCGCATGAGCCAAGCCAACGTGTTTCATTAGATGCACATAATAAACTAATCGATAAATCAAGTCGAAAAGCAAAAGTTCCGACATCCATCATAGCAGTAAAATATATCGATTGTTATCTGAATCAAGGTCGCGATATTACGAGCAACATTTGTTATGGTTATTGCATTTTAATTAGTTTTTGTGATTTATGAAGTTCTGTTGTCATAGCTCTGATGGTGGGTGTTCCAATAAAGTGCTATAGCTAACTTAGAAACTAACTGAGGAAGCTTTGCTGAAATTAGGGTGTGTTTCTCAAAGAAAATAATTATTTATTTTCACAATTGCAGTGTACATATAATGAACACAAATGCCAGAAATGTCCGTATACAATGTATTCCCTTAAATGTATTAATATATTTTATTTACAATGTGCTAAATTATGTACAGCACTATTTTCGAAATGTCACCATTTGACGCAATATTCTTTTTTATGACATTTTTTTAAATTTAAAAAAATAGATTCATTTCCAACTTTGGAATGATTATGTTAATTATTTCTCAATAAGACGACATAATCAAAGTTCATATAGATTAGGTCCCAGGGTTTTAATACTTAGATAAACAATAATTATTTCTCTTGACAGCTCTTTATAAATATAATACTAACCTAATATTGCAAAATGCAAATAATAACATTACAATGTAAAAAAAAAACAAAGCCAAACCGCAATATTATTAAGTGGCCGATATTATTAGTAACTATGAATGTGTTTAAGCTAATCAATTAGTGTTTATTTTCAGGATACATTAATACGTTGCTCAATTTGTAAAACTGGCAATAAGTAGCTAAATATTGGTCAGCTCAATTAAATACAAACAACACCACGTTTCTCAACTGACCATGAACACTTTATTATATTATTGTTCACAAATGAAATAATCACAACACATGGAAACAATAAGAATGGACATATTATAATCACCAAATCGATGATGAAGAGTGGATTCAAGCAACGATTGTTGGATTTGCGACAAGCGTCTTGGGATGTGTTGCAAAATAACATTGCGTAGTGTGATGCCCACACTGACTAATAAAATTCGTCCACCTACGTCTCGACTCTCACGTAGAGAAGAGGTGGTATTGTCTAGAATTCGTATAGGCCACACACGCCTAACTCACGGATATCTCTTAGCCAGAGTAAAGGTTATTCCCATATGTGACACATGTGATGTACCTTTAACCGTACATCATATGCTAGCAGAATGTACCAAATATGATGCCTTGCGCACGCAATTTGATCTCTCCCAACATATTATATAAAACTTCTATCATATGATAACGGCGACAAACTTTCTAAATTTCTCATCCAAAGTAATCTATTTAACAAAATTTAATTCACATCATACACATTTCTTTAATTTATTTATTTTCATTCACATACATAATTTATGTTTTGCTATTAGTATCATCACCATAATTTTATTTTGTTATACACTTAGAAAACAATCTTATCATCAATCACACCATTAACTCATCTCTCAACGTTCAATATCACAGGCGGCGCAATATGACCTAACCGGTTGAAGCGCCCTAGTTTCTCACGTCGTCGTAGTTAGTGTGTATGCTTTGTCGGTATGCTTTATTTAATTATTTTGTTATTTATTTGACGTATATTCAACCCAGTGATTCATTGACTATTGATATGCAGGTCTAAAGCATACGATTTGACTACTCTCGTGTGTATATTGTGTTTACATTCCCATGTGTACGCTCATCAATCTACAGAGAGACGAACAACCACAAACAACTTAACCTGTGCGGTTTCAAAAGTCGTAACTTTGAACGAGTCAATTACTTCTGTGGTCAAATCCGCTGCTATACTTCAATATGTCCTCTATCCACACTTACATATGCGATGTGGCCATGGTCTACTAAACCACGGTAGTCATTCATACTTTGGTACGGATGGTAATCGACAATAGGTTGATGAATAAAGATAACCGATAATAATTCTATACATATGGATATAAATCCTGAAATAAACATCTCTCTTAGCCGGGTATCGAACCCGGGTCTCCTAATTGCCGGTCGGGTGCTTTACCCTTAAGTTACTTAAGGTTAACTTCATAACATATAGATTAATTTACATGTAATCAGTTACACTTGAGGGGGTTTTTCCCGATAAATTAAATTAAGAAATTCTACAAATATTCTTATGTATAATATTTCTTACTAGTTGCAAAAACAAAATAAATTGAAAGGTTATAACGTTGCTTATTACTAGATGAGACTTACTAACTACTACTTACTACTCCTTACTACTTTAATTACTAACTTAAAACATCTTAAGGTTAATCATCAAACACACCATTAACTCATTTCATTACCTTTTAAAGGCAGCGTAATATGACCTCACCGGTTGAAGCGCCCTAGTTCCTCACGTCATCTTTATAAACAATGCAGGAAGTTCCAGGCCATAGGAACGTTTTCAAAGTTAGGGGGGGGGGAGGCAAATCCATTAGAAGATCTTGTTGGGGTCTGTGGCAAAGCCCCAGCAGCCGGAGGCCATTTCGCAAATAAAATTTACCATAGTACAGTTATTTCGTCAAGTTTTAACTGCTATCAGACTCTGTAAACGATGTTTTATTGCAACTATCTGCGGTCTAAGATTCAAAAAATTAACGTCAAGTGGACCATTTTAGTAATTTCAACCTATTTTTGAATGTAATGACGAAGCATACATGCACACATATTCGTTTTACCAAGGTGGGTCCAAGATGGATAAATAAATAAATAAATTAATAAATTGTATTTAGAGTTTACTCACTCAGTTATATGAGTGATTTTCAGTGGGGGACAGTAAATCAAAGCGACCAAGCCAACCCTTTAGGTCCCCGTCTGGGCCCGGGGTAGAATTGGCCCAGAGCATGGCTCTGCTAATCGTAAAAGGCGATTCAAGAGAAAAAGTCCACCTCGCAAACATCAGCTAGTATGAAGGGTAGTATTTTACTCCCCGAAAATAGAGGCGAGCTCTGGCAATCGTCGTCGGGGACCCTTGCCCCCTTCCCTTGACGACCCCTCGACGACGATGACGATAATGACACCACGAACGATGACGAAGACAATGACGACCGCGACGTGAGAACCCCCTTTCCTCCCCTTACCCGTGGCTGGTTCTGACCAGCATGGGCCCCCCCCCCCCCCCCCCCCCCCCTAAGTTAGAGTGGTGCATTATGACCTAACGGTTGACGCGTCCTTAATCCAAATAAACCAAAAAACTGTTTTCTGAAAATAATTGATCTGCGACTGTAATGCCAATACTAGAGACATTCACAATTCACATTTTCTTATCTGTAACTAAAACATACCTAAAAGTGAGGAAATAGTATTAAGACATATTATAACATACATGTTGCCATTCGGATCGATCTAAGAGTCGCTGACTGTAGCATTGAGAAATTTCAATAAAACATGAATTTCCGTAAAAGATTCACTGGTTTTTTATAGTGCGAATTTTAAGGGAGTACACAAAAGCTACACTTTAGAAGTTTAGATGGAAACTAGGAAAAGAATTCATAAGTAAGAAAAATATATAAAATCTTATTTGAATAAACAGTTCGAATTAAGAATACCCATTTCATAGCTTGATTGTTACATTATTTGGAAAATAAGTGTATTTCATGTTCCCAACAGACATAGATACAAACAATTAAAATACATGTTGTGACCATCTTTTTAACCTCTGTAGGCCAAACTAAAGCCCAGTGCACGTGAGAGTGATTCACCAGTGAACGTCCCTGGTGCAGCCGTGTAGGATGCATCACCCGTGTTCGGACATTTGTACCGGAAGCCGCGCAATGAAAGAACAACAGCCAGCTGGCCCCGCAGATAGGAGCTACGGTAGATTCGGCGCTTGTCCCTGCTTGCGCAATTAGAGTTATCGTAACCTAGATACTCCTATCGGGTGTCCTTACTTAGTGTTGTCGGGGTAGCTGGAGGGGAACGGGGTGTGTCGGCCACATGATTGACAGCGCCAGGGCTGCAGGGGGCATTACACTGTATTAGCTCAGACTAAGTGGCAAGAAATTCATTTTGCAGCTTGAAAACAATTTTTTTACTGTTGACTTTTTAGTTTTGGATTGCATCTTTATTTTTTTGGAGGAAAATGCTAAGAATGCAATTTGAAAGGGAATTCGTTTTTGACAGGGAATTATTTTCAAAACATTAGTCAGTGAAACAAATAACACAGTTTATGTATTTTATTTTATTAATTTATTGTAGTGTCAATACTTTAAAATTTAAAAAAAAAATCCTTACCGTGCATTATTATTTTGGTAGAAATATAGTTTTTATCATATATATTTTACATTTACCAGTTTGTATATGATGTTTGAGGGTATAACATATTTAAAAAAAAAAAATAATAATCAAACACACCATTAACTCATCTAGTCAATTGTCATAAACACAGGCGGCGCAATATGACCTAACCGGTTGAAGCGCCCTAGTTTCTCACGTCGTCGTTGGTTTGTTATGGTGGACGATAAACGTGTTATCTAGTTGAGTGCTAGTGACCTATACTTCAGTACAATATCTTGAGAAATCTGAGCTTCATATTGTGTATCCGAGGTGTCTTCAGCGGCAGATTTCAACCCCTTAGTGCGCCTTCAAGGTCACGCACACGGGGTTGTGATAGTACTCACGTGTAGCCATCTGGCCACGTGACACCGCGTCTTGTCTGCCTGCCCAGGTGCTGACATCCACGTCTCCTGTTGTCTCATTGTATCTTTGTACAGACTTTTGTGTCTTCCTGGGTGCTGGGCAGGGTGGGATGTTTCATACTGGATGTAACAATGTATTGTATGAATGAGATAGTCGGCAACAGGATTCCCAATTTTGAATAACAAACTCTCAACGTGATGTATATATTCAATGGCTTATATGTAACTGAATCATTTGAATAAACAATAAAAAACAATATTTAACAATTTAATGTGTTTTTAAGACTGAGATATATACGGCATAATAGTGTGGAGATGGCTTATGTTTTAAATGCTCTAAAGTATACGTAATATTCAACGTTTCACTTCAAATAGTCGCAGCTTTTTCAATGTCGAAATTTTCAATGAAACGTCGATCATACCCTGAAAAGCAAAACGATGAAATAATTCGTATTTACAATTGAATTTTAAAATCTCATTCATTTACTTTTCATTTTTCTCCGTCGGATATTTAGAGATGGCGAGAAATTTTCTCTGGGCCCGGGGTAGAATTGGCCCAGAGCATGGCTCTGCTCATCGTAAAAGGCGATTCAAGAGAAAAAGTCCACCTCGCAAACATCAGGTAGTAAAATGTGTAGTATTTTTCTCCCTGGAAATAGAGGCGAGCTCTGGCAATCGTCGTCGGGGACCTTGCTCCCTTCCCTTGACGACCCCCCGGTGACGATGACAATGACACAACGAATAATGACAAAGACGATGACGACCACGACGTGAGAACACCCCTTCCTTCCCTTACCCGTGGCTGGTTCTGACCAGCATGGGCACCTCCTCCCCCCCCACTAGGTTAGAGTGGTGCATTATGACCTAACGGTTGACGCGTCCTTAATCCCAAATAAAAAATCTTCAATCTAGAAAAATTTTCAAAATAAAATAAAGTTATTTTTATCATAAAAATAGTGATACCAGAAAAGTTTACCTGTCAGTTTTTTCTTAAAAAACAAACTAGTCTTTTTTCGAGAAAAAAATAATATCTTAGAAACCTTTACATTTACTTTTACCACAATTAAGCTTAACGTGTTGAATTGTTCTCAACTCTCACTTTAACGTCGAAACGGATTTAATCGATGCAAACTGTTCAATAACAGTTGTACTTATTATTATTATCTTATTATCATAACTTGTCCATTACTCTGTTGTTCCCTTTAGAAACTAACTACCTGCCTCCTCGTACAATCGTAAGTAATGTCTACACGCATTGAGTTCATAACTTACCATTGCTACTTCCATAAACCTGTGGTTGAGTTGAGCAACGGAACTCACAGCTCTCATCTCGAGGAAGCGAACTCACATTTGACTGTCGCACCTGTAAACCGCACTTGCGTCATCTTCTAACCAGCCAATCAGCATCCGAGAAATAAACCGCACTTAAAACTAAAGATCATGGCAACCGAAGACGTAGATGAGGTGTAAAATAGCCGCAAGAAATTAATATTAAAGTTTGCATTTGTTAAAACGCATTTAAATCATTCTTGTGGTACACGCTATTTGTAGAATTATAACTAATATTGCCATATGACTTAGAACAACTATTAACTGGTTTGATCAAGAGAACTGAATTGTTCGGGAAATCTTTGGCTTTTAATAAAATATGGATAACAGTAACTGTTGTCAATGTTTAAATTATGAAAGAACCTATGACTGTACACTGTCGTTAAGGATGGGACGTTAAGCCGTTGATTTCCGTGGTACTTTTCGAAAGGAGTAAGCTATGTGCCGGCAGCCGGCACCGGGTTTCCCCTCCTCACCCTTCATCCTCATCTATCACCACTCATCGTCTCGAATAGCCTAAGTTCATAAATACAAATCAATCATGCAAACCTTCTATTTCTCAATATATATTTCCGGTTAGTTAAATTTTACTTTGTCTATTGTTGTGCCTTACTTCTTCTTCTCTTCTCCACTTACCAGGTTGAAAGACAATATTATTTCTCGGCCTGTTAAATTATGCGTACACGGGTATCCTGGTGAATGGTATTTCAATCCGTCGTTTAGAGCCCGAGCTAAGTGTTAGGACACAGTTTAACTCAGGTCGTCGTTGTAACGGATCGAGGGACGAACATTGAAAGTGGGTCCGCGCAGCGTGCACAACCCATGGTACAAGGATATCTCTAAGGAAGAATATCATCGGATCATGTGCACAACCAAGAGAAGATCCCATTGTGTGATGCTGTAAGACAAACTTGGTACTGATGCTTTGAAGCTATAACTGAGTGTCAAGCTAGAATGTGTAGCACATTTTCAAATATTGCTAAGATTCTTTATTCTTCATTACTATCATCACCATCATTTTACTTTCTTACACTTAGAAAACAATATAATCATGAAACACACCATTAACTCCTCTCATTAACTTTTGATATCACAGGCGGCGCTATAAGACCTAACCGGTTGAAGCGCCCTAGTTTCTCACGTCGTCGTAATGTTTGGCGTTGTGTGTTAATGGCGTCATCACAGTCTGATATCGCCATCGTGAGGTACCACTTCAAACGCAAATGTCGAGCCCTATCAGTGACACTTACTTTGTTTCCTAAGCGAACCTAGACCCTGTGACCACATTGTGATTCTGGACCCTTTCCCTTGACGACGATGACAACAATTACACCACGAACGATGACAAAGACAATGACGACCACGACGTGAGAACCCCCCTTCCTCCCCTTACCCGTGGCTGGTTCTGACCAGCATGGGCCCCTGCCCCCCCCCCCCTCCCCCAGGTTAGAGTGGTGCATTATGACCTAACGGTTGACGCGTCCTATATCCAAATAAAAATTTAAAAAAAACCATATTGTTATCTAAGGTTTTTACTCACCTAAATATTCATGCACTTTTCGTAACATGACGACAGTAACCTTAGTAAATTTAATAAAAAGCATTAAATCGTGGCAACTATCATTATCACTATCATTATCATTCTTTATTTAGCAAATAAAGCTATTACAACACATAAAAATATACAAAAATATTAATTTTCAATATCAAATTTACAAATTAACAATTTGATAAATTGACATATTTAACCAATTTCAGCATTACAGATTGTAAACAATATAAACCAAAGATGGTAGCTTTTGTTTCTAGAGAATCTGTTTTGAGTTGTATTCCATCCACCGCTTGCTTTATGGATCATGAAAAATTAGCTAAATAATTATGTTTACATTCTTTTATTATCACGCGATTTAATTTAGTGAAGAATAGAATGTGTATTGCTGAATGCTTACAATGCCAAGTTCGTTAACAAAAATAAATTAATTTAAATTATCCAATAATTTGACATATAGAACTAAGGCGGTTCTCTGTATTGACGGGAATCTACCTCACAATGGCGGCTAGTGCATACTTCCTTTACTTTGCCTTGCATTAGCTTTTTTAAACCAAAATTGATATAATTCTGGAATTTCATCATTCTACTTTTACATTTATATTATTTTAGTGATTTTTCTCTAAAATGACACCTTCTATCTTCTAGTTTGTCTTAGTATCCTTCTTGTTATGTGCTTGCTGGTCCTGGAACCCGCTGCCAACAGAGCTAGAACACGTGGATGCTCAGGACCAGCCAGGTGAGAGGTGTCTTACTCGGTTGAGGAAGAGAGTGTTTCCTCCAATGCGGGCGCCTGTATTGTAAGTGCTTGGTCGAGACCTTGACATATAGAAGGCCGTGTCATACGTCATCACAGCTGCTGCTGCGTGGCCCACAGAGGCTGTGTAGTGCTCATCCACTTTACAGGGAGGTGGAGAATTGACTTGGTTTCAGCGATCTGTCTGTTAACAAACATGAAATAAAATATATTGAGTAAAAATTATGATACTTTCTTTAAGTTCTTGATAAAATTAGACAGTTAGGATCTTAAATGCTATAAGTGTATAGTTTGACAATACAATTTCGAAATTTGTATTGCAAATTGGCATTATGAGATAACAACTTAAATGTACGTTCCGTTGTAGGCAGTTCAGCTCATTCTCTCGATTACAATGGTGCCCTTACACACGTACAAACCAATATAATATTGTTACTACCACATTCAAATTCAACTATGTTTTATCTTTATAACCCTACTACTCTGGTGACGTCAACATCTTCACTCCTCTTCAAAGTCTTGAGGTCGTGACTAGATCATCACAGATGAATCAACTTCAGTCACTCATACTGCCATTCTTCATCACTACAACACATGCGCATCTTCTAAATTAAAATCTTTATATTATGTATCACTTATTAAAAACAGTTTGCTCAGTACATTGCCTTAATTTTTTGTCATTTGCTACACAACGTTGTGGTCTGCACCGATATGTACAGCCTCAGTTTTTCACTGCAGAGTTATTCGCCATACGTAAAGCTCTTAAAAACATTCTATACGTTGCTGTTGTGGAGAATACCTTTTGTGTTCAGATAGCTTGAGTTCACTTCAAGCTACAAAACTCATGTATTCTAGTCATCATTTGGTTCAAGACATCCAACGACGTGAGAACCCCCTTTCCTCCCCTTACCCGTGGCTGGTTCTGACCAGCATGAATCCCTCCTCCCCCCCCTAGTTAAGAGTGGTGCATTATGACCTAACGGTTGACGCGTCCTTAATCCAAATAAACCAAAAAAAGCGTAGTGTGATGCCCACACTGACGAATAAAATTCGTCCACCTACGTCTCGACTCTCACGTAGAGAAGAGGTGGTATTTTCTAGACTTCGTATAGGCCACACACGCCTAACTCACGGATATCTCTTAACCAGAGAAAAGGTTATTCCCATATGTGACACATGTGATGTACCTTTAACCGTACATCATATGCTAGAAGAATGAACCAAATATGATGCCTTGCGCACGCAATTTGATCTCTCCCATTCATATGAAGAACTTTTATCATATGATAACGGCGAAAAACTTTCTAAATTTCTCATCCATAGTAATCTATTTAACAAAAATTAATTCAAAAAAAATCTGGCAATCGTCGTCAGGGACCTTGCCCCCTTCCCTTGACGACCCCCCGGCGACGATGACAATGACACAACGAACGATGACAAAGACGATGACGACCGGGACGTGAGAAACCCCCCTTCCTCCCCTTACCCGTGGCTGGTTCTGACCAGCATGGGCCCTCCTCCCCATCCCCTAGGCTAGAGTGGTGCATTATGACCTAACGGTTGACGCGTCCTTTATCCAAATCAACTTAGGACTTTGAGTGGTGCATTATGACCTAACGGTTTTACGCCGTCCTTATTCCAAATAAACCAAAACATACTCAACACACCATTTCTTTAGTTATTTGTTCCATTCACATAAATAACGTTAGCCTGTTTTTACGTGTCATTCATCATCATTTTATTGTTAGTTTCACACATTTGAAGACAATTTTACTTAAACACACCACTAAGTCATCTCATCATTCAATATTAGGCGGTTGCGCATATTGACCTAACTGTTGAAGCCTGGTTTCTCACGTCGTCGTTCATCGCTGCTGTCTCACTTCAGTGAGGGCTTCACATCAGTTCAATCAGTGACATGGGTATAATTCACATGACCAAGGCTGGTCATTACTATAAATTTGCACGGTTTTAGTTTGTTGATGTTTTATACTGACTTTTTGTCTGGAAATTTTAATATCATATCTGTTGTACAAATTGTCAGTTTTTCTGTGACTTCGAGCAACAGCATTGGTCGCAGAGACCAATTAAAGATACTATATTATTTCATAATTGTGTAACTTCGTCCATGACATACACCCACTTTAATTAACTTCATACACATTTCTTTCTTTTCTTTATTTTCATTTACATACAAAACTTTTATTTTGCTATTACTTTCTTCATCTTCAATTTATTTTGTTATTTATACACTTAGAAAACAATCTAATCATCAAACATACCTGCATTAACTCTTCTAATTTACTTTCATTCACAGGCGGTGCAATATGACCTAACCGGTTGAAGCGCCCTAGTTTCTCACGTCGTCGTCTACCCTTACCGCCACTCATATACACCCGTTCAGTCGGCATCCTTTCGTCCTTGTTTCCGTTGTATCTTGCTCCGGTTCCTTTCTTGGGTTTTGCGTCTTCTTGTCTGTTTCGCCAGGGCCCGGGGTAGAATTGGCCCAGAGCATGGCTCTGCTATCGTAAAAGGCGATTCAAGAGAAAAAGTCCACCTTGCAAACATCAGCTAGTAAGAAGGGTAGTATATTACTCCCCAAATCTAGAGGCGAGCTCTGGCAATCGTCGGCGGGGACCTTGCCCCCTTCCCTTGACGACCCCCCGGCGACGATGACAAAGACAATGACACCACGAACAATGACAAGGACAATGACGACCGCGACGTGAGAAACCCCCCCTGCCTCCCCTTTCCCGTGGCTGGTTCTGACCAGCATGGGCCCCTCTTCCTCTCCCCTCCCCTAGGTTAAGAGTGGTGCATTATGACCTAACGGTTGACGCGTCCTTAATCCAAATAAACCAAAAAAACACCATTTAAACGTTGAATTTAATTTGGCTAGATTCGAATCCATATTTTTCTATCCGATACCATCCTTGAAATGACTCTTTCATGCCATGCTCATAAACTAATCAACCTTGATAAGCACAACACTAACATGCAACTTGGTGCTTGATAGTTTACCACAGCCTAACAGCATCGGAGGATATGGCTCACATTGAGAAGGTCCTTGGCTTGATCCCAGCCTCAGTCACTAGCAACCCTAAGGCTTTCCTCAGGCAGCCAGTGAATGATGTTATTAGACCCTCTACATACACATACTGCACATCTAGCTGTCCACACCCTGCATGTGCCATGTTATTACCCCGAGAAGTCAGTGTACAGGTTTCCTGCGTACAATCATTATTACCTAATGCAAAACACCATTCAATTTCACCATACACCAGACTCAAAAAATATAATTTGTAGCTTTACAACAAAGTACTGGAATTGCAACCTGCCTTAAACATGGTTCTGCAGCTAACTAAAAGCTCGCGAAGAGTTAAGCATATTTTCGCAAGGTTCTCTGGCATCTTAATCAAGGTGTGGTGAGCCCAAGCCCCCTTGACACCGAGATGTGAACGAGCATGTCGGCCAGCTGGGACGCTGAGATGCTTGGGCGTGCCGAGCAGTATAGGCTGGGTCAAAGAATCTTTAATTTCTCTTAATTTATTCAATTGAAGACGCAACCTTGGGACAGAGCGAAACTGAATGACTAGACTAGATACTTGGGTTGACACGACCCACTGGGCTGGCTGCAGGGCTCACTGTGAGACGAACAATACTCAGCCATAGCAAGGAACAATACTCAGCCATAGCAAGGAACAATACTCAGCCGTAGCAACGAACAATACTCAGCCATTGCAAGGAGCAATAACTGAATGACTAGTCTAGATACTTGAGATGACACGACCCACTGGGCTGGCTGCAGGGCTCACTGTGAGACGAACAATACTCAGTCATAGCGACAATCAATATTGAGCCACAGTAACGAACAATACTCAGCCATATCAACGAACTATCAGACATAGCAACGAACAATATAAAGCCTCAGAAAAGATCAATCTTTATAGCTATAGTAACGAACAATATTGTCAAACCACCAGAGGGAATGGGACACATTTGGCAGTTGGCACATAGCTATTCGCTCGGCCAAGAAGCATCCGACGCATATAAAACTTTGCAAAGTTGTCAATAAACCATGTATGGACAGCATCACATTCAAAGTTTTTTAAATTTGGTCCTAATCAGTCAGAAAAAAATCAGGAATAAATTTTGGACATTTTAACATAATCAAAAATCGAGTAAAACCATTTATTTATTGAAAATTATTTTAAAACAAATGTTTGAAATGTATGACCGTAGAACCCTATTCTTCCACCTCCGTGACAACTGCCCAAAAATTCAACTACCTGCAGTTTTCTCATCCAAAGTAATCTATTTAACCAAATTTAATTCACATCATACACATTTCATTCTTTTCTTTCTTTTCTTTCACGTACATAACTTTTATTTTGCTATTACTTTCATCATCATCAATTTATTTTGTTATTTATACACTTAAAAAACAATCTAATCATCAAACATACCTGCATTAACTCTTCTCATTTACTTTCATTCACAGGCGGCGCAATATGACCTAACCGGTTGAAGCGCCCTATAGTTTCTCACGTCGTCGTGCGAAGTCAGTCAGACTTTGAACCGCAATTTGTTTAAAACGCATAAAGTTTATTTCACATTCTCTCAGATGTAATCATTTATAATTCCAATTTTTACTGTCATAACGTTTTAAATCACTCTTGTCCCAGCCTTAATGTTCCCAGCAAGAACAAAACAACAATACTGTATTTGACGTTTCTTACGTCAGACAGTTTACCCCCTGGGCCACGGCAGCTTCATGTGGGGCCTAGTAGTAAATTAATATCTCGCTATTTTCATAAACAGTAATTAGCAAGATGTGGTGTCTGTCTGTCTTCACTGCAGGTTATGCAAGGAATTTCCGTCCTCGGTTTGTTTTTTGTTGTTAGAAGAGTGTTGTTTTTTAGCTGGCTGCTGTAGGGTGCGCATATGTTTGTTCTCCTCCCCGGGGCCAGGCCAGGTTAGGTTAGGCCAGACAGGTGATTAAGTGGACCCAGCCAGGTATTCGGGGGTCGGGAAGAATGTTCATGGCTTGACTTGGCTTTGACTGAGGAGTTGGGTCAAGATTGGTGGTACAGGGAGGCGAATGGCATCTAGAATTTCAACAGTTTCATTGGTGGGTTTTAAATGTGAATCTGATTTGAAAAGTGTAGCTCCCAATCAAAATGTAAAAAAAAAAAACACCAACTAGAAAAAATACAAATCTTACAATTAAAAATTTTAAAAAAATATAGCCCTAACAAATTTTGATTATCTTTCATTAAGAATTTGGTGTTGGGAAAGTATTTAAAAGAAATGAACAAGCACCTATGCCTTTGTTTACATTGCAAGTATTAGTATAATGTTTTTACCACTGTGTATTTTCGTAAACGTACAAACAAACATTTTGGGGAATTGTCACATCAGTCAACAAAATCAACAATCACCGTTGTGTTCTTTGTATAAAATATTTTAAACTATACACAATACACTTTATTTAAACCACTATGGGGCATTCACTGAAAAAACTGAAAATAAATATAAAATGAATACAAAACTTATTGTTTTAACGGTTTTTATTACGATAATTTTGCCAATGATTCGAAACTGAAAATACTAATGTCGTAATATTAATACACAACAAATGGTTGTAATCGTTTCTATAACGATTATTACATATATTTCGTTGTTGTTGTGTTTGCCAGAGTGGTGCTGACCCAGTGCGTGGCGTGGCTCCCCTGCAGAGGACCCGGTGTTGATGTTCAGGGGTCCTCCCAGGGCAGTGAGTGAGGCACAATAGAGAGAAGGAAGGTTACCTCACCGGCATCAAGTGTGGGCGTCTTCGAGCAACAGGCTTAATGTAAGTTTCTGAAAGTGAAAACTACATTCCTCTCCAGCCCCCCCCCCCTCACTACACCGCCTAGTTCACGAGACCGAAAGTCATGTGTGTGTTGGCTAGCCTGACTTACAAACACACACGCATCGTCGCGAAACATATCCATGTATGTACAACAAACCACGTCGATGTACAGACACACTTAAGTCACAGACGTGTTGAAAATGAAATTGTTAAACACTTTCCTAATTTATATTGAAACTGAAAACGAAAACGATTTAAAACAACAAACTTAGTAACATTACCATAATATGGAAATGAGATTCTATAATAACCAGTTTCTTCCGTTTGTCCGGTGAAGTATGGTATTAAACATTTTATACAAGGGAACTTTAAAACGAATTTACTCGTAAAATACTTAACGGAATGATTTGAAATTTAGACTGTGGCTAGAACTCATAGTTGTACAACAGTTGTGCGAGTTTAAAGTTGATTGGTTCGAGGATTCGTGAGTTATCGACATTTTAATTTCGTCCGATGTTTTTCGACTCGCTAGTATAAACTCATGCATAGTTTGTAGGTCTCATTTGAATAGATTTAAATACGCGGCCGGATCGATTATGTTGGCTAGGTCATGGGCAGTGTTGTATATATCAGTATATATTAGCCGGGAATGCCAAGTAATGTACCCGTATTTCGGCAGAGGGTCGGTGAACTGTTGTTTGTGGTAGCCCGACAACATAACCTCACTTCATCTGGTGGTGGCTTGACGCGCGCCATTACAAGGTGGCGGTGCTGATTGGGAGGGCTATGTTAATCCTAGGAGGGGTTTTACATATTGTTTGTCGCACGCATTGTTGATGGGTACATGATAGGGCGAGGAAATATATCTTGTGAATCATAATCAACTGTGAAGGAGGACAGTACCAGCGGTTGACGAAGAAGAAACGAATTGTCCGTCAAGATTGGCATCGAGAACTATACATAATATTATTTCCTTCGTTATTGATGGATCTTGGAGGGTAACAGCTGTTATAATGGAATGAATGCTGTGTGTGTTGTCTGGCTAGTAGCATGTGAGTTGTATTTACAAAGGTAAACAAATACAAATTTAATAATGTGTTGAAGAAGATGATGTACCGTGAAACAACATGTTTTGTGAATATGACATTTTGGTATATACTTGAAAACATGGAAATGATAAATCATGAAAACGAAACACGTCTAAACATCATCATTATAATAATAATAATAATAATAATAATAATAATAATAATAATAATAATAATAATAATAAAAGTAATAATAATAATAATAAAAATAATAATAATCAAACACACCATTAACTCATCTAGTCAATTGTCATAAACACAAGCGGCGCAATATGACCTAACCGGTTGAAGCGCCCTAGTTTCTCACGTCGTCGTCATATGACGCATGAGCCACTAAAATATATTATAATTACTTCTTCAAATGTTTCTCTAAAATAAATAAGATTATTGTTTGTGTAACATTTGACTTGGGCCTCGTGAAATTAGTGATCAATGAAACTAAAAACCCATTTATAGTTCGAACTTATTTCACGGGGCTCTACGTATGACTAATTGAAAAGCTGTAAGTATTTATTGGACCATATATAGTTCATGAGAGTGTAAATGTATATTACACACAGTATTTGTTCAATAAAAGTAAAACAAATCTGTGCATGTCTAGCATCCCGGGTATAGGTGGTATAAGGACGGTATAATGCAGGACATGGCAGGATAAGGCCTGGTTAAGTCTGGGCAACTCTCATCCAATCAAAAATTTCCAATGCAACAACAGACACAACAAATGTTATTTTCCACTGCATTCCACAGCCATGTAAATCAGCAAATTAGCAAAAGAACACTAAAAATTTCCACCACCTTTTGTTTTACTTTTCATTTAGTGACAGGAGTTTGCGTGAATTCATTTAAAGAAAAGAAAAGGCTTATTATTGCCGTAAATTTTGGAATAGCCTAGGACTATCATACCATTCTTATCTGCATTAGGCTTTAGTAATCAAAACTAGTTATTTGTGCGGAATGGTGTCAGAACATGGTCGTGCAGGCCTAGGGTTGCCTAGGAGGGCCTAGGGCTTGTCAAACGTGTTATGTTAGAATAATTGAATGTAGTCCTATAGCCTAATGGAACTTTAGGCCTACATGTTGTATTATGAATAATTTTCTACATCTGGGCCTAGGCCCGGACGGTTTCTGATTTGTTTATGAGAGTTAATGACAATTTTTCTCGTTTTACACATAGATGCAAAATTTAAAATGTCCGCCATCTGTTACGTATTTTCTTATCCCCGGTCGAGGCGGGATAAGTCTTCATGAATTGGAATTCGGAGTTATACCGCACTTATACCACCTAACTCGGCTTATACCGGATAAAAATGTACATGAATCGGGGCCCTGGTAAGAATATTTACCATTTTATTGCAACAATTATCTGCTATCTCGTCTGTGAAGTTGCATCTATATATCCAGCCACAGCGAAACAATGGGTACTGCTTCAATAATTACTGAAGCAAGTACAATGGCTACATACATGTAATAACCGTAAATATCATCAATCAATTGCGATGTACTGGACTAAACAATCATCCACTGTGACACAAATTTAAATGCAAATACGACGCCCTTATTATTTTGAATTGAAGAATTAATTCAAAACATTATTCCAGTCCTACACAGTACACACCTCAATAATATTGTTTTGATAAAATGTTATCCTGACCAACTTACTACGAATCATTGTGCTGTATTTACACATTCACAAAGCTGTAGTGGTGCAGGGTCCATGGTTGAATATCATTTCGAGTAATGTAATAATACTCATTATAATTAAAGCAATAGTTGTATCTATCTCCGGATGCTGGTACCCAATCTAATAAGTCAGCATGTTGCTATTTCACTTCTGCTACAATATTATTGCAGATTTTGCGTCAACTTGCACTCATCATTACGTAATCTTTCAATTCTACGTACATTGTTTAACTATAATGTGTATATTTTATGAAATTCACATCATACACATTTCTTTAATTTCTTTATTTTTATTCACATAAAAAACTTTTGTTTTGCTATTACTATCATCATCATCATCATCATCAAATTGTTATGTATATACATAGAAAACAATCTAATCATGAAACACACCATTAACTATCTCATCAACTTTCATGTTCACAGGCGGCGCAATATGACCTATAATTGGTTGAAGCGCCCTAGTTTCTCAAGTCGGATAAAGTTTGAAACACTATTTCTCAATATTTTTCACCAAATACATTTTATCCGCCCACTTTAAAAATACTTGAAAATCGTTCGCTGTTAGTTTGTAAAAGAAATAGCTTCGTTCACCCCTTTCATCCACCTGTTCTTGCCCTAGTTTGAATACTGTCGATGATTTAGACCAAGCTCTGCCTATAATGATACGTCTTACACCTTCTATTAATCTATTCCAACCAAACAAAACATTTTCGTAATATGATTAATTCAATAATCTCAATATATTCGACCCCATAAAAAATCTGTATCAACTTGACAAAGGCCAATTAGAATAATTTCGAATGTAAATGTTTGGTCTGCAAAAAGAGCGTCTATTTTCTTGGTTCTATGACACGTCACACGGCACACGGTACCTGGTATATAGGTCCCAGCACCTCCCTGGGCTATACACGATATAGGCTCACAATAAGTGGGCCTACCACTTATAATAGGCCTTGCAATCAAAACAGATGCAGCTCAGTGGAAGAAGTCGTTTCACATTTACATATTTAACAAAAGAACGC
This sequence comes from Sweltsa coloradensis, assembly GCA_024449915.1. Taxonomy (NCBI): domain Eukaryota; kingdom Metazoa; phylum Arthropoda; class Insecta; order Plecoptera; family Chloroperlidae; genus Sweltsa; species Sweltsa coloradensis. The sequence continues at coordinate 37,281 of JAMZAV010001970.1, read as the reverse complement.
AGACTTATGTTATGTCCTACAATGATAACATAATGTGGACTGCTGCTAAATCGTAGCGCTCAATTAGTTCAAGAATCAAGATATTGGATAAACTTGGAGGTGGAATTCTAGTCTAGTTATTATCAAGTCTTTTAATAATACACAATCCAAATCTTGTAAATGTTATCATGCATCAATAATAAATAATAATATTGTAAAAAAAAAATAATGACTACAAAACCAAGACTGTTCTCCTGCAGAATCAAACTTAAATATCACGCACAAAAGTCAAAGAGTTTTGAAACTTTCCCTATGCCACATGTTATAAACAGTATTTTGCAGCTTGAAATTATTCTGTTTGCAACCCTTAGCGGTTATCTTGTTTATGATCGATTCGACTTTCACGTAGAGAAGAGGTGGTATTGTATAGAATTCGTATAGGCCACACACGCCTAACTCACGGATATCTCTTAACCAGAGAAAAGGTTATTCCCATTTTTGACACATGTGATGTACCTTTAACCGTACTTCATATGCTGGCAGAATGTACCAAATATGATGCCTTGTGCACGCAATTTGATCTCTCCCAATCATATGAAGAACTTCTATCATATGATAACGGCGACAAACTTTCTAAATTTCTCATCCATAGTAATCAATTTAACAAAATTTAATTCACATCATACACATTACTTTCTTTTCTTTCTTTTCATTCACATACATAACTTTTATTTTGCTATTACTTTTATCATCATCAATTTATTTTGTTATTTATATATTTAGAAAACTATCTTCTCATCAAACATACCTGCATTAACTCTTCTCATTTACTTTCATTCACAGGCGGCGCAATATGACCTAACCGGTTGAAGCGCCCTAGTTTCTCACGTCGTCGTGGTATGATCGATTCCAAACTCTTTGTAACTGTAAAAAAAAAAAAAAAATCAAATACGTACCAGGGCAATAACAATAATAGCAAACAATTGATGCTTTTAATTACTTTAAATAAAAACAACCATTATTTTAAACGTATTTAAAAGTTGCATAAGGTCAACCATAAATTAAATCACAGCTACCATCTATACTTATATCATTTAACGGTTATATTGTTTGATCAAATTGCCAAAAGGGTACCTTCTACCCATTTACAATATTATGGGGTCCCCAACTTCTCCAACCATTAGAATACAAATGGTTGCACTTGTTTTTATTCAGCTGCAGTGTGTGTAAAGTGTAGACGACATATATTTTCAAAAACCACGAAAAGGTCCCCATATTTGATTTTAAATATCTTGTTGTATATCATTGTTTTGCGTTACTATTTCATACAATAGTTTTGAGTCGATTGTTCTACGAGAGTGTACACAGTGTAAGACAAACATCTTATGAGGGCTGCACCTTTCTGTACAGGATGCACTTGACTTGAAGTTAATTATTTATGATTAGCAGAGATAAGATATTGATTATTATCGCGTTTATTTCCGCTACGCTTGGTTATCTGATTAGCCCAACGTCACAGATCTAAGTTAATGTGAGTGTCAGAAAAACTCTCAAGTTTTTGTACCCGCAGATAAAAGGCAGGTTGAACAACAGGTGTCAAAACACGTCAGCGACTCGAGATGAAGAAACCCAGAAAGAAACCAACGCGATCGAACCATTTCGAACATGTAATTATTCCAAACACTAATTGTCCGCTAGCTGTCATTGCAATCGACCCAGTCTATAATCACACCGATAAGAAAAACAATCGCTCTAGATTAAATGTTTTTGTCGGACACAAAAGGGCAGGCGTAAGTGTTGATCCATTGTTAGACCGAAATGAAATTCAACCAATTACTTAATTATCCGAAGACAAAGCTCTGGGGGTAAAGACGATGACGATATTAAAACATATCGCCGATGAATAAAACATCTCCCGGAGATTGCCGATGATTGCCGAAGGCGACGCTCGCCCCGAGGGTGTCGTGACTGTCCCGTCTCTTCGGGTGTTCGTGTCGCGGTCCGCGCGTGCGCAGTAATTAATATCTCTTGTTTTTTGTCTCGGAGAGATATGTTCTCGAAATTATTATAATTATTATGATTATTAGTCCTTAGGGTTTTCTAGTTTGAGTGAGCGTCGTTAGAGCTAGACCTCGGGGATGGGTGGTGCGAGAAGTCTCCGCCAGGAGGCTGAGAACTGCATGGCCTTCCTGCAACGAGCTAAAGTGCTTAGACAAAATGGCGAGGGTTTCGTTTTTGTAACCTTCAAATTTTTGTCAAAAGTTCACCTGCTTTGTACGTAGTTCTAAAACGTTCAAATCCAACAACCAACCGCGACGTGAGAACCTTCCACCCCTTAACCGTGTCTGGTTCTGACCAGCATGGGCCCTTCCTCCCCATATCCCCTAGGCTAGAGTGGTGCATTATGACCAAACGGTTGACGCGTCCTTAATCCAAAATAAACAAAAAAAACCTTCATATTTTCGTTCCGCTAGAGGTAGCCACATGCCAGATACTCCTATCCTGGCACTTATTCCTCAATACGGTTCACACTTATCGCTCTATATCACGCCATCACATATTATTCTCTTCTCTCTATTCTAAGAGGCTTGAGGCCAATGGAAATGAAAGAAAATTTGTTGGAAACAAATATAACCATCAAACATACCATAAACTCTCGAACCCCGAGCCCTGGCTCGCAGCTCCTAGCTCGACACCCACGGCCCACGGCTGGGACTCGAACCCCGAGCCCTGGCTCGCAGCTCCTAGCTCGACACCCACGGCTGGGACTCGAACCCCGAGCCCTGGCTCGCAGCTCCTAGCTCGACACCCACGGCTGGGACTCGAACCCCGAGCCCTTCTCGCAGCTCCTAGCTCGACACCCACGGTTGGGACTGGGATCACGTCCAACGATTCTGTCGTTTAATCCGCGACCTTTACGAAAGCAAGGTCACCGTATGTTTAGCAACTTTTACCCACTTCACACATTTCCTCGGCAACAACTTCGCGTCACGACTGTGGTGGCCTAGACATGTCAACGTCGAGGATACTGGTCGTAACTTAGCGGCCAACACAGACAGACTTCACTGATGAAGCGACGGATCGATATTTTATAACGTAATCGATTAATCGACAATCGCAATATATAAACTTCAATTTCTCGTTTAGAGTTGTTTTTCGTGTTTGCAAACCTGCAGTTTAAATTATGTCTAAGTCATATGATAACGGCGACAAACTTTCTAAATTTCTCACTCATATAAAAAAAAAATTCACCTCATACACATTTCTTTAATTTCTTTATTTTCATTCACATACATAACTTTTATTTTGCTATTACTTTCATCATCATCAATTTATTTTGTTATTTTAATTTATATTTGTTTTTTTATAAAACAATCTAATCAACAAACACATTGTCACAGGCGGCGCAATATGACCTATAACTGGTTGAAGCGCCCTAGTTTCTCACGTCGTCATTCGTTAGGTTTGATAAATTTTTGTCTTTACATATTGCACAGTGGATTTGGATAAAGAAGTTAGAAAATTTATGCATGGATATTGTAATATTAATTAAACATTGGCCTATAAAGCAAATAAGCTTATATAATTTTAGAACTCATAATATTATCTGTACTATTAACATCATGAAATCAAGTCAAAGTTGCACACAATTGTTTACTATTAATCTACAAAAAAAAAATCTTTAGCATATATTTTACTTTAATGTGTTTCATATTAATACCCCCTTGAACCCAACAACTCAAAGTTTATTGTTTATCTGAATTTGTAACTCTGTAATCACTGTGTCAGGCTACAGAGAGCCACAAGTGCCTTGAGCTGATAGTACTGGTCTGTAAGATTCTCTAGCTCACAGTCTAGTATTGTGCAACACAGCTCTCAAGTAGGCCTACACAAGTAGCGTCTGGGCCCGGGGTAGAATTGGCCCAGAGCATGGCTCTGCTAAGCGTACAAGGCGATTCAAGAGAAAAAGTCCACCTCGCAAACATCAGCTAGTAAGAAGGGGAGTATATTACTATCAGAAACTAGAGGCGAGCTCTGGCAACTGTCGTCTACGACAACTCCCACTTCCCTTGACGACCTTCCCGACGACGATGACAATGACACCACGAACAATGACAAATACGATGACGACCTCAAAGTGAGAACCCCCCCTTTCCTCCCCCTACCCGTGGCTGGTTCTGTCCAGCATGGGTCGGGGCCCTTCCTCCCCTCCAACCCATATCTCCTAGGCTAGAATGACGCATTATGACCGCACGGTTAACGCGCCCTTAATCCAAATAATTAAAAAACTGTCCCCAAGTTATTCCATTCATAAGGTATATAAGGTGATGTGGGTCAAAATAACAAATTGCGTAGAGTGGATGCCCACAAAATTCGTCCACCTACGTCTCGAGTCTCACGTAGAGAAGAGGTGGTATTGTCCAGAATTCGAATAGGCCACACACGTCTAACTCACGGATATCTCTTAACCAGAGAAAAGGTTATTCCCAGATGTGACACATGTGATGTACCTTTAACCGTACATCATATGCTAGCAGAATGTACCAAATATGATGCCTTGCGCACGCAATATGATCTCTCCCAATCATATGAAGAACTTCTATCATATGATATAACTGCGACAAACTTTCTAAATTTCTCACCCAAAGTAATCTATTTAACAAAATGTTTTCACATCATACACAGTTCTTTAATTTATATATTTTTCATTCATATAAATATTTTTTGTTTTGCTTTTACTATCATCAGAGTCGATAAAGAAGTTTCCCCGTTGGGGAGGTCCTCCAACTCCCTATACCGCCCTGGGTTAAATAAAAAGTCGGTTTTTGGCGTTGGGAATCTAACGTTCCGCGCGACTCTGTGTGACGATTGATGGAACTACTTCAATAAAAGTACGTCACTTTTCTACTAGTAGTTAACAGTCGATGACGACAATTGGCGGAAACGTCAAAATATTAAATACGATCGAATGTTGGCGAATGTTTTGGCATAAAGCAAACTCTCTTTATTGATGAGGATATTTCTGATGGAGTAGACCTAAGCTTAGGAGTTAGGCCGACAATATGTATTGTTCAAGATTTCGATTTCGGCGTACTTACGTCTGAAAACTGTATTGTGGCCTTGGGCCTAGGCTACACTTACGTCCGTTAGGCTTGAACAAGGCATATCTCAAATTATTTCGCACGAAAATGTCAGTGACGCCTGCGCAACACTTTATAGTACAAAAATAAATCAAAAGTAAATCGTTTTAAAAGACTAGGGCCCAGGGCTAATATGATTGAAATTAAATTGAAGTTTGACGTTTCGTCTGTTGTTTGTTGATTTCAGCGTCACTGCACATCGATAATCTACTGACCGTATTTAGCGTGCAGTGCTTTTATTAGTTTCACATTGGAGCCGCTCTCAGCGCGCAGGACGTTAGATTCCGTTTTGACTTGGGAGATAGGGGACCTCCCCAAAGGGGAAACTTCTTTATCGACTCTGCTATCATCATCATTTTATTTTGAAAAATAAACACTTAGTAAATAATTTAATCATCAAACACACCATTAACTCATCTCATCAACTCTCAATATCACAGGCGGCGCAATATGACCTAACCGGTTGAAGCGCCCTAATTTCTCACGTCGTCGTTCGATTCCGTGCCACACTTTTTAGTAATATTTTATAAAATGTATTGTCTGGCTTATTCAACAATGACATGTGGTCTATTTTCGTAAAATAGCAAACAAGCTGTGCTGACATTGGAAGTTGGAACATCTTACATAAATATTACAGATATGGTTACAACAGTCACAAACAACTGTTCGACAACAATAACATTAAACAGTTGTTACTATCGAAAAATTATTTACTGAGATGTAATTAATTACGAATGTGAATACTATCACAAAACTACATCCCCCGTCTGGGCCCGGGGTAGAATTGGCCCAGAGCATGGCTCTGCTAATCGTAAAAGGCGATTAAAGAGAAAAAGTCCACCTGGCAAACATCAGCTAGTATGAATGGAAGTAAATTCCCCGAATCCCCGAATCTAGAGGCGAGATCTGGCAATCGTCGTCGGGGACCTTGCCTCCTTCCCTTGACAATCCCTCGATGACGATAACGACAATGACACCACGAACGATGACAAAGACAATGACGACCGCGACGTGAGACCCCCTTTTCTCCTCTTACCCTTGGCTGGTTTTGACCAAAATTGCCTCCCCCGCCGCCCCTAGGTTAGAGTGGTGCATTATGACCTAACGGTTGACGCGTCCTTAATCCAAATAAAACAAAACTAAACTACATAAATACATCGTACAATAACATAATAAAAGGTATTTATTTAATATAACTGACAACAGCGCTGCAAAATGAAGTATATTGTTCGGGGTACCCCGTAAGATTTAGATTCACGATAGTCTGAAGATAAATCGAAATCGCTGCAGTTAGCATAGTAGTCTAACCGGGACTCGAACCCCGAGCCCTGCCCGCAGCTCCTAGCTCGACACCCCCGACCGGGACTCGAACCCCGAGCCCTGCTCGCAGCTCCTAGCTCGACACCCACGGCTGGGACTCGAACCCCGAGCCCTGGCTCGCAGCTCCTAGCTCGACACCCGTGCATGGCCGGGACTCGAACCCCGAGCCCTTCTCGCAGCTCCTAGCTCGACACCCACGGCTGGGACTGGGATCACGTCCAACGATTCTGTCGGTTAATCCGCGACCTTTACGAAAGCAAGGTCACCGTATGTTTAGCAACTTTTACCCACTTCACACATTTCCTCGGCAACAACTTGTGTCACGACTCTGGTGGCCTAGACATGTCAACGACGAGGATACTGGTCGTAACTTAGCGGCCAACACAGACAGACTTCACTGATGAAGCGACGGATCGATATTTTATAACGTAATCGATTAATCGACAATCGCAATATAAACTTCAATTTCTCGTTTAGAGTTGTTTTTCGTGTTTGCAAACCTGCAGTTTAAATTATGTCTAAGTCATATGATAACGGCGACAAACTTTCTAAATTTCTCACTCATATAAAAAAAAAATTCACCTCATACACATTTCTTTAATTTCTTTATTTTCATTCACATACATAACTTTTATTTTGCTATTACTTTCATCATCATCAATTTATTTTGTTATTTATACACTTATAAAACAATCTAATCAACAAACACATTGTCACAGGCGGCGCAATATGACCTATAACTGGTTGAAGCGCCCTAGTTTCTCACGTCGTCATTCGTTAGGTTTGATAAATTTTTGTCTTTACATATTGCACAGTGGATTTGGATAAAGAAGTTAGAAAATTTATGCATGGATATTGTAATATTAATTAAACATTGGCCTATAAAGCAAATAAGCTTATATAATTTTAGAACTCATAATATTATCTGTACTATTAACATCATGAAATCAAGTCAAAGTTGCACACAATTGTTTACTATTAATCTACAAAAAAAAAATCTTTAGCATATATTTTACTTTAATGTGTTTCATATTAATACCCCCTTGAACCCAACAACTCAAAGTTTATTGTTTATCTGAATTTGTAACTCTGTAATCACTGTGTCAGGCTACAGAGAGCCACAAGTGCCTTGAGCTGATAGTACTGGTCTGTAAGATTCTCTAGCTCACAGTCTAGTATTGTGCAACACAGCTCTCAAGTAGGCCTACACAAGTAGCGTCTGGGCCCGGGGTAGAATTGGCCCAGAGCATGGCTCAGCTAATCGTAAAAGGCGATTCAAGAGAAAAAGTACACCTCTCAAACATCAGCTAGAAAGAGCGGAGTATCTTTCTCCCCGAAACTAGAGGCGAGCTCTGGCAATTGTCGTCGGGGACCTTGTCCCCTTCCCTTGACGACCCCCCCGGCGACGATGACAATGACACAACGAACGATGACAAAGACGATGACGACCGCGACGTGAGAAACCCCCCTTCCTCCCCTTACCCGTGGCTGGTTCTGACCAGCATGGGCTCCTCCTCCCCATATCCCCTAGGCTAGAGTGGTGCATTATGACCTAACGGTTGACGCGTCCTTAATCCAAATAAACAAAAAAAAGACATCATCATCTAGATGAACCTCGCTGCTTGCAAGTCCTGGAACATCCAGCAACTGGTCTGTAAGATTCTCTAGCTTAGCAGCTACTCACAACAGTCTAGTATTGTGCAACACAGCGCTCTCAAGTACACAAGTAGGCATCATCATCTAGATGAACCTCGCTGCTTGTCCACCCAGCAACTGGTCTGAAGCTAGCAGCTATAGCTCACAAGTCACAACAGTCTAGTATTGTGCAACTCATGTGTGGGCAGCTCTCAAGTACACCACACACCTCAGGTAAACACTTTCACTCGTTCTGCCAACATTCCGACATGAGCCAGCAGCACATGTGACCAACCTCCACCGAGGAAATGTCCCTGTGTTTCATAATTACTGCTGATAATTGCTCTCGCTGATTAGCGGAGAATCTGGATGGTTTTATTCTCCGGCGTCTGCGCAGAAGACTCTTCTGATGACGCACGCCTGCCCTATAGTCTCGGGCAGATGCGCAACCAGGCGAGGCAATACAAGGATCGGACGAGCTTCTACTCAACTTTACGTAGTTGTTAAACAATTTAATACTCCGAAGAGGAATTACATTGTTATGTATCGGTTATAGGCGTATGTTCGAATCGACGTGAGTTCGAATCCCAAACAAGTTGCTCGTCGTGTCGTCAACCAATGCAAGGTCATCTAGATGTGACCAACAACTCAAATGACAACTTGACAATCGAATGTGACAATTTTGTAACTAGAATATTTTAAATGACAAATTGTCGACTGTTATTGACAACTTAGTAAATCCAGAACCGCAGGGTTAAAATTTGCATTATAAGCATTTAATTTTTTAAGTCCCCTGTTGCGCCTGGGCAAACATTGGCCGGGTGTCAAATTTTACAAAGTTGTCACTGTCGATCGACATGTTGTCGTTTGAGCTAGTAAATCAACCCCTTAGTTTCCTACTCGAATAGCAAAATTCCGAAGCTTTAGTACGGAACAAGTCAATCAAAGTATACATACATCCGACAACTTGAACTACAAAATATAGACTAAGTACAACACCATGCAGATAGGTACTGTTTCGTAGAGGTGCTTACAATAAGTGTATTATATATATATGTAGGGATGTTCTTCAGCAGAATAATAACAAGTGTCCCTCCAGACTACGATTCGAATGATATATGTTCTGCCTGTGTGTCACATCTGTAAACTTGAACTAGTGATCTTTGTCAACATGTTTCACGTCAGCGGTTTGTTCCTACACCTCGTTCACAGTTTCATACAATGAGTCCAAGTACTTAGTACTTATTACAGGCGAGGTAATGGTTACTTCTGCTCCGCTAGTTCGTCTGTTCTAACACCAAACAAATCCGCAACATGCATGACCAGTTTCTCTTCCTTCTTTGGATTGGAGCCATCGCAGTAAATTCCCCAATTTTGGCAGTTTGTTTTTTACACGTGCAGCCCGAAGCCTTCTCAGCTAAGGACATTCGTGTGTTATTCTGGTTTTTCTTCGACCCACTCCATATTAAGAGTAATCTGATAGCAGCACTGTTTCGCCACGGCTCATTGCATCAAGCGGCTTAGGGTACACTCAGCTCAGGTGAGGTTAACACCTGCGAATATCTGACTTTGTGTGTTTATCTAACAATCTACAACAGAACATGTGTTCCAGGAAAGTTGATTATGTGCACTACAGCTTTATTAATATTGTAAATTTATTTTAACTCAGCATTAAACCCCCCGTCTGGGCCCGGGGTAGAATTAGCCCAGAGCATGGCTCTGCTAATCGTACAAGGCGATTCAAGAGAAAAAGTCCACCTCGCAAACATCAGCTAGGAAGAGGGGAGTATATAATACTCCCCGAAACTAAAGGCGGGCTCTGGCAATCGTCGTCGAGGACACTTCCCCCTTCCCTTGATGACCTCCCCGACGACGATGACAAAGACCCCTTACCCGTGGCTAGATCTGGCCAGCAGCCCCATATCCCCTATTGGTTAGAATGGTGCATTATGACCTAACGGTTGACGCGTCCTGAATCAAAAGAAACCATTAAACATGTATGAACGTCATTAGGTGACAATTTGTATTCCAATTATATACACACAACTACAATATTACTTGTTTTCATGCTGGCAAGCGAATACCAGCGAACATGTTCTTGGACAATGTCAATGCTGGACCACGTGACTCAGAACAGAGTTCTTAGTTAAGATATTTTAACAGTGTCTCGCGGCTCATCATTCGCTATTCTACGTGAACAAGAGGCTTAGAGATTACTTAATACATCCAGATCCATAGATTAAAGATTGGTGTGATGGCTAGACGCAATATGTACGAAAATTAAGTGTGAAGTGTGAAGAATGCTGTTTGCAAATTGCTAACGCCGTGTGGTACGTATCAGTTTTGCCCGGTGTTTCCCTCTTCTGGGCCCCGATTCATGTACATTTTTATCCCGGTATAAGCCGAGTTAGGTGGTATAAGTGCGGTATAACTCCGAATCCAATTCATGAAGACTTATCCCGCCTAGCACGGGGATAAGAAAATATGTAAACAGATGGCGGACATTTTAAATTTTGCGTCTATGTGTAAAACGAGAAAAGTTGTCATTACCCTCATAAAACAAATCAGAAACCGTCTCGGGCCTAGGCCCAGATGTAGAAAATTATTCATAATACAACAGTGTAGGCCTAAAGTTCCATTAGGCTATAGGACTACATTCAATTAATGCTAACATAACACGTTTGACAAGCCCTAGGCCTCTCCTAGACAACCCTAGACCTGCACTACCTTGTTCAAACACATCCTGCCCAAATAACTAGTTTTGATTACTAAAAGCCTAATGCAGATAAAGAATGGTATGATAGTCCTAGGCTATTCCAAAATTTACGGCAATAATAAGCCTTTTCTTTCTTTAAATGAATTCACGCAAACTCTTGTCACTAAATGAAAAAGTAAAACAAAAGATGGTGGAAATTTTCAGTGTTCTTTTGCTAATTTGCTGATTTACATGGCTGTGGAATGCAGTGGAAAATAACATTTGTTGTGTCTGTTGTTGCATTGGAAATTTTTGATTGGATGAGAGTTGCTCAGACTTAACCAGGCCTTATCCTGCCATGTCCTGCATTATACCGTCCTTATACCACCTATACCGGATAAATGTACATGAATCGGGGCCCTGGTGACTAGCTAGATTATTGTTTGAGGTCTGATAAGACTGTAGCCCTCCCTGCAGCCCCAGTCACCTAGAGAAGGTCCCTAGTGTCCACCACTCTACTAACTGTCACCCGACACCACCAGCTGTTGTGAGGCAAGCTCGTCATGTCACCTGAAAGTGTGTCTCTCCGACGTCTCTGGTTTCAGTGGACTCAATCACAGTTCTTTGGCGGGTTCCAAATATCTTGACATGTTTCAATCGGCGATCACTTAGCTTTCCATCCAACTACGAGGCCTGCTTTAGGGTGAACATTAACCTCCACTCTGCAGTCTCCACCCTCATTTCCACCTTGGAACTCATCAACCCTGAAGAGACTCCAGATTAGTCATAGATGAAGAATATTTGCAATCCACGGATTAGACTAAAGAAGGTCGTCAAACATATTCCCCACATTCCTAGATTGGCCCTAACTAAATTAAATTAAATTAATTTATTATGGGTTGCATTTTAAATGCCAAAAGTGCTTCACCATTCCTAACACGATACAACGCTGGAAAATGTGGAATGGAATTAAAGGAGGGGAGGTCAAGCAAGATATGGTTTACGTAGAACTGATGATTGTGTCCGGGAAAGGAAATTTACCACCCTCTACCATAAGTAAGTGAAGGGCTGGGTGCAGTAGATACATTGACCCCTTGATTTACTAATGGTCGATGGCTAACATTCCATGACACAAGCAATCACTCTCATGCACGTGTTCTTTTTTGCTCTCAACCAATGTATGGTCAATTCGTTCCAAATGTTCCAATTGCAGATAAATAACAACCATCGGCAGACATTTTGGATTAACAAGCAAATGCAGAAGATGATTAGAGAATCTGTGCTGTATTTTGATACAGCGGGAGTACAAACAATGGAGAAAATAGTCACCTCGGCAAAATTTTCAAGTATCATCCCAATCAGAAGATTAAAATCGTAAAGAAGCGAAGTGCTGGATCTGCTCGCTCGGAGCGCTGACTGGACTATGCTAGACAGCGCGCCATGCGGTGAGATGTCGCACCAGTCCTTTTGCCCAGGACTATGTATGACTACCACTGTCTGCGCCCAGGAGTATACCCAGGCTGTAGGAAGCTGGCACGAGGCTACTGTGGTCAGGCTCGGACAACGGACAAGCAACCAAATGCAAATAAGCCTTGGTATCGGAGGTATTGTTACACAAACACAGGTGCATCTTGGTACAGCCGGCGCCATGGAAAGTGCAGCACCGTACAAACAGGTACTTGTTGCTAACAATTTAGTGAATTTACTGATGTTTAAGGAAATTAACACAACTGCTTTTCACTGACTTCCATAGCAGTTATACCAAAGATATAGTTTACATGATTTATGTGTTATATCTTCATGTTATTAATACTTAATTAAATCTTTGGAACAAAACTGTTTTGAGTGTAATAATGAAAAATTGTGAGCTAAGCAAAACAAACTGAGCTTCATTGTTCTTGCTATGTGAGGTGAGTTGAGGTGACCTAGACAAAGTCTTACATTGACTAACTGACAAGAGGTTGAAGAAAGTGAAAGAGTTCTTGTGCTCGGGTCGGGTCGGGTGTGCCCGTGACGTCATCTGTGACGTAGGAACGAGCCCAGTTTGTCACCCTGTGGTCTAACTAAAGGTCCACTCAAGTCAAGGACCATGATGTCCATCAGTAGATGCTCTGCAGGGCGCTCTCCTCGCACCCTACTCACTGCTCGGACGTCTCATGACATTACAATCTTACTTGTAGAGATGGTCAACGTCTACAAAGAGATCGGCAAATTGGCCTCTTGATTGTGCTAAATGAGCGCTCTACAGAGGATATATGCGATTTATAGCTTTATAGCCTGAACAAATCATCTTGATTTGGCAAAAAGTTTAGTCTTTGCCACGCTTTCTAGGCAGTTAGGGGTAGGTTCGTGACAAGAGCAATACTAACCTTCGCTATAAAACAATGTTACCTTTCTGCAACACTCATCTATTACCATATTATTGACCGCTTACAGCAATTTCGCTGCATAATTCAAATATTTTTGGAATCAAATAACTATCTTTTATTGATATCGTCAATCTACATGTTTTAAAGTAAGAGATATTTTAATAAGTTTTAATTGGATTCTACGGACCTATTTTACGTCCTACTTGTCAACTATATTAATACTGATCCCAAAATTCTCCCTTTTTGTCTAATTGCTCGGCTGATTAAACCATTAGAACGAACAGGTGGCAGGCTGGAAGTGAACTGATTACCAGCTCAGTTGAAGCATCGCACGCTCTCGCTGAGCCAGGTCATTGAGTCGGTTAAAAAGTCGATGACAGTCTACGATTGATGACATTCTGTAATGTTAGTAAAGATGTATGGAGAAAAACCAAAAGTCTCGATAAACAACATACCAGATATAAGATACATCCACTCTGAATGGTCAACTAAGATGATCATCTTCCATATTCCAGTTTCTGTGTTTGAAATAAAAAATACTTGATTCGGCTTTGAGGCGATAATAAAGTACGTTGGTCCACGCAAGCAAGCAACACCTGCCTGTGCTGGAGCCAGAGCGAGATGTCCAACCTTCCACCTCTTGACCAGCCGGGCAGGGTCCAAGTAGGGTGGGAACCAGCACTATACAGGAATCCGAGGTGATTTGTGTGGAGAAAGATGTGATTCGAGCGAGGACTTCCGTGTGAAGGACCCGGGTGTATTATCACCACGGTCGCGGAGATTGGGGACAGATCGGGAGATGAGCGGCAAGTGTGGGAACCTTGTGATTGCAATCTCATGCGCTGGACGCTCTCTTTTACACTCGCATTCGTAAGAATCAATCAGAACTGCATAACATACGCTTTATAGTGTAGGTACTTCATTTCATAACGAACTACATTTCGAAATGCTCGATTATGTTTTTAACATTGCAGCTCCCAAAGATAAATATAATGTTATTAAAATTAGATCCATAAGGATTTTTCATAAATTAATGCTCAAATTGACAATAATTAAATAATAAATTGTTATAATATGAAGTATTGATTTCAATAATATTAAAACACAAAAAGAGAGCTGCACATTAGGCCTCTTTGTTGCCTATACTTACTGCCCCGTAGGGCTTATCAAAATTTGGAATGTAGATTCTTTCTTACTCACTTAATGTATTTATTTAAGGTGTGTCTCATTGGTATAAATATTGTGAATATAGTTATTATGGATGAGATGAGTTCTACACCCTTTATTAATAATAAAACACAAGTGGACTCAAGATGCACCCTTGAGTGACACCAGCATGCAACAGCGTTCAACGTTTCGCATTATATGTTCGCCAAAATTCCTTTACTTAGCTTTAATTACAATTATAACTGAATACGTAAATCATCAAACACACCATTAACTCATCTCATCAACTTTCATTATCACATGCGGCGCAATATGACCTAACCGGTTGAAGCGCCTTAGTTTCTCACGTCGTCGTGCATTCGAATCAAATTCAAATTCAAGGGATCACAAAATATATTATTTTACGCAAATTGGAAGGACGCACGAAATTGCCTCTAGTCTTGAAAAATATAATGTATGAAATTGAAGATGATACTGAAAACTTTATTGATAGTGACGTTTGTGAAATGCTTTTGTGTTGTTCTGGCAAATAACTGGTACTGGCAGATGTAGCAATAATATAATACAGGCCTATAATGTGCATTCGCGTGTGTGTGGCTTGGCTTAGTTGAGTGTGATTAGATGCGTATATATTTATACGACGAGTAAAGGCCTATGTGACGAACTGACGATTGTGATGAAGTCTGCACACTCCTCCAAGTTGAAACTAATAAAAATTAATTTTCTAGGTAGCTTTACTTTCGGCAGTTATCATCTCATTTGAATATTGTTCAGTTTCATTACATTCTTCAAAGCAATAATTATACTGTGAGTAGTTTTGGACTCGTCCTCATTATGTAGTGAGCAGGAGATCAAAAGTATTGGGAAAGTAACGACATTTTTATGAAAAACGAGATTAGCCACTCCAATAATGTTCGTTGCCTTATCGAACTATCTAAAGTCGGTATCTCCTTAGTGACATCTGGTAGCTTGTCTCGCAGTGAACAAGCCCGGCCCTAAGACAAGTCCTTCAGTGTCACCAGTCGTCCAGTGATAAACTGATCCTGTCCAGCTGATAAGCCAGTACTTGTTGCCCGCCTCAGCAGCCGCAGATATTGCAACAGACTCACGGCCACGCGAGACATGACCCACATCGTACAAGGTCAGCCGGGTACACTACGAGCCTATCCAAGTAGATCACATGTCACACACTCGGAAGATTCTGCAAATTACGCTTTAATCGCTATTCATAATTATCGTTAATGATCTGTAAATACTAAGTGATTAACGTAATTGATATGTCTACATTTTATTACTTTTTATACCGTATTTGTATGCAAAACGAGTGTTGAATTGATACCGTGCCGCCGGCATCATTGAAGGCATCGTATTATTTGCATATTATTACGAATGACGTTTGCATTTTAATTCATTCATTGCTATGTCTCGATGAGAATAAATCCTTATCGGATTTCGAGTCAAATTCTTTGAGGAAGTAGCTGCAGATGTGGTGGTTAAACACACGCGCCTCGGAGTCGAACCCAGATCGGTTACATGACGACAAGTTGCGACACTGTTGAGTAACTAACTCGACTCAGGAATGTAGTCTTTATCGAGTTGGAACAAATAGAAAAGCGCAGTACTTGAGCTGTTGACATTAGATGCAATTCATTAGCAGAAAGGTACTGACTGAATTATGCAGTATATGCGCTTGTTGAGAACTCATTACATTACATATTTAGCTTGTCAATCAAACCTAATCGCTTTCAGTCAACAGCTAATGAGGGTAATAGGTTCTTAAACGATATCAATTAATACGATTCTGATTGGCCGAAGAGAGTTTGGTTGAGTTTGGTCTGTTTGGATCGGGGAATTTTGTTGAAATGAGGTTACTATTATAGGTCATGAGATTCATGACTTCTGTAATTGGATTACCCCATATTTTGTATTGTTCTTGTGCATATTTAGAACAGTAATTCAAGTTGAATGTCCGTGTTTTAAACAGGAATTGTGCAATTCTATTTTGTTCTTCTTTTGTATTCGTAAATATATGTCACATTCACTTCTTGTTCATTAATATATGAAATTATATATAATAATATGGTGAGTATTTATTTAGTTGTGGTGTAGTATTACCGTGTTGTTTGGGCGCACAATGATTGAGATGGGCCGAGCTCTGGCCAACCAAGACTGGCCTTCGCGTGCTCAGGTTTGCAAGCTAGATGATACGGTGTGCGGAGATAATGATACGTTGCGACTAAAAGGCAATGCGAGAATTAATAGAACTGTTGGAACTACCTACCAGCAGGTCAATAAAGTTACATTTATAATAATTACGAGTGAGGCGAGTTGTGCTTCCGGTTTTGAGATTGGTGTTCCAGGAATTGTGGCCTAATAGGTTACATTGGGTATTACTTAGGATGCAGCCAAGTGAGCAGTCCGATAGTGTTCTTGTATTGTTTTCCACTCGTGCATACTAGTACACACATGCAATGCAATTGTGAGGATTCTGGCAACAATCAAATAACTGTTATACGAATTATTTTAGGAGTAAGCTATACCATAATATATTAAATTGGGATTGGATTCCATATAATACATGGATACATTTAAGAAAACACGAATACCTACTTAAAATAGTCTAGATTTGAGAAATCCAATTTTCCCAGATGATTGCAATTCACTTAGCATTTACCTCACTATTATACAATTATGAAATAATGTAACAATATTTTTCTTATAATAAATGTGGTTTGAACTTGAACGAGCATTATGCACTTTGTAATACGTTATGTCAATTAATCAGTAAGAAAAAAATTTCGTTTTTGTAATATTGTGACTGATAAAGAAATTCAAAAGTATGGATGCGCACACTTTCGAAAGGTAAAAGAAGAGGGGTGGAAATATCCACCCTTGCGGTACTCCGGAACGTCCGACGATGGACTTCAATGATGCTCTCTCTCTCTCTCTCTCTCTCTCTCTCTCTCTCTCTCTTCCACGCATCGCAATCATGCGAATAAGAGGAACTCTGTATTAATAGCCATGAAGACGAGAAATCCCCTCATTTCGTCACAGACCAGATAACCTTTCCGCCAGCTCCATGTCATCAGTCCAGCCAGCAGGCTAGCTCGCTCGCACGCCAGCATACAGGCTAGAGAGCAAGAGGTCTATTTTAATGGAGGTTTTTTTCCCACTTGGCAAGGCAACTTACCCGTATTGAGTAAACACATAAATAACACACTGCCTACCGGTCACTCGTGTCCTTATTAAAGACTGTCCATGCGAGCCCGACTACGTATGGCGACTTCAGCGATGTAGGACAGACCTTTTAATTGTGACTTCGACGCACGAACCGGCAGCGAACTTTACGACGTGCGAATTCACTGGAAGTATCTCCAGTTTCGAGAAACTTTTTTGCCGAATAAAAGCACTTAATACGTATCCTACATATTATATCCCTATAATTTCTAGGATTACAAAACCTCTGGAAACTTGTTTCCATCTTAGCAACCAAATCAAAACCTTCAGATGACTAAATTACTTAAAAATAACTTTCAAACTTACTGATTTTAGGCCCTAATAATATTGTTTTAGATGTGTGAATACAAAGTTGTACAACTTCACTACGGATAAGAATATATTTTCAATTCTGATGTATAAATTATCATCTTCACGACTATATAATATATCTATATTAATTGGACTTAGTAATTGATATGTGCAGTTGGTAAACAAAACATACGTTAGTTTGTCCTCGATACTTAAGGAAATTGATGCATAGTGATGTAGGATGTAAGAAAAATAATTAGTTTGCTCATAATATAATATTTTAACTGTTTAAAAAATGAATTAGGAATTTTTCGGTATTTAATACTATTTGTTCAACTCTTGGCACGACACACGAGTATCGTGAATCAGCTTATTCAGCTACGATTTCCGTAAACAGTAACAAGTTTTAGTTTACAACTCATTGCCTAATTAGATTTACTTTCGTTCATAATACAACACCAAATAAGGAAACACCGAGGCATTCCTCTTTGGATTAACCGTTTTGTTAATGTAGCTGTGAAGTTGTCGAGTCTTTGATACGAATCTCTGATAGTTGTCCACATAAAATCGTGTTGTCGCCGACCCTATGGTGGCTGCAGCATATTATCGGTGATCTTAGCTCGGTTTAAAGGGGGCGGTATTCTAAGCCCCTGTCCCCTAAGCCCCTGGACCCTTTTTTGGCTTCTAAGCCCCTGTGACCGAAGGTTGTGCTACACGTTGCGAAGCGGGGCTAAGAAGACAAACCGGTCCGGGCTTTTAGAAGACTAAAAGTCTTCTTAGGCCCTGTCTCCTAACGCCCGCACGATGTTTTTGTTCGGTCGCACACGTTGCAAGGCGGGCTGTACTTTGCTCGAGGTGAAACCATAAATTCCCAAATGTTGGTGGTGGGTGGTTGGTGGGGGGATAAAAATAAATCATTAGCAATATTCGATTAAATTAGATATTGCTTAACGTCTCATTTGACTCGAAAATGTTGCAATTAAATCATGTAGGCATTGCAAAAGCACTGTTTAATATGCAATGATTTTATTGTGACAATTTTATTCAACGTTGAATGTTGATAAAGAATTGGTTTTGGGAGAACTAACACCATAGTTTTCATTAAATAACAGTAACTGTGTAGCTGCGTGGGTAGACCCCAAATACACAAAATTGTTTAATTTTACTTTGCATACTTAATATAATATAACTGCATAATTATGCCGAGTTTGGGAACCTGCTCATCTTAAACAATTGTGTCGTTTATATTTTTTATTTAATTTTTAATTTTAATTTAATTTTTAAAAATATTATTTAATAAAGGTTTTAATATTTAACACCTCAAAAAACTCAAATTAAAACCTTTATTTCTATAGATTCTGGCTAACTTTTTCAACTTTTTCTTCCAAACGTCAATACATCACCATTACCTTAATGTGCATGTGAAATATAAACGTTGTATCCCCACCCGTTTGGTCAGAATCGGCCCAAATGTCACGAAAATATCGCACTAAAAACCGAAAAAAATCGTAAAAGTACGATATTCATGAGAAATATTTCTTCGATTCCGTATCCGTATCCGTATCCGATTCCGATGCCGTATTCGGGTAGAGAGCGAACAAACAGACAGAAAAAAAACAAAAAAAAACACACGAGCTAAATTTTTTGGGGTCGGGTGAAATTGAAGTCTTCGCTTCGCTCATCCAAAAATCGATAATAATAAACACTTCAAAATTCGTTATCATTTCTTATGGCTCATGGGAAACGAACAAGGTTTTCGTGCGGGCGTTAGGAAGTCTTCTTAGCCCCGCTTCGCAACGTGTAGCACAACCGTCGGTCACAGGGGCTTAGAAGCCAAAAAAAGGTCCGGGGGCTTAGGAGACAGGGGCTTAGAAGCGGACACCGGTTTAAAGTACCCAACAGTATTATTACCCACTAATATCTGTGTCTAGTTCAAGTGATTATTATGTCACGAGAATATAGAATAGGCTTTTTCTGATTGACTAGTAGGTACATGAGAATTAGCAGAAAACTCTTGTAAGAGTAGCCTACAAAACGACACAGGGAATTCAATGAAACTGTGGAATATGTGTAGTCATGGCAAAGAAGATTTTTTTAAATTTTAGTGCAACGACGGATGACGGACGGATGCCGAGAATGTCAATTTTGCGATTAGTTTTCTGCCCATAATTAATTAAAATGAAATTTGAGGCAGCTTTTTGTATAAATATCCCCCCCCCCCCAAACACACACACACACACAAAAAAAATATATATAAAATCTTTTTTTTATGAAGTGCACAAAGATCTGGTTTTACCATCGATTGCTCTCGTGGAGAGGTTTTCTAGCATTTTGGACGTGAGGTCAAACATTTATACTCAAATTTCGTGACTTCAAGATAATATGTTATAGATTTCGTTTGTAAGCACAAAGTCAAGTGATGACTGATGAAACTTGTATTGTGGAGATAGTATAATCAATGTGGATAGAGAGCTTACCTGAGTTGTAGAGGTGCCTTAGTAGAACGATAGACGAAAAACATATACTGCATTTTGGTGTAATATTCAAGTCGGATGTAAAATTCAAAATTTACTTGTACAAAACAGATTTTCAACCATTGATAATATCACCTTTGTTCAACGTGTTTATGGACATGTTGCATTTTAAAACAAATCGCTGTGATGACAGCAACATTCCCAGGGGACAGTGACATTTTGGGCCAAATTGCAGACACAAAAAAGTGCAACTTGTCTATCCTACAGTTAAATTTGTAATTTACCTTTTCTGAAATAATATTTAGATAAGTTTCATTTTGAATCAATGCTTATCTCAAATCTATGTACAAATTAATATATCTTCATATGGTTTGTATAATGTTAATTTTCAGCCATTTCTCATTAATTTCTTGTATGTCCACCTACTTCAATTCTTCTTCTTTGGTAAAACTCTTTCGTGACGCATTACCACTCACCCATCAAACATACGTACCTGCCAACTGCTCGCTCTCTTTACATCCGACGTCCAGGAATAGCTAGGTAGGTACACCATATTCACTCGGTCGGGCACAATTAGTAGTTAATGTCGCAAGGAGCATTGTTTCATAGCTGAGCTCCATATAAGACGCATGTCCTTTCTGGTCGGTAGCTGGAACCCGAGCTCCTGATACGGAGACTCTAATTAACACATCACCCTCTCTCGTCTAGCCTAGTCTCGGCTGTCGGAGAATACCTTCTCACGATCCAATAGAGCTAGCATTGCATTAGCCTAATGGGAAGCTGGAGTCAGATCGGATGATATCATCGATTAGCATTGACAGACGTGTTTCAAGAGAGGTGCTACTGTGTGTGGATGAGTTGATGGAAAGAAAGTTGGGGGCCATTGGTTCGGGTGAATCGTTGAGAGTATGGTTTGATTTCTAAAATAAGTTTTCGGCAAACATTAGTAAGGGACCCCCTTCCCCCCCATAAAGGGAGCGAAGCTACTTAATTAAGAATACAAAAACAAAACAAAGTCGTCCAGCATTGATATCCCCCGTCTGGACTCGGTTTAGAATTGGCCCAGGGCATGGCTCTGCTAATCGTAAAAGGCGATTTAAGAGATAAAGTCCACCTCGCTAACATCAGGTATAGTATGAAGGGAAGGGTAGTATTTTACTCCCCGAAAATAGAGGCGAGCTCTGGCAATCGTCGTCGGGGACCTTGCCCCCTTCCCTTGACGACCCCTCGACGACGATGACGACAATGACACCACGAACGATGACGAAGACAATGACGACCGCGACGTGAGAACCCCCTGTCCTCCCCTTACCCGTAGCTGGTTACCAACATAAGACCCTCCTCCCCCCACACCCCCTAGGTTAGAGTGGTGCATTATGACCTAACGGTTGACGCGTCCTTAATCGAAAAAAAAAATGATATACATAGATATATATTTATGTGGCGGTGCCGAATAGCAGGCACGTAGAAAGAATGGGGGGAATGAGGGGAGTCCCCCCACTTTTTCCTGTAACCCCCGCTTCAGAAATAATGCTACATATCCTGTAAGTCGTTCACCACCACACCATGGCTACTACTAAAAAAAATAGTTGATGTATTGACTTGATGATGATTGTGTCAAACATACAGAAGCAAGAAAATAATTACTGTCCCCCCCCCCCCCCCCCTTCAATCAAAAACGAGATTACTGAATACGAATAACTTGTGAAATAGTTGTGAACCTATGAACATATGATAACGGCGACAAACTTTCTAAATTTCTCATCCAAAGTAATCTATTTAACAAAATTTAATTCTCATCACACACATTTCTTTTATTTTATTTATTTATTTATTTATTTCCATTCACATAAATAATTTTTGTTTTGTTATTACTACCATCATCATTATTTTCTTTTATAATAATAATAATAATAATAATATAATAATAATAATAATAATAATAATAATAATAATAATAATAATAATAATATTAATAATAATAATAATATAATAATAATAATAATAATAATAATAATAATAATAATAATAATAATAAACTTAAGATACTACATGGGAGACATCACACAGAATTGCATCGTGATTATGTAGACACTGATGCATCTAATAAATGGTTACAAGTAGGCGATTTATTCGGAGAAACAGAGGGATTTTTCATGGCCATACAGGATCAAGTAATTGCTACACGAAATTACAAGAAGCACATCATTAAAGACAAGACAATTCTGGATGATAAATGTTGAAAGTGCCACTTGACCAATGAGACCATAGATCATGTAATATCGGGATGTAAACTTCTAGCCCAGTCAGACTATTTGCACATACATAATCAAGTTGCCAACATAATTCACCAACATCTGGCCCAAAAGTGTTCGTTACTGGAGAACATCGTACCGGTACCATACTACAAGTACCAACCTGAAAGAGTATTAGAAAATTGTGATTGGAAACTTTATTATGATCGGGCTGTTATTACAGATAAGACGATACAACATAATAGGCCTGATATCATTTTAAGGATAAATCAAAAAGGCAAACATTTATTATTGATGTAGCAATTCCACTAAGTCAAAATATTGAAACAACGTGGGACAGAAAAGTTAGCCGCTACTTTGACTTAGGACAAGAAATAAAGAAAATGTGGAAACAAGATCAAGTCACTACAATACCAATTATTGTGTCAGCCACGGCAGTTATACCACACAACCTACACAATAGTTTACACCAACTGGACATTAACAAGAATTTATTCATCAATTTCAGAAAGCGGTTATAATTTGCACATGCCATATAGTCCGAAAATTCCTCAATGGCAATGTTTTATAAAACCATTTTATGTTGTATATTTTGTAAGGATTAAGATTAGTTTTTGATTTGAATGTTATGTTGAATACTGTATAGATTTTAGATAAGTTTGAATATGAATGTTTTGTTATTATTATAGGCACATGTATTGCTTGACATAGTCCGCAATACATTGCATTTACTTGTACCGGTTCGGCGGTTTGTACCGAGATGTGGAAACATGTGAATAATAAATAATAATAATAATAATAATAATAATAATAATAATAATAATAATAATAATAATAATAATAGTAATTATAATTATAATAATAATAATAATAATACAATTGTCATGATCACAGGCGGCGCAATATGACCTAACCGGTTGAAGCGCCCTAGTTTCTCACGTCGTCGTTGTGTAGATGTATGAGAAACCCCCCTTCCTCCCCTTACCCGTGGCTGGTTCTGACCAGCATGGGCCTTTCCACCCCCCCCCCCCCCCTTAGGCTAGAGTGGTGCATTATGACCTAACGGTTGACGCGTCCTTAATCCAAATAAACAAACAAACTCAATAATATTAGAACAATTTGTAAATAATTATATGGAAATCAATCCAGAAATTCGAAAATCTATCTTTCACCCTGTTTTCCATATAATCAATTACACTTACGGGCGTGTTTCCCGATCAATGCAATTGAGAAACGTTGTCAATGCCTGCCCGTATCCTCCGTCTGACCCAGTGACCCCCCCTCTCCCCTTTGACATATCGGTCTCTAATCCCGACCCCCGAGCCTTCTGTCCTGGGGGCTTCACAATCATCGGACAACTGTCGGACACGGCGGCCAATCTACATAGACGAGATTCTTGGGGATCCCCGCCGCCATCTTGGACGCGCGATAACAAAAGACAATCGCTGCCGAGCGCGGGAAATGCCGAGTTCTATCTCGTAGAGATTTGAATATCAATTATTGGAAGTTGGATTGTGTAAAGAATGTTCGAGTTGTTGTGGAATGTTTGGTTTTATTTTGATCAAATCTCAGACCGACCCGAAAACAGACTTACATTCTAACCCCCCTTATTCTCATTCAGCTAGAAAACAATGAGAATAAAGACTGTACAATGTTTTCTTTCTAGAAAACAAACAACATCTTCGCGAATGTTGAATCGATAAAACACAGAAACACAATGATCACGCTTCAGTTAAATAAAACATGCATGTCGTTTCTCATCTCATGGTGGTAGAACCAATAGTTACCTGTAAATATCCAGAAGCATTGATGAATGATGATCTGTGAGAAGTGTTCAAGCTCCTCGAGGCCACACACGCCTAACTCACGGATATCTCTTAGCCAGAGAAAACGTTATTCCCAGATGTGACACATGTATTGTACCTTTAACCGTACATCATATGCTAGCAGAATATACCAAATATGATGCCTTGCGCACGCAATTTGATCTCTCCCATTCGTATGAAGAACTTCTATCATATGATAACGGCGACAAACTTTCTAAATTTCTCATCCATAGTAATCTAGTAAACAAAATTTAATTCACATCATACACATTTCTTTAATTTCTTAGTTCTGGTAATCGTCGTCGGGGACCTTGCCCCCTTCCCTTGACGACCCCTCGACGACGATGACGATAATGACGATCGCGGCGTGAGAATCTCCTTTCCTCCCCGATACCCGTGGCTGGTTCTAACCAGCATGCCCCCCCTCCTAGGTTAGAGTGGTGCATTACGACCTAACGGTTGACGCGTCCTTAATCCAAATATACAAAAAAAATATCTTCATTTATATATATATATATATCTTTTGTTTTGCTATTATTGTCATCATCATCATTTTATTTTGCTATTTATACACTTAGAAAACAATATAATCATCAAACACACCTTAAACTCTTGTCATCAACTTTCATTATCACAGACGGCGCATTATGACCTAACGGTTGAAGCGCCCTAGTTTCTCACGTCGTCGTTGTCCTATTGGTCTCCTGCGTACTGTCCTGGCCACACACGTCTAATTCACAGAATTAAACTTCGTTAGCCTTTATAGGCTATAGGTATAATAGTTAACCACTACTTTTCAAAATCTTCACAATTAAATCTGCCATTTTTCATACATTTCACCCGGGTTAAAAGCTGCTGTGTTTTGTTCGGAATTGCTAGAATTTTTCCTTATTAAATTCTAATGCTTAGAAGGATTTGTGTAATGGTTCGAAAATCAAATTGTGTAAAAAACACAAAAGTACACAAATTCCGGGAATATCGGATATTTTGTTTGTCTGTAGTAGATTCAATTAAAACATAAAAAATGTAAAAGAAAATTTCAAAAAATCTAATTTTTGAAATAAAATTAAAGTTTGGATTTTTTTACAATTTTTATGTAAATTTGGAATACAAAATTAGTATTTCCCCCTAAAAGATCAAGGAAAAAAATATTTACAAAAATCACGAATATCAATTGTTTAAGGAAGAAATCAAAATTTTGGGTCCCAGTCTTGGGTTTTACCAGAGAAAAGGTTGTACCCAGATGTGACACAAACAAATATGCCTTGCGCAACCAATTTTTTATCTCTAACCTTATAAATTACTGAGTATCTTACTCCCCAAACTAGAGGCGAGCTCTGGCAATTGTCGTCGGGGACCTTGCCCCCTTCCCTTGACGACCCCCCGGCGACGATGACAATGACACAACGAACGATGACAAAGACGATGACGACCGCGACGTGAGAAACCTCCCTTCCTCCCCTTTCCCGTGGCTGGTTCTGACCAGCATGGGCTCCTCCTCCCCACCCCCCTTAGGCTAGAGTGGTGCATTATGACCTTACGGTTGACGCGTCCTTAATCCAAATAAACAAAATCTATCAATTATATTATGAGAACGGCGACAAACTTGCTAAATTTCTCATTCAACGTAATTTATTAAACTAAATTTAATTCACATGAAATACATAAATTTGTGTTTTGTTATTACTATCACCACATTTTATTTTATTTCATAAACTTAGAAAACAATATAATCATCAAACACACCACAAACTAATTTCATTAACTTTTAATATCACAGTGGGCGCAATATGACCTAACCGGTTGAAGCGCCCTAGTTTCTCACGTCGTCGTTTATCAGTCATTATTACTTATTATTTTGAATAGTTTTGAAATAATCGTCAAGTGGGAATCACTATAGTTAAAATCTGATCAACGTAGCCATTGTGATATATTGATTGATTTAAATTAAAATAACGTTTAAATTAGTAATTATATCTGTCACAATATTATTTTGTAGGTAATGAAAATGCTGTGTTTTATGTAAGCTGTAGCAAACAACAGTATGCAGTCATGCACTATGGTAACATGTTTGAGTTATATGTTTATGAGCTTTAATATGACAAGCTGAAGCACATTGGTAGTTAAGAACAAATTCAACATTGAGTGCATCAGGATTTGTGTAATGATTATGGGGATGTTATGAAGGAACTTTTATTTCAGTAGCTAACATTATGATTGTCGTATTCCTTGAAGTCCTTCTCCTCCAGATAACATCCCATCTTGAAGCAGGGAAGACCAGATTCAATATATCTCCAGTAAGTGTCCACGGCCCTTCCAGAAAGTCGGACTCTCTCTTTCTCCGACTTCTCTAAACGATTGAGGGGGTGCAAAGCTGAGGAATGTCGTCGCTCGTTGCAAATAATCCACTTTACATCTCTCGGAATGCGCGGAGTGGTGGGCGCTATCAGTGTCATCGGCCGCCCTCCCCTCGCCGCGTCGCGCGGACAGTCAAGGCTGTTTACACACCCTTTATTGGTTCTGGTCGGCGGGGGTCAGAGGACGGGGGATTCACGCCACGTCACTGACTCAATGACAGGTTTACACAAGCCCTAGGACAATAAACTAAAGACGTGGGAAGAGATCTGATAAACATTCTAAAGTGTGAGGTATCGTCCAAAGAAATCTGTAATTGATTGATCTTTAAGATGTATTGAAATTCAAATCACATAATTTATTTCGTTTATTTATTTCCATTCAAATAAATAATTTTTGTTTTGCTATACTAGGAAGCTTCGCAAACGCTTTTTCAGGCGCGTTGTTGGATGAGCGTATGTTTTTTAAACGAAAAAAGTGTAAAATTGCGATTTTCATGAGAAATTATTTTTCGATTGCGCTCAAATTTTACACAAATATTATAAAATTCATAAAATTGAGGTTCTGTGAAAATATCATTACAATCGGATAAAGCATGTAGATGTTGTAAGTCGAAGAATTTTTTTTAAAACGAAAAATGCGTAAAATTGCGATTTTCATAAGTAATTATTTTTCGATTGCGCTCAAATTTCACACCAATATATTAATTAAAATCATAACAATCGGATAAAACATGTAGGTGTTATAAGTCGAAGAAATGTTTTAAAAATCGAAAAAAATCGTAAAATTGCGATTTTAATGAGAAATAATTTTTCGATTGCGCTCAAAAACGTGGCAGTTCTAAGTTCAGAGATTTCGAAGGCCTCCATAAAATTTCATTGCAATTGGAGTATCGGTTTAGCCGGAATCGTGTGGACTAACACACAAAAATACAAAAGAAAAAAGAAAAAAGAAAAAAAACATTCCGGAATTTTTGTCGTGTAGTAGTCGTGTAGTGTAGTGAAATGGAACCTTCGCTTCGCTCACTACGCTCGCTACGCTCATCCAATTAGTATCTTCACCATATTTTTTTTTTACTGATATAAACACTTAGAAAACAATTTATTCATCCAATATCACAGTCGGCGCAATATAACCTAAGCGGTTGAAACGCCCTAGTTTCTCACGTCGTCGTCATAAGTATGCAAACAAGGTTGTATCATACAACCATGCTTCAAAATTATAATACGTTTATCATTATTATTTATTAAATTGTTAACTGTTGTGACTCTAAGAACGTGTCCAAAAGATATTATGTTTGAAACTATTAGTCGAGTTATATTATATTTTATTTGTTGGATAACTTCTTCAAGGACATGGCTAACGGTAGAATAATTGTAAAATGTTTTGTAAAAGATTCGTTTTATTCAATTACAAAAGACAATCAATGAAATGGAACATTATACCTTATTTCATTTTGATGGCGTTTGGTAATTCAAGGAATCTTGATCGAAACATTGGTCTGTGAAGTGTTGGGGAATCTGAAATAATTTTGATGTGTCTAATGTTTTTGTAGTTGTCAATTCAACGTCTAGGCTATTTCTAAGGTCTAGGCATAAAATATGTACTCAATGTATTCTTGCTGGGTTGCAACATAATGCTAGCGACATTCTCTCCACTCGAAACGTGCTTCAACTTCAAACTTTTACGTCTTAGTTTAGCAATCTTCTCTATGTATTTTCAACTGCACTTTTCCACATGTTTTCACTTATAGGGTTTATCCCTAAAGTATGTCGTACGTCATTTACTTTGTTCTAAAGAACTTACAATAACATACCTATGAGCAAAACTTACAATAATATACCTAGGAGCAATAAGATAGATAGAGTGATATCCAACTAAGTTTTGATAACTAAGATTTGTTTTGAGGCTGGGGTTTGCATTGCAAGAGGTGGTTTCTCATCCGTAGTAATTGGATGAGCGTAGCGAAGATTCCATTTCACTACACTGAAAAAAAAATCCGGAGTTTTTTTTTTTTTTTTTTTTTTTTTTTTTTTTGTATTTTTGGCTGTTTGTTAAGACGATTCCGGCTAAACCGATACTCCAATTGCGATGAAATTTTCTGGAGACCTTCGAAATCTCTGATCTTAGAACTGCCACGTTTTTGAGCGCAATCGAAAAATTATTTCTCATGAAAATCGCAATTTTACGAAAATTAAAAAAATTCGTGTTAAATCACAGTTACAAGATATAATTTTTTAAACGGTCATTTAAGTGTAGTATTGTGCTATAGATCACGTGGTAAAAAATAATTTTCGGGGTTTTTAGCCCCTTTAAGCGTTTTCCTAGTCTATTCAACAAAATTTAATTCACATCATACACATTTCTTTCTTTTCTTTCTTTTCATTTACATACCTAACTTTTATTTTGCTATTACTTTCATCATCATCAATAATTTATTTTGTTATTTATACACTTAGAAAACAATCTAATCATCAAACATACCTGCATTAACTCTTCTCATTTACTTTCATTCACAGGCGGCGCAATATGACCTAACCGGTTGAAGCGCCCTAGTTTCTCACGTCGTCGTCGCAATGCAAGATACTATTTCTTCAAACTTTGCATAAATACTTTTAATTTGTCTCACTACATATAATATACTATAGAATACGTTTTCATAAGCAGATAAACAAACATGAATATCACATGTATCAATATCCCTACAAGCTCTAATAAGTGACAATGTATTTTGACAGGAAGGAAAGATTTGTTTTATTTTTGTTTATTACAGCTGTGTGCATTAAGAATTAAAAGGTTTCAAGACAAATTACATTAGTCTGTATCTTACGAAGCAACAAATATGATAATAAAGCTCATTTCTTATAGAAACACTGCACTGTTGGTCCAAGTGATTCTAAACAGTTATTAACTTACTAAGTTATATCAAGCAGAGCAAAACAAACTTCCTTGATGTTGCCAACTCTTGTTATTCAGTTTCTACGACTTATGATCAGAAGCTTTTAGACGAAGTCATTCTGCTCTAAAGTTTGCTGCACTAAAGGAGATACTTACAACGCGTAACGAGTGGTAACGGGTCATATTTTGGGCAATATGACTGAGTGTTAGCAGCCTCTTGGCATGCGACCATTCTGTTAATGTGATGAAACTTCAGCAGCCAAAGTTCTGAAATTACGACATTGAGGACATTAAATATGGGTCCAGAGTGGTGCATCCTGTGCCATCTCCTAAGTGAACCGGTGCATAAAGTACTGCGAGCTTTAACAAACAAGGGTTTAATTCTTAATGCAGAGGTTTATTCTGGATCACTGTGAAGCTCTAGCATGGAGTTTTGTGGTTTATCACATTATAATGTGTATTTTCGAAGACCGAACACATTTTCAGGTTTTTTGTTCAGTAACTGACCAGACCACTTTGATTTTTTTTAAAATTCTCTCAAAGCTTGAGTAAAATATATTTACATTATTTGAAATTTTGAAATACTAAACAAGCGTATATCCGTTCTCAACGTCCTTTTGAAGTTTCAACATTTTGGGGTGAAAGTTGGATTTCAAAAGTGATTTAAAATGTATTTGGAAATGCTCTGAATTTGGTGATGAAGTGAATTTTAAATGGTCAAAAAAGTTGGCGCAGTTCATCCTATTCTTCAGGGTATGCATTTCAATAATAAGACAGTTGTTCACGTCAAGTTCAATGTTTAGTAAACCCCACCTGACAATTAGCCAAGGTGTTTCAACTCCCCCCCCCCCGCACCCCATCGAAACATCTCCTAGGTGAACCGAACGCACTGAAAGACACTCCAAGTGATTTGGCCTCCCCGTTTTATCGTCTCCCCCGCGCTAAGATTTACGACGCGTCTGTCCGTCTGAGTTACGACTGGCCGACTCTGTAATGATATCGCCCGTCCCAGGGCGGCCATCTCCGATCAAATATTCACTCGATCTGTAGCGCACCAGTGTACAGCGTATGATGGATCACGCGGCCGGAAGAACGGGGGCTTTATTTGCCAGCTTGTGGAACGCTGCGGTGCATTCAGATTCGGGATGTTTGCAAACACGTCTGGAGTTCGAAATGCAAAATCACAGCGAATGAGCGAAATAATCAAAACATCAAATTTTGCGCTTACTTAAATTTGGGGTTTAAAATAAGTGAGTATTTTTAGAAAATTACTAATTTTAAACAAGATTTGATCTTAAATTGATAATTTAAGATTACATTTGAAAAACTTTTAAAGGCCTCATTATATAGATGGTTGAATTTCAGCATTGCGTCATGGCTTAGGTAATGTAGAAAAATCTTGAATGATAACTGTTATTCGGGGTCGAAAAAACGTTTACTATCTATTCGATCTACCAAAATAGATTGCCAATGTCGACTATTTAGCAATTAGTTGGCTGGTTCTGACAAGCATAATACTCTCATCCCCATATACCCTAGGCTAGAGTGGTGCATTATGACCTAACGGTTGACGCACCCTTAATCCGAATAAACAAAAAAATAAGTATAAAAGTCTTCTATTTAGTTTGACTATTTAATACGACCACAATTCACTATGTGTGCGATGAGTAAGAATAAGTTCTATACGACTAACTTTCCATAATAATTAAAGTTTTGCCGATTAGTAAAACTTCACGACAAATATGCTCGCACCTTGAGCTCTATATCCCGCCATCTCTTAGAACTTGAGACTGGCTGTTTGTCTCCAGCATAAAATACAATCCACATAATCCAGCTAGATACTTAACAAGTATCCGATCCAAGAAATCTCATTTTAATTATCTAACTCTCCCCAAGAAACTTTGATATTCTCAGGCATCGGAAAATCTTGGGCATTAGATCTGATCCGGGAGCTTTAACAGTAAACAGGAAGGCGAGTGTTCCTCATCCAGGATAGCGATAATTCCCTCATAAGAAATGTACGAGAACCCTACAAATAAAACTTGGGGGAGTAATTCCTCTAATCGGGAGTGATCCAGGGGTCTGGAGTTATTCCCAGTATTATCCCGGAGGAGTGTCCGGGACACGGGACGCTGAATTAGGACTAACCCCAGAGAGCAGGGTAATGGAAAATAGTTGGCAGTCTTAATGTTCTCAAGTTCAATACCCCTCGGCTTCGCACTTTTAGTTTTCCTGTAGTTTACTTCTGAAGGCAAGTTAGGAAAAGTGTTTAGATAAAGTGAGGCCGATTTAGGAGACTTATGTACTGGAATCATCTCGTGCAATTAGTTACTATTAATTAACCACTTGCAAGTTTTCACTCCGGCAACTGATCAAGAAGTGAAGTTTTCAATTGCAAACCTCTTATTATGTAGAGATCCGACGCAAGTTGACATTAATTTTCTTCATCGAATGAATCAGGGTGTCTAAATCTGGTGGATTTAGAGAGCTCCGGCTGGAGATTTTGAGTACCTTGACATTGAATAAATGTTAGCAGAGAATGTTAGTTTTTCCAGACAAAAGTTCCCAATAAATGTTCGATGAATGTGTGATCAAGGAATTACCTTCTCTTTATAAGGGTCCCGTTCGCATAATTTCACCACACTTTGAGATTTTTAAGTAAACTATCTAATCAAATTTGAACTGTCGATCAAATTACTTTTCAATTTACAATTCGATTTTTTTGTCATTTTGATTCTAGCTAATGATACTTTTGGTCTGGCAGATTTGTCAAAGCTTTCTTACCCAAGTCATCGCTTTTACTTTAAGGATTTCCCTTGAATGTCTAATGTTTCTTTGTGGAAAGCGTAAGTAAAAATGATAATTCCATTCTGAGAAGTTCTACCAATCATTGTTCGGCCCTAACCTCTTACTCAACAACACGTAACGGTTCGACCCCAGCCTAGACCAAACGACTCAAAGCGGAAGGCCAGCTCTTTATAGCGCTTCGTGTTAACGCCATTAACAATCTTAATAAATATAAATAATTAGTTTTGATGGAATTGAATAACGAGATATTTTATTACTGGAACGCATCAATACACAACGTGGCTTTGTCATCTGAAGAAGTCCATAACTCTTGGCGAAACGACGAGTAGATAAATTACCTGGGTTTAATGTCGTGCTCATGTTTTGACGAGCTGACATAAATCCTAGTCGTAAATCTCACAGATATGTCCATCAAACGTCAATACTTTTTTCTGAAATTAAATTGCATTCGTGTTAATGTAATTCTGTTAAGAGCCTGGCATGCTATGAGCGTTGAAATATGTCATTATCTAACTGAAGAGCGTCACACAGGTGACAGGTATACCCTCTACTATGAGGCTAGCATTTCTACTCGGCTAGGCTTTATGATAGGGGAAATATATTCGACTTACGACCCTTTTATAGATGATATATAATCATTAATTATTTCGAATTTCTTTTATTTACATAATGTCACAAATTAAATTAATTTCAAACTTTCAATTATAGTACAAAAAAACTTTTCCGTAGTGTATAGGGTACACCACTTTTAACCGGTCCGTATGACCCTCTTCACAGGTAACTAACTAGGTTCTGAAGGTGTGATTGTGTTGTGTCAAAGTTCTGTGTATATAAAGAATGAAATCCTGCATCACTCGCCTACTCTCAGTCAGGATTGCCGGTGGCCGAGGGCGGTAAATCTTGTTACCTAGACTAGCAGAGCCTAGTATAGATTAGCGTTTTACAGATGACACATAGTTCTATGATTTTCATTATAATAATACCCCGTCTGGGCCCGGGGTAGAATTGGCCCAGAGCATGGCTCTGCTAATCGTAAAAGGCGATTCAAGAGAAAAAGTCCACCTCGCAAACATCAGCTAGTAAGAGCGGAGTATCTTACACCCCATAACTAGAGGCGAGCTCTGGCAATCGTCGTCGGGGACCTTGTCCCCTTCCCTTGACGACCCCCCGGCGACGATGACAATGACATAACGAACGATGACAAAGACGATGACGACCGCGACGTGAGAAACCCCCCTTCCTACCCTTCCCCGTGGCTGGTTCTGACCAGCATGGGCCCCTCCTCTCCACCCCCCCCCTTAGGCTAGAGTGGTGCATTATGACCTAACGGTTGAAGCGTCCTTAATCCAAATAACCAAAAAAATAAACCAAAAAAATAAACCAAATCATTATAATATTAAATCAAACCAAACCTTCATGTTTGAAGTGCAGTGATATGCGATATATCAAGATCAGGGATAGCTGGTAGTTTCACATTTATTAGGGAGTGAAATTCACGTCCAGTACCTGATTCTGATTATCTCAGTTCCGAATAATGACAATGTATTTTAATTTATGCACAGCGTACATGCCTACATCAAAGCACATTTTTTCTCTCAGCGTAAGAATGGAAAAAGAATAGTGAGTCATTTAGATATCAACAAAAGAATTTTACCTACGCTATTTTAATTTATTCTCAATGCGCCATGCACAATTAAACTTTAGTCCTCAATTTAAAAAAATATTTGCATATTTCGGGAATATAATTTCAAATAAAAACTCCATAAACTTTCTGACGCGAGTAAAAGAAAATGCTCGAGTGTAAAATTGCCTGCAATAAGTTTAAGATGCGACACGTGTTACGCATATCTACCCCGCTTTAATTGAGTACATTTAATTTAGCCCCATTACTGCTCAATGGCTCTAATATATTGGCCTATTACTTTTACTCTGCGCACCCCTCAAACTATTTCAACTTCTATTACTGATTAAAAAAAACGAATTGGGGTTCGAAAAAAATTATTGGCGTCTGGGGTGTGTGTGTGTGTTCGATTGCTTGAGGGGATTTTTGAAAATCGCATTTTAGACTTGATGGTCGCGGGGGGTAAGGAGGGGGGGTGCGATTATTGCCTTGCCTTAGGCGCGGGGTTTAAAGGGATCAAGAAATGGCGCAACGTTGTGGATTAGTTGGGGGGGGGGGGGGGGGGCAAGTGGCTGTATATGAGAAGAGTGCGTGTGCTATACGGTACCGCTCATTGAGCTAAATCAAAGAGGATGCGTTGATCATAAAACATTTCACCCTCCATGTTTAATTGTTTTTTATTCTAATACTTAAAAAAACATATCGACAACATGAAATGTTGTTTTGCATTTGTAATTACCAAATCAATAAGAGTTTTAATTTAATTTTTTGTGGTATATTCAATACCATGGATTTCCAATGCAGATGTCAATCAAGGTAGTTTACAGCTAGATAGAAGTTTGAGACAATATTTCCTCTATTGATTTTAAGCTCGTACATAAGCATTCATTATTTCTTACAAAATATGTTGATAAGGTTCAAGTTGCTTATGATTTTCCTACCAGTTTCAGTTAGGTACCTAATAGTTTGTGTATATTCAATTGAGTTGAGTTCCAACTTCAAAATGTATAATAATACAAATAAATAAAAAATAGTACTTTATTTTTTTACTTTTAATATATAAATTTGTAATTTATTATACCAGAATAAAAATCATATAATTTCTCTCGAATTGTGTATTTGTGAATAATTGTTCTTAATTAAAGTTACATTACTGTTAAAAAAAATTAAACGAGTAAAATTTCAACGTAGATAACAGAATCAAACAATATTGGTGAATTACTGCCGGGTTATGATGGAAGGTTCTTGGGCCCTATATGACTCAATGTAGAGTCTGGAACACAATGCTGATGTGATCTGTTGAAAGTAAATTGTACTTTGAATTAAAATATCTCTATCGACAGTGTGTGTGTGTGTGTGTGAGAGAGAGAGAGAGAGAGAGAGAGAGAGAGAGAGAGAGGCAGGTCCCCTGGGTGTTCGCTTTGCTCAGAGCAGTTATGCAGATTGGGCGCTGGGGAGATGGTCCAGTATTGTAGGTAGGGTAGAGCATCACACCCTACACTAGCTAGGGGGAGCATTGATCATCATGAATCTAGCTAACCAACCATGTATTGGGCCCCGGGCTCTAACGCCAGGGTTCGAGTCCCACGCTGGCTTGAGAGAGATGATGCGGACGGGTCAGAGATGGGATTCCTCAGGGGCACAGTGGGCAGGACATCAGAAACACGGATACTAGAGAAATGCTAGGCATAGAATGGGAAGGACATATGATTCTAAGGCTATTCGAGACGATGAGTGGTGATAGATGACGATCAAGGACGATTACAAAAAGAATCTGCCTAATGCGGGATTCGAACCCACGTCCTCGTAGAGCCACACGCTTCGGCCAGCGTCCTGTGATCACATGAAACGCATGATGGAAGAGAGATTGCCCAAGAGAATGTATGATAGACGGATTGAAGGATGCACTGGTTGTCTGTTGTGTCTTCTCGACAACAGATATCACACACACATATTGCTTGCTGCCCATGATCTGCGCTTCGTAGCCACCACGTAATAAACCTAGCTATCAGAGCCATAACCCCTGATTGCATAAAACCACGTCAGGCTGTCAGGCACCCCAATGAAAATACCTGCGGGCCCGAGGCGAGTAATAAACCGTGTTCGTGCTGGCTACCGGCGCTGGCCACGATCATACCACGATCACGATCGTCAGATGATCTTGTCAGCGGAGCTTCCCGATAGCGCCGCGAGGGAGCACCGCGGATTATACATTCTAAAGCAGGCTTTAATTTGAAGCTATAAAGTATTCTTCGAGGAGTTTTTATGGGTTAGGGAATATCCAATTTAACTCCCTACTGTGATCTATTCTGCGGGGCTTCCTATGTAGGCTGGCGTGCAGCGAGTATCAGCCACCCTGTGTGAGCAGCACTTAGCCCAGGACCAAGTCACAACGCTTCGCTCACTCATTCTATAATGAGGTTGCTCTCAATTATTCGGGTCATATAATAGTTATTGCACAATATGTAGTATTTCATTTCTGGTGCACAAATATAGGATACGCCGAATACCGGTATATAACAAAATAAATCAAACACATGTTACAAAATTTTATCACAATAGGTACAAGTATTTGTTAATTACTAGCTGCAAGAGTTGATTTGAAAGATTTCTTGGGATGTGGTGCAAAATAACAAATTGCATAGTAAAGAACTTCTATCATATGATAACGGCGACAATCTTTCTAAATTTTTCATTCAAAGTAATTTATTCAACAAAATTTAATTCGCATCTTTTATTTATTTATTTCCATTCAAATAAATAATTTTTGTTTTGCTATTATATCATCACCATAATTTTCTTCTTATATATATATATATATATATATATATATATATATATATATATACTTAGAAAACAGTATAATCATAATTCACACCATTAACTCATTTCATTAACTTTCAATATCACAGGCGGCGCAATATGACCTAACCGGTTGAAGCGCCCTAGTTTCTCACGTCGTCGTACGTAGGCGTAAATTGATTTGTCATTATTTACCACTTCCTGAACTGGTCAAAACTGCCCCTATTCTCGTGCGTGAATATGACGTCTGCGACCTTCCTAATGAGCCTGGCGCTACTTTCCCTAGCGAAGTCTGCTGTGTTGTATCGCATGTCCCGGGCGGGCAGCTGTCCCCGCTCCACCTGTACCGTGTCCGTCTCGCAGAACCCACAGCGTGTAATGTCTGCACGTGCTCAAGTTACCCCCTGG